>CM064491.1:18560708-18671389 GCA_032716605.1 Paralithodes platypus | reverse complement strand
CCTGATGACACAACCAGCCCTCCTTCTGGTGGTGTTAGCCGCCGTGGAAGGCAGAGGGTGGCTGCTAAGACCCTATCTACCAGTATGACACGCCCTACAGCTCGGAGGACGAAACACCTGCACCCAAAGCACGAAAAACACGTGCAAGCACACGAAAGGTACAGAGGTCATTGGTGTTTCGGGACACTGCCACCACGACCCAGGCCACTACAACAACCACTACCACCACCACTGCCACCACTGCCACCACTGCCACCCCTGCCACGATACCAGCGACGCAGGAGGCCGCCCTAGGGCTGCAGAACCTGCGGGGGCAGGAAAAATTAAAGGCACGTGCGTAGGGAAGAGAACTCGTACTCCAGCCACAGGTAGGGAAGAGAACGCCTACGCCAGCCACAGTGCCCCTCACCACCACCACCACCACCAGCCGCCCCTGGACCGGCTGCCCCTGCCCTGCCGCCCCTGCCCAAGGACAGGGAAGGGGAAGGGGAAGGGGAAGGGGGAAAGAGAGGGAAAGCGACTGCTGGCCCTGCTGGCCCTAGTGTCCCTGCCGGCCCTGCTGCCCCTGTTGCCCCTGCTGCCCCTGCCGGCCCATTGCCGCCCCTGGCCAAGGAACAGAGAGAAGGTCGACAGGCACCACCATCATCTTGCCATCAAGGCCACGCACCACTGCTGCCCCTGCCGCCGCCCCCTGCCGCCCTGCCGCCCCGCCCTCTGCTGTCCCTGTCCATAAGACTCCCGCACGTGCAAAAGTGACCCGGAAAACTCTGACACCATCAAAGTATGCCGCCCTGCTGTTTGATGGTGATTCGCAGGACATTGGCAGCCCAGCATTCGCCGGCGGAGCCCCAGCACGGGACCAAGGCTGGGCGGATTCGGGTGAGGACAGTGGGCGTGAGTCACGACGTCGGTGACAAAATGAGGAAGGGCATCGTCTGTCAAGTGAAGAGGAGGGTGATGATGATGAAGTGCTGTATCGCGACCATGGAAGCGATATTTCAGACGATGAAGCAGACGCAGACGACATTCCGATCCCTGAGCTGCCTTCGTTCGATTGGTCTGACGGGGTCAATTTTGTACCTGACGTGCCCCAGTTCAATCCTGGGACGGCAGGAACAACTGACGACTGGCCCTGTGACGATCAAGCGAACGAAAGCGACCTCTTCCTCGCTTTTTTCGACATGGAGGTAATGACGTACATCGTTGCCCAAACAAACGCCTACTACAGGTGGGTGTTTGGCAGATTGGACATCCCTTTCTCCAAAAGCGAGAATACGAGGCTGGGTGGATACGACTGTGGAAGAATTTATGACGTTCTTTGCCTTGTTGTTCCTCATGCCTCTGATCAAGAAGCATGTGTTGCAACACTATTGGAAGCACGACCCTCTCATCGCCACCCCAACTTTCAATAAGTTCATGACTCGTGACAGATTTTTGTTGCTGCTAAGATTTATGCACTTTGCAGACAACAAAAATCCTAACAGGATTGACAGGATATGGAAAGTTCGGGATGTGTTCACCATGTTGTTGGAGAGGTATAGGAAATACTTTTACCCCTTCCTCAATTTGGTGATTGATGAGTCGCTCGTGCTCTTCAAAGGACGTCTTGTTTTCAAGCAGTATATCCCCTTGAAAAGGCATAGGTTCGGAATCAAGCTCTTCGTTTTGTGTGACTGCGAAACTGGAATAGTACTTGACATGATCGTGTACACAGGCACTGACATTGACATACCGAAAGCCGCTGCCAATGACCCCATGGGCATGTCAGGTGCCATCGTCAGGAAAATGTTGGCACCTTACCTGGGCAAAGGCCACATCATCTACACTGACAACTGGTATACTTCTCCTGCTCTCTGCCAGTTTCTTCATGACAACCAAACGGGGTCATGTGGGACTGTCAGAAAGACAAGAAAGTTTATGCCAAAGTTCACAGGTGATGTCATTCCTCTCACAGATGCCTCCTCCAGTGACACACCTTCATAAGACGACCTGGCCCAGGAACACCGCGAGAGGCATGTGCGAAGAAGGCGACGAAAGGGGCAGAAATACAAGCAGCTCGAGAAGTGTGGGAAACTGATAGCCCTGAAGTGGAAGGATAAGCGAGACGTCCACCTGCTTTCCACCGTCCACACAGGTGCCCAGATGGATTCTGGCAAAATCCACTACCGAACCAGGAAGACAATCTACAAGCCCGACATGGTAGTGGACTACACTAAGAACATGCGCCTGGTGGACAAGTCTGACTGTCAGCTGTCAGGCGTTGAGTGTCTGAGGAAGACTGTGAAGTGGTATCACAAGCTCTTCCTCCACCTAGTTGATATAATGATGCTGAACGCCTACAACTTGTGGTTGGTGAAAAAGGATATGGCCCCAAACCAGAAGCTGAAATTCCGGGAGTTCGTCTACAACGTCTCATACCAACTCCTGGAGAAGTATGGCACCACCACTCACAGACGTACGGCATGGCGTGGGGATCACGTTCCTGACCGCATCAAGCTGGGTGTCGAAAGACACTACCCCATCAACACTGAGATGCTTGGCACTCGTCACAGGCAGGCGCAGTGCACCGTCTGCAGCTCCAGTGTCAGGAAACCCCATGTCACCAAAAGAGTCGCCTCAATGAGCGCCGAGTGCAAAGTTCCACTCTGACTGGGTGACTGCTTCAGGGACTACCACACCTTCAAGAATTATTGAGTGTCGCCCTGCCCTGCCCTGCCCTGGACTCGCCCCCTGCCCTGGACTCGCCCCCTGCCCCGCCCTGTCCTGGACTCGCGCCCTACCTTACCTGACCTGACCTAATTGATCACGCTACCTCATAATGTAACATAATATTATATGTAATGTATAAGTTCCAAAGATGTCCCTGTGATATAGCTTTTACATTATATAATTGTATGTTTCATTATTTAGTTTATAAGTTTCAAAGATTTACATGTAATATGCCTTATTTTTTTAGTATATCAATATATATGTTTGTTATTAGCCAAAGTAATGTGTATATAATTATTTTCTTACCTCAAATGAATTGTACAAAAATAAATATGTTTCAATAAATCCTGTCAAACCTACTAAGATAATAAAAAAAGCAATAAAAACAAAAAAAACAAAACAAGGTCATGTCATTGTATTCTTACAATATGATATATTCTATGAATATTTCATATTGTTTGAATACAATGGCATGATCTTGTAAAAAAAAAAATTTATCAAAAAATGTCTAGACAATATAAAACCTTCCCCATAACCCCCTCCTGGATTCGATCACACAACCCTACCACACTTTGAGTTTTCCAGTCCGCGACCTTACCAACCATGCCCCGGAGCTCATACCAAATATCACTCAAAACTTCGTGTCTACAATCGAAATGACAATATACAAAAAAAAATGAATTATCCCACCAATTTACGTTTGTAAATTGATGGGATTATCAATTATATCATGCCAAGGTTTATAAAAGTTTGTCTCTGTCAAGAATTAGTAATTATATAACTTTATTCTGTCAAAAATTGCCCAAACACTCAGCAAAATTGCCCCTCTCAGTGCGACTCCACTCATTTTCACACGGTCAAGCGGTGACCCTTGCCGCTCCTTTATGCCCCAGCTACACCAGCAACAGCAGCTCTGTCTGGGAACAAAATTTGTATAAATACAATAATGGATAAAATACTCTTCACAAATACATTTGTATTGTATAATATTGTAAATAAAAAAGAATAAAAACTGTGTGGGTGTCGAAAATTGCTCAACCAGCTTTCTTATGTCTCGCCTATGCGCGTATATTGGATTATACATAGTCATGACTGTCATACAAATAATTGCAGTAGGTCTCGAATATACATTTAGATTGCATATTACTTGGAAATAAATAAGTACACGTTTCTCTGGTGGCAATCTACCCTTTCGCAAGTGTAAGGAGACACCATTCTATATTTAGCCCTTTATCACAAAAGGCAATCTGCCTGTGTTTACTCACAAACGTCGCTGGTGGTCTATAATATAGTACTTTATTTACAGTCAATGGCCTACATGTTTCTGTGGTACTTCACATGTGTCTAAAATGCAATGTCTGCTTGCATAAAAATGCAATTCTGAAGTCCATTTATACGTACGACATACGCATGTCTCAGTTTCTATCTCTCTCTCTCCATTCCTGACTCATGTTATTGTAGACCTGTGGTGGCAACGAACACCAGACATCTGGTAGACATAAGGTTCAAAATACCAAGACATCAATACGCCTCGGGCGCCTCCACAATTATCACAAAGCTGGTTATCTATCTAGAGATCTGCCTGACTTCCATCTCTCCACGACTCACTCACTCACTCACTGCACCCCTGCATGCCTCCCTCCCACCCACCACCCACCCCCAACCCACCCTTTCAGGCTTCCGTCTGCTAGAAACACATTCACAATTTGCGTAAATATCGCATCAATTGGGCTCTATGCGGTATATTCCTTGTTATATGGGACGCCTACATACGTACACGTCTTTATTATAGCATGACAGTGCTCTAAATACAAGATTTACGTGATATTTATGGCGTAACACACCCTCTCCCCCTTTCATTCCCAGCACAACTCACTCACACCTTGGTTCACGCATAGAAACTCATTGATAATGTGCGTAAATATCGCAGGAATTGGTCTATATGCGGTATATATTTTGATATATGGCACGTATACATACGTACAAGTCTGTATTATAGCATGACAGTGCTCTACGTACAAGATATACGTGATATGTATGGCGTAAACCACACTCTCAGCTCATAAATTGCCGCCAAACCTCCAACACATCTTCATTCCCGCCTAAATTATCTTATAATTCCCTTATATATTGCAATTTTTGGTCACTATGAGGCATATTCATTGTTATATGGGTGGCCTACACACATATACATACTCTAAATAGCCTAAAAGGGCTCAAAAAAGGAGATATACGTGATAATACGCGGTAACCCACCCCCTCCTCCCTCTCCTTCTATCCCCTGGGCGCGTGAACATTCGGCAGGGAAATCTCGCCGCTCGATGACAATCTAGCCGTGCGGTGCCATTCACTCCACATTTTTCAACTACGGACCGTTCCCCCACCCCCCCCAGACATTTTTTGGGGGGTCAAATATATATGGGCCGATGCACGCAAACATTCCCTACACGATGATGTACTTTTTATCGAAATTGGCAATAGGTCCCAAAATCATCATAGGTGCGCACAGTCTTACCCTGTAGAAAACCCCCTGTGCGCCGCGGAGAGGTTAAGGGTTAAGGCCATCGACACCTTCAGTCAGCCTTATATAGAGTCACATCTAAACCATATTGGATCGTAACTCAAAATATCCTTATACTCCTACCTGGAGTTAACCCTATGAATACATTTGACTACACATAAAAGTCCTATGTAACATGGTAGGCAGCGGAGCTACTTTTTAACATGAATTGTTAATTTAGGCGACTACACCATGTTCCTTCGTAGAAATATCAAGCCTACGCTCAACCATTCTACCAATTTCCGGTGTTCCAGTTCCGGTCTAACATTCTACCAGTATCTACAATTTGATCCATTTTATCCGGTCTACAATAAAAATCATCTAGCAGCTCAGTATTTATTGTTTCCTGATCAAGTTCCTGTTCAAATTATCTCTGTAAAATTCCAACAACAAACCACAAATTGTTTAAGTTAAAACCATTTCTACACTTCGAGATTCTACCAGTTTACCAGTCAACCAGTCTACCAACTGCCGGGAGACTATTAGCGCGTTTTTCAAAGACACTGTGGACCATAGAGTTTTTATGTTTTGAAAAACTGGCAAGTTGCTCATGGCAGACCTATAATTGTTAAATATATATATAATAAAAAAGCATAATTCAGAGACAAATGTGTTAATTAAACAATAATATTACTTCCCAACTCTATAGCAATGCAAAGGACTCTAATTCATTCGAAATAATAATTTTAAGTATATGAAGGACATAATATTTACAACACTCACCCCTGTCAGTTGTCTAACATTTGAATCATGCCTTGTAACGAAGGCTGTGAGTGGCTGAAACTGTCACCAGAGTCCTGCCTCCCGGCTGGTGGCCACACCCCCAGAGTCCGTTAATCTTTGGTCTTGGCCGAGCTGACCAAAAACTACCAGACAATCTCGGGAGGCTGTCTGCTTCTGTCTGGTTGTGTCTGGTAATCTATGGTAATCTATGCCTCTTTGTGCCTTTGAAAAACGCGCTAAATGTTCGTGAGAGGGGAGCCTGTGTCAGCTGAGCAGATTCAGCGCGTGTGTTGATAAACAGTGGGCTGACCGCTGACTTCTCAACACTCAGCCTGTTGATCATCCCTGACCTATCTCAATACCAGCTCACTCCTCCTAGCTGTGAATGCTGTTGAAAATCAGCTATCATTCAACACTGATCTAAGTGCTTTAAAGGTGTATATAGTGAATATCAATCATCTATATTTCGTTTCACGGTCAAATTTATTTCCGCATGTCTAGCGAGAGTACCTGTAATTCAATTTGCCAATTATGACTCATGAGATGAGCTTTCCTGGCAGTTGCGTGTTGTCTAACTCATGTAAAATCGTCGGTCAAATGGCGGTCACTTCATCATGTCAATCAGTCTAAACTCCACCTTTTAATAATGTCATGGGTTAGAGTTGTGGCATCCGACCCCCTGATCGTGGACGCACAGACAGACAGACAGTCACTCAGTTGGTGACTCAGTCAGTCACTATCACTCTTGCTATGTGTATAAGTGTGTGTGCGGTGTGCGCTGATTCCCAGATGTAATTATTAAATTTGTATTCCTAAGTGATAAATTGTATTTAAGACTATTAGGGAATTAATTTTCAAAGTCAATAACATTCATTTTTGTCTAAGTTTCTTAAAACCGCACTTTGATCTAGGCGGTTGAGTTAAATTCATTTTTAATACATCTGAAGTTTTAAAGTCATTTTAATATTCATCAATTAAACACTTTTCTTATTATTTGTTTTTATAAGTGCGCGAGTGGCTTAGGCCTATGTCGTTTCGATTTCGACTCGCTCGCGGCAGCCAAGGTAATTGAGTAATTGTGTTCTTGTTATTTCTAAGTGCGTCATTTCAATATCTTTATTGTACGTACAGTGTGATTTTAATTTCTCTTAACATCTATTGTGATTTCTAACGAGTTTGTCATTCCATCTTATTTTTTGTTTTCACTCGCTGGTAGGCCTATATTTTTTCTTTTAATAACACGATGGTCGATACTATTTGCTTTAATTTGAGTGCGAATTTAATTGCGAAGGCAAGATGGCGGGAGGAGGATTGAAGGGGGTGGGCATAGCTCTCTCCCTATGTTTCATCCTCCTCAGCATCCAGAGGGGCTGTGCCGATATACAGGTGCAGAGGGGACCGGTAGTGTTCCCCAATATACTGCCATAGCCATAGCTCACACACACACACCCACGGCCGCCGGGCAGCCACCTCCTCAGTGCCACCACCCTACCAACACAACACTATCCTCAACTCGACCATCACTACCACAGTAGCTCAACATGCAACCAGAACAACTAAAAAAGCAGGTAGCTCTCTCAACCGCATCACCAGTGAAATAGCAACAACGACCAAGGACAACAACAACAGCATCCAACCACAGCCCGACCACGAGTTTCCCCTGCCCTCTCCCGCACAATCAGCTGATCGACGCGGACCAAACCACACCTCCAGATGTTCGATAAACAGTAAGAACAAACTATGTATAGTCTGTAATATTGGTTTCAACAATAGGAGTTCACTTTTACAATGCGACAGCTGTAATGAAATTGTTCATAACCGATGTACTTATGTTAACAGCCGCTCACGGCGCTCAGCTGATCACCACACCGCCAGACGTACGATGAACAGTAACAGGAATATATGTATAGTGTGCAATATTGGATTCAACAACAGGAGTATAACTTCACAATGTAGTAGTTGTAATGAAACAGTACACGATCGATGTACTTACGTTACTAGCAGAAAAGAAGTGGAATGCGATAAATGTAGGGAAGTAGCTATTAAAGATCCTAAAATCATTTGTGAAATATGTGAATCACTCATAACAAGAAAACAAAGGATCCTAAACTGTGTTAAGTGTAAAACTGTAGCTCACATGAAGTGCATCTCTAAGAAGACCAACAGTGAAGAACGGGAATTCTTATGCAACATGTGTGCCTTGCAATCATTACCGAATATTAATGTAAATGAACCAAGTATTAACAACTCAGAATCCAGCCAGGACACATTCAAAATCAAAGATGAATACAGAGTGTTCACCAACAAAGGGCTCCATCTTATCCACATTAACGCCAGATCAATGTACCATAAATTGTCAGAAATAAACTTGTTAGCTAATAAGGCCAAAGCTTCAATAATTGCAATCACAGAAACCTGGCTGGATTAAAGTATAAACGATGGTGAAATAAATATTCAAGGTTTCAACATGGTTAGGAATGATCGCAATAGGCATGGGGGAGGAGTATGTCTGTATGTAAAAAACAACCTCACACACACAACTAGGACCGACCTCCATGTAGAAAATCACGAAGCTCTGTGGATCGACCTACACCTGCCGAGGACAAGACCCATCACAATTGGGGTGTGCTATAGGCCACCAGACGACACACAATTCTTGACCAAATTTGAACGAACTTTGTCATCGCTAGACCCTCGGAATGAATCCATTATACTAGGGGATTTTAACCTGTGTTACAAACAACGAAATAATAGGCTTGTACGAGAATATAGGCACATACTGACAATGCACAATCACAAACAACTCATCACAACCCCCACACGTATCTCTAAGAACACTGCCACAATATTAGACCACATAAACTGTAACAGAGAGGACAAAATATCCCAATCAGGGGTTATACAGACTGGGATAAGTGATCACTTCGTTACATATATTGCACACGGAAAACCACAAAAATTACCCTAGAGAATCACAAGGTTATCAAAACAAGGTCACTCAGAAACTACAACAAAGAAACATTTCTGGACATTTTATGGAATACAGACTGGTCTCCAGTGTTTGGAAGTACAAACGTTAATGGCGCATGGGTTGGCTTCAGAACCATCATCACTAACATCCTAGACGAAATAGCTCCTCTGAAAGACATACGAATTAAAGCAAGGTCAGACCCATGGATCAACAATGACATACTACACCATCTGGAACACAGAGACAACCTGTTAAAAAGGCTAGTGAAACATAGACAGGATCAAGGTCTGAAACATGAGTTCAACAGGGCCAGGAATAAACTAAGTAGAAAAATCAAATCAGCGAAAACTAATTATTTCCACAATAAGGCAGAGGAATATCAGAATAACCCAAATAAACTATGGAGGCACCTAAAAACAACAGGCTAAAACAAGGCAAGGGATTCGTCTAACACTAATATTGCTCTCAACATTAATGATCAGGTTTGCCATGATAAACGACAAATTTTAACCTACTTCACCTCCATAGCAAACACACTTGCACAGAACCTACCTCAACCTCTCCATAAATACACAACAACGGCCACCTTTCAAAATTTCTACAGAGATAAAGGCATACACCCGAACACATTTGGATTGCAAAATGTTACACCAAAATACACTTTCGACGAGCTCTCTAACCTAAATGTATATAAAACCACAGGACCAGACAAAATTCCTGCCAAATTTCTACGAGATGGAGCCATTGGTATAGCAGGTCCCCTAACCCACATCATCAACCTGTCAATTAACACCAACACTGTACCTGCTGAACTGAAGGAAGCTATTGTAACCCCTCTATTCAAGAAAGGAAATAAACTAGAAGTTGGCAACTACAGACCAGTTAGCATATTATGTATTGTATCTAAAATCCTTGAAAGAGCGGTATACACCCAAATTGAACACTACCTCAAAGAAAATTATCTATTTTATAAGTTTCAATCAGGTTTCAGATGCATGTACTCGACTGACTCCTGTCTCATCCACTTAACAGATCACATTCGTAATTTTTTTTCTAAAGGTAACTACACCGGTATGGTTCTTCTTGATCTACAAAAAGCGTTTGACACAGTAGACCATGATATCCTATGTAATAAACTACAAGCAATGGGCATTGGGTCTGTGAACTGGCTTAAATCCTATTTTAGTGGTAGAACACAAAGAGTCATAATTGATGATAATATATCTGATCCTATGCCAATTAACTGTGGGGTCCCGCAGGGAAGCATCCTTGGTCCCTTACTCTTTCTCTGTTATGTGAACGACATGGAACTGAGCATCTCGTGTAAATTATTACTGTATACTGACGACAGCGTGCTTCTGGTTTCAGGAAAAGACCCAATAAGTATTGCCGCTTCACTTTCCAAAGAACTAGAATCATGTAGTGAATGGCTAGTGGACAACAGACTATCTCTTCACCTGGGCAAGACGGAAGCCATCTTGTGTGGGATAAAACGCAAACTGAAAGACATTGTGGGCTTTTCGGTCAACTGTAATGATATTCCTATAACAACAGTGTCACAAGTTAAATATCTCGGACTAAAACTGGACTCGAGTTTGTCAGGTGAAACAATTTTGGAATCTATCCTGCGTAAGTTTAGAGCACGTATAAAATACCTGTATAGACAGGTGGGATGCTTGCCAGCGGCGACCAAAAATACCCTTTGCCAAGCGTTTGTTCAATGTCATTTTGACTATTCTGTGTCATCCTGGTACTCTGCATCATCTAAATCAGCACAGCACAAACTTCAGGTCACTCAAAATAAAACGGTTAGGTTCATGCTGAACCTAGGACCCAGATCACATGTTGGCCAGGAACAACTTCAGTCACTAGGTATGCTCAATATCTCTGACAGGGCCAAACAAATCAGGCTCACTAATGCCTTCAAAATTTTCTATGACAGAGCTCCAGAGTATCGTAAGAGTGATTTTGTTAAAGCAAATGAGAGGAGTGGACATAATACAAGAAACAGGATGTTCAATTTTAAGGTCCCGAGAATCCAAGGACAGGGTAAGCAAACATTCTTCTTCACTGCCATCAAAGACTGGAACGACCTACCCCAGTCAGTCTGTGAAAAGAGAACACTGTATTCCTTCACACATAGCCTGAAGGAACACCTGAACCGGACAGCTGCGAGAAGGGAGCACCAAGCTTATGTCTACTACTAAATACGACATAAGAGATAGGCAAACCAAACTGAAATGATTACTGATTACGGATTACTGATATTTACCATAGGATGTAAGGTATCTTAAAATAACCCCCTAGAAATACTTTCTCTAAAGTATCTATTTCTTTTATCCTCCCCTTTTCCCCAGCTAACCTAATCCCACAAGGACCCCAATGGAAATACGCCTAACGGCCTTATTGGGCTATCCTTAGTTGGAATTATGCAAGGCTGGTACATGTCATATTTGTAACATACTATGTGGTACCAACTCTGTAAATTGCTAACTGAAAAATATTATTATTATTATTATTATTATTATTATTATTATTATTATTAAAGATTTCATTTTCGGGTTTTAATTAACATTATGTTCAAATTTGTTCACTCTACCGAAATACACACGTTCAAGATTTTTGTTTCGAGTTTCTTTTGAATTGATTTTTGGAAGTTTGATTGATTGATATTTTCATGGAGTATTCTATTTTGGAAGCATTCAATTAGTCTTTTATTTCCATTCAGTACTTTCTTCGTGAATTATATTCCTTTCAATTTTGTTTTTTGCCCATATGTTTTTGTGTTTTCGTGTTTGCCTTTTAATATTGCTAAGGGCTATATATAAATCGGTAATTTTTCGTTTGCTAATATTGTGGTAATTTTTTTTTTTTTTCATGAGGATTTTTCCTAAGCTGAAAGTTTTTTCCCCTAGCGTTTAATTTCGAATTATTATTTTTTTAGATCACACGATATTGTTAATCATGTGTTTTCCATTGTTTTTATGAGTTGCTTACTGTTCAATTGTTCAAGTGTTCTCTTTATTCTAACTTGCCCGATTTTCTCGAGTTGAGATCATACGTTTAATTACCGTGGAGTATTCTCAGTGCTCTATTAGAAAACGGGAAGATTTTATTCAAGGGATTACTTTTTATTTTGTTTTTGCCCAGAGTTTAACCGTTTAATTTAGTAATTTTTGCCTGAAACATTGGCTAGTTTGGCTAATATAGATGTTGGATTTCCCTGTTGTGGCAGTATTTTCATTGAAAAGGAAATGCTCTTGGATTTTTATTTTTTTAGAGAGTGCCTTGGAAAACTCAGAAAATTCTCAGAGTATATTGATTTGTGTTTGTTTTCGTGGTCTTTGAGGAGAACGGCCATATGGAGAAGGAAAATATTAGTATATTGTTATATACACATGATCTTGGATAATGGATTTTATTTATCAACAGTTGTATTATGTTAAGTGAGTTTATGAGTTTATGATAAAATAAAATGTTAGGAGTTGATTTATTAATATCTGTATGTTGTAAGGTATTACATATAACTTCTACATGATTTTATTTTAAGAGAACATTTCTTGGAGGGGTTCGAGTGTGAATCCTTAGGTGTTTATTGGGGTTTAGGAATTTATTTTAGAATTGAATTGCACTACCTTGTAATAATTTTATTTGCAACGTTGAGTGTGTGAATTTATTCTATATTTTCCTAAGATTGGCCATAGGAAATACATTTATTGGGGTTACGGCTAGCTACCGTCAGAAAACATTTATTAACATTTTAGTTGAATATTCTATGTGATGTTATTTGCGCAATGAAATGTTTTCAGATTGGGATGGTATCATATTATACTCCACGGGATTGTGGCTTGCTGTGTTTAATTTTGATATATATCATGTTCCTATAGATAGGATGTTTCTTTTTTTTTTACATCAGGTTTTCACTATGTTTTTTTGGTTTTAATTCGGTGTTATCAACCTTGGAAGGTTTTATTATGTTTTATTTTTTATAATAAACTTGGATGGTATTATGATACACAACACGGGATTGTGGAATTGTGTTTATTACTAGGTGGTGTTTTTCCTATGGGTAGGAATTGTATTTTATTTTATTTTTCAACAATTGTGTATGTGTGAGTTTTCCCTAGGATTTTTTTTTTGCAGCTGTATATATTTTGTTTTCACCTTGTTTTATGTCAATATTACTTTGCTTTGTTAATTGTATTACTCCAAACTTCATTGCATAATGGGTTTTTGTTTTGTTTTGGGGGTTTCTTATTGGGAATTTGTTTGAAGATAATACCTATAGTATTTTTCTTTTTACAATTTTGTTTTGTTCATTGTCTTTGCATTTGTGTTTGCTTTGTTTAATTTGTAATCCGTTCTTTATAATTTTACTATAACCTTTATATTTTATTAACAAAATACTTAGAACATTTCCATTCCACTTTCGATTTTTTTTTCAACTGAATTTTTGTGTTTAACTTAATTATTTTACTCTCACATAATTTTAGGTATCTGCCTTGTGGTGGATACGCAAGATTTTAATGTGGGCGTATTACATCTCAAGATTATACTATTTACTATGAATTCATTATAACCATCTTTCATATAATTTTAAGGTAATCTACTTACTATGAATTATATTATGTAAGCAACTGTACATGAGAGCGGGTAATCATTGTAACTCTTTGTAACTTCTCCCTACTAAAACCAATGACTCAGGTTCCTTTCCCACACTATTAAGCCTACTATGGCACCTTGATGTCGCCCAAGCATCTGATCGTATGACCAATGACGGTCACGTGGCTGTAAGATGTTTCGAGGTTGCCAAAGCAGGTGAGAGATGTGGAGAGGTATTGAGAGGTTAGATAGACATTAGCCACGAGCGAGAGAACATAGCTCAGAGATTCCTCTCAAAATAGGGAATTATCTATTTACTTATATTTAGTACTTCTGTATACTATTTCAGTTTGTACTTGAATATACATCAAAGTGGTTTTGGACCAGATATCTTTATTTTCCTCCTTTACCTATATATAACATGTATAAGGTATAAGTGGGATGGTGGCAGCGATACAATTATCTACCTAATTAATATATCAACCAACGAGCAGAGAACGAAAGCTGAGATCAACATCTACAATCAACCTATAACTAAAACATAATATCTACATCTCTTAAGGCCATCGACACCTTCAGTCAGCCTTATATAGAGTCACATCTAAACCATATTGGATCGTAACTCAAAACATCCTTATACTCCTACCTGGAGTTAACCCTATGAATACATTTGACTACACATAAAAGTCTTATGTAACGCTACCACTATCTTCCATATCTTATATCTTGTTCCAAAACATGCCCTAAAACTGCCCCCCCCCCCCCCCCCCACACACACACATACACACACACTCCTCTCTCTCTCTCTCTCTCTCATCTCCGCCATCACCTCAGTAAATCGAAGGAAGAGATTGGAATATCCTGGGAACACATTTTCTTTTTAATCCAAGTTTTGTCACCCACAATTTCCGGTTTGTTTTGGTTACGAATGTGTTTGGATTTTGACCTTTGCTTCTGCCTTGAAATTATCGTCCATATTTGTAACCCTTTAAGTAACATGGCGACTTTTTCATTTGATTCTAGTTACATCTAGGCGATTGCATGCAGCTTAGGAAAGACCTCTAGCAATCAATGAGCTAAACCCCATCTCAATTAACCGTGTAACTCCCATCCATCCTTCTTTTACTTAATAAAATCGTCTAATAACAGACAGAATACAATGATAGAATGCATCATGCCTTATGAAAGGATGTAAACGTAAATTGAAGTCCCACTGAGATTATATTATCGTTCATAAATAATTTAAGTAGACAACGTGATAAGTAAATACGTATAAGTGTGGCACATTATAATATTATTTGATAGTAAAATCATAAAAATGGAAGCATTATTTACTTGAGGCAACAATGAGGGTAGAATCCACTGATAACATCATGGTTATGCCTCAAATCACCTAACCATCGACATCGACATCGCAGAACACCGTGCTATTAACCCCTTCAGCACGATTACGTAACTGTCTTCATATTATGGTTACCATTAGACAATTTTCTTTAGCTTATAATAATTATACCTCTTGGACTCAATGTGGTGTTACGCTGGCCAGCTTGCCAGAATGTACTCGTAACTCGCTAGCGCTCGCCAGGGCAGTGAAATGGGCTATAATAATCGTAGAACGATGTTCTTTCTTTCTTAGTGTTCATGTTGTCACAGACAGATCAGTGGTGGTCTTTATTCTTGTCTGTGGCACTTGGAAGTATTTTATATCATTGATAGAGTATAAGATATGTAGTGTGAATTGTAAGGAGAAAGAGAGCGAGTAGGAGCAGCGAGGTGGTAATATGTGCGTGTGTATGTATGTGTGCCTCCCTCGCTCGGGCGAAGGTTCCCATGCTCGTGATTGGTCGGCTGGCCTGACGCGTCATATGACGCCTGCTCTTCATGACGTAGTCGTTGTGATTGGAGGCCGCTGTCCTAGTAAGGTGGTGCGGGCATCCTTCTCGCGTGTCTCTTCAGAGCTTGGCATGGTGTGCTTGGTACTAGACGTCCTTTGCAATCTGTCCCCCAATCTAACCCTCTTTACTGCTATTTCTTTCTCTGAACTCCTTTCCAATACTTCTCATCTTTATTCATTATCTATCCCTTCTGATTCTCGCATACGACTTCCATAGTCGGCCAGTCGTATTACCAGCACCAGTTCTCACATATATGTTTTGCACTAGCTTTAGGGATTATTAGAGTCATAGTCACATGGTATCATAGTATTGGGGTGCTTCTAATTATTGAGTTGTCCTTTCCTACTATTTAATGCTAGACAGTGGAGGGTATCTTTGGTCAATGTCTGAGTTATGTATGTGGCAAGTCAGAGCCTGTACGACTTCGACGAAGCTAGGTAGCCTGTAACCCTTGTGCATATTTTTCCTTTGCGAGTGTAGCAGTATACAAGTGAAGGGCTTCTGCCTACTCTTACTTGTATGCTTGCTACCTCATTTTGTTGACCTTTGTGGAGTGCCAGGGTAAGACCAGATACTTGAGATCTGGACTTACCAAGAGAGCCTCCTAGTCACTTAACATAACATAAGGGAAATCTGTTCAAGGGGAGACAGTAGGCTATGAGCATGCTTGCGCTCTGCCTAGGTTCCTGGTACCTTTTATGCCACTGCTAGACTTTATTAGTGAGAAAGACAGCATTGTGTTTCGCCTTATTTTAGCCTAGGTTGATGCATAGTGCACAACCCAGTTTGGCTGTTACGTTGGCTAAGGAAGTACTGTTTTGAGTGGCTATTATTAGTGCTGTCACAGAGTTGTTGCACTCCCTTGTTTATATATATGTATCCTACTTGTTGGTGTATTTAAGATACACGCTTTGGTGTCCTGCCCCTGCATTATTTCTGTTCTATATTCGACGAGCATCTTAGAGCATCAGGCGTTTTCAGAAGATTCCATATCTGATTGCTGTAGGACTAGACTTCCAGTATTTCATAGAGCATTGAAGAGTTTAGTGTTGAGTTCAGACTCACACTAAAGTTAATGTAAGCATATACTCCTTTATTAAATCTTGTTATAGTTTATTTAAGCATTGTTATTACTTGAGAGCATTTTATTAATGTAAAGTACTCCTGTTGTAAGTAGGCTTTGCCGTCACCGGAAAGCCTTTGTAGAAGTGCACTAAACCCAGTTAATTGATACCCCTTTATCCAATAGATTAACTCTGGAGGGTTTAAGTGTTTTGTTCACCGGCGTAATAGTTCGAGGTTTTGGAATTAGCGTACCGTTGTTGCAGGTATAGCCTATCTTCTAGTCCATTATTAAGTGCCCTTGATTATTTCGTAGTGCCGGTCGTAACAAATGGCGACCTTAGTCCAGTATATAGTGAACTGAATTTTGCAGGTTTTTTGGAGAAATCTTATTGCCATTTGGGGTTGAATATATTTCTCGCAGTGTTGGCAGTGGACATTGTTTTGAGGATATATAGAACTTGTTGGAGTTTATTGGTGACCTAGTATTGCACTCAAGAACATCTTCGAATATTTTTGGTGAATAAAGCTACGCGAGAGTTTGGCTACTTTTGTCTTGACTTGAGATTTGTTTTTGTTGACTCCATCATGTCACTGGACGCGTCTCAGCATAGTGAGGGCACAGTGCGAGAGGCAGGCGAGGAGGTGGAGAAGGTGGAGTTGTTTAACGGCGTTCGGGTGGTGAACAATGAGGAGGATACTCGGAGATTTTTGGAGGAGCCTGTGACGGCGGACCGGGTGTCGGGGCTGGACCGGTACGGACTGCAGTGTATAGCCACGGTCTTAGGGTTTTCCGGTAGTAGCGCTTTGTCGAGAAGGGAGCTGGTTACCTGTGTGCTGGGTGGGGTGCTTCGGGTGGAGCGGGAGCTGGGGCACCTTCGTCCCAGCCCCCATTCCACTCAACTCCTATCATGGTGCCCCCTCGGGGTCCGGAGCCGAGTACGTTCCTGCAGGCCGATGTCCGCTGGCGGTTGGGTATGCCTCTAAGTGACTCACGGGGTTGGTCCCCGGTAGTTGTACCCCCTCCTCAGGGTTTGACTCCCGAGATGTTGTTTCAGCTCGAGCTCGCCAAACTCGAGCAGCGGAAGCATGGGACTGAGCTCGAGCAACGAAAGCATGAGTCTGAGCTCAAGTATAGGTATCAGGCTGAGTCTGCAAGGTATTGTGGCGATATTGACCTAGAGAAAACTCGTGTAGAGGTGACGAGGAACCGGGTCGTCCAGGTGGGTCGACCCCATGAGCAGTCCCTGTCGCATCTACTAAAGTGGGTTCCAGTGTTTGATGAGTTTGGAGTTACAGAATTCTTTCTCCGTTTTGAGAAAAAGTGCCGGGAGTACCAATGGCCCGAGGAGAAGTGTGCAGCCCTTGTCTCTTCACGATTGACGGGGAAAGCACTCAAGGCGTACGATGCTTTGCCCCTAGAGTCTTGTGTTGAATATGAGGCGTTGAAAGAGGCTGTCCTGAGGGCGTATGAGCTACAGCCAGGCTGAAGTTTAGGGCTGTTCCTAAAAGAAAGGAGAGTACTTTCCAGGAACACGCTAGAGAGCTGTCCGATGCATTTGAAAATTGGTTGAGGTCGGAGAAGGCAACTACTTTTGATGCAGTAAAGCAATTAGTGTTGTTAGAGCAATTTTTAAATGTACTGGCAGTGACTTGACTCTTAACCTGAAAGAAAAGCAACCAAAAACTCTGCAGGAGGCGGCTGAGCTGGCTGACCTCAGGTTGTCATTGATTCGTGGGTGCGGGTCTGCACAGAGAGCTGAGGCAGGTAACAAGGGGCGTACCACTCCACCCCCCCGAATTAATGACACAACTAATTATCCATTTAAGAATACTGTTGCCAATTATGATCCCAAGTCGAAACCCTTCCCGTTAAAGAAAGGCCAGGGCCCTTACCCACCTCAGGGGAAGTCCAAGAGCAAAGTGGAGTGTTTCAAGTGTCATAAGAAGGGGCATATTGCGCGCTCATGTCCGAGCACACCGCCTACAGCAGTGGTATCACTAATGAGCAACATCGGTGTGTCTTTGAGGTCTTCCGCGTTTGCCCGGGGTAAACAGTCGGTTGCGAGGTCACAGCCAGTGCAGAAGCAGCAGGAGGGCTCGTCACCCGTCCGAGATGTTTTTTGTGGTCATAGGGGGCACGGCACTGTGAGGTGGGCTGGTGTGGAGCATAGGCTTGAGTTGCTGCGTGATACGGGCGCTTCCCAGACACTTGTTAATAACTTCACTGGCAAGCCTATTAACGCGGCTCGGGTTGTAGTGGTTCAAGGCATCAATGCTACGTGGTCTTATCCGCTGGTTAGAGTGGAGCTTGAGGTGGACGGTGTGACATGGGAGTTGGATGTGGGTGTGGTGGAGAAATTGCCAGTTGAGGGGGTCGACCTCCTTCTCGGCAACGACTTTGCGGTGCCCACTTCCGAGGTTCCACCCTTAGTCGTTGCTGAGAGGGCGGCCGACACGAGTAGGGAGGGGCAAGAGTGGCTCGAGAGGTGCCAGATGCCGCAGATGGCGTGTGCTGTCACCAGGTCTCAGTCCGCTCCGATGTCACAGCCTAGTACCCAAGTTTTAGACCAGCGGAGGAAGGGTCGGAAGGAGAAAGTCAAGGCTGGTCGGGTTGAGAGTTTGGACCCAGCGACACTCCTTGGTGACTCGGTACTTGCACCCATTATGAGGTCCGGAGTGGCCCCAGAACCTGTCCTCCCTAGTGACATGGTAGGGCGTGTTAGCACTCCGCGACAGAAACGTTCCCAGGCGAAGCAGGCAAGGCTTGAGCAGCCCAGTATTGTGGGTGGCCACAAGTTGCTTCAGGAGCATTTAGATAGGTTGGCACCCTCGGATATATGTCGGTTGCAAGTAGAAGATCCTGGGCTTGAGCGTTGTGGGAACGGGGCTATAGAACTCGACGAGGACGGGGATGCAAAGCCAGGAGATTTTTTTCATGTTGGGGGAATCCTGTACCGCCGTTTTTTGGATCCCAGACGTAGTTGGGACGAATGGGGCAAGAGTGGTTGACCAGTTGGTGGTCCCTGAGAAGTGTCGTGATAGCCTGTTGCGGTTGGCGCACGATGTTCCGTTGGCAGGTCACTTGGGTGTGAGTAAAATGTTGGCCTCGTTATCTAGGTTGTTCTGGTGGCCAGGTATTAAAGCCCAAGTTTCGGCCTGGGTGGCGATCTGTGGTACCTGCCAGAGGCTGGGAAAGCCGAATCAGAGCATACCTAAGGCTCCGTTGCACCCAGTGCCTGCTATTGGTCCTCCCTTCAGCAAGGTTATCATCGACATGGTAGGCCCTCTGCCTCCCACTAGTGCAGGTAACAGGTGTTTGCTAACCCTCATGGACGTCTCCACTCGCTACCCTGATGCATACCCTATGAGTAATGGCAAGTCTAAAACTGTTGTGCGAAACTTGCTGTTGTATTACTCGAGATACGGGTACTCGCAGGAAATTCAGTCGGACCAAGGGTCGAATTTCACGTCCACACTCTTTAAACAGACCATGCAGCAGCATGGGATCAATACGGTTGTCTCTTCAGCTTATCACCCAGAGAGTCAAGGGGTGTTGGAAAGATGGCATTCCACTTTGAAAAGCATGTTGCGGTGCTACTGTTTGGAGAACGGCAAGGATTGGGACCTAGGGCTACCGTACGTTTTGTTTGCGGAACGAGAGGTACCTGGGGAGATCCTTGGGTTTAGCCCCAACGAGTTAGTTTTCGGGCATCAGGTTAGAGGTCCTCTGAGCATGGTGAGAGATCTGGGAAGGGACAGTGCCGCCATGTTCTCTAATTAAGTATGTCCTCGAGAATAGAGACAGGATGCTGAAAAGCCTGGAGTTGGCAGGGAGAAATTTGGTAGGTAATCAGGCCTTGATGAAGGATCGGTATGACATCAAAGCAAAGCTCCGGGAATTTGTGGTAGGACAGGAGGTTTTGGTCTTATTGCCCTTAGTAGGGCATCCCCTGTCTGCCAAGTTTGTCGGTCCTTACAAGGTCGTGCGGAAGTTATCTGACCTAGATTACTTTGTGGCTACTCCGGATAGGCGGAAGAAAAATCAGCTCTGTCATGTGAACCTGTTAAAAGAGTTTGTGAGGCGCCCACCTGAGCAGCCTACTGTCCCTGTGTTGGTCTGCAGTGGCCAAGGTGGAGAAGGAGAGGGGGGGCAGTGAGGCACAGGTGGAGGAAAGTTGGGATTGTCATGTCTCGGCGGATCAGTGGGCGGGGAACACGAACCAGGTGGCTGTGGAAGCGCTTGAGCACCTGCCTGAGCAACAGCGTGCAGCGATCCAGCACCTGTTCAGTTTATACCCCACTGTGTTTGCCGAGCTCCCAGGCCTCACAACTCATGCAGTGCATGATGTAGACATTGGAGACCACTCCCCCTTTAAATCAGTGCCCTATCGTGTACCTCCCATTAAATTTCCAGCTCTCCGAGCGGAATTAGGCTACATGTTGGAGAGGGGGCTGATAGAAAAAGGGGCGGTTAGGTGGACATCTCCCGTCACTCTTCAGCCTAAACCAGACGGCAAGGTCAGGTTTTGCATTGACTTCATGCGGTTGAACGGCTTAACCCCCACCAATGCCTACCCTCTTCTCCGCGTAGATGACAGTGTTGACAAGATCGGGTGTGCACGTTACCTGACCAAGGTGGATCTTGTCATAGGTTTGTGACGTTAACCACTCCGTTAGAACCGCATGGCTTGTCCTACAGTGACTCGCTAGGATCGCCAGGGCAGTGGATGGGGCTACAGTTTGTGTATTAGAGTGTGCTTTATTTCATATGAAAGCTTGTGTCATGGGCAGTCCAGAAAGGCTCCTTGTTTTCGCCCATGTCAAGGCTTTATATATTTAATTGTAAAGTATATGTTTTATCCTTAACTAGTAATGATAAGATCAGAGAGAGAGAGAGAGTAGAACAGAGTGAGAGGGGGCGCGTAGTGTTTTTTGTCCCGCTCGATGACGTCACGGCTGGCTGCCTCGCGGGGGTTGGTGGAGAGAGGCCCTTACCATGCTGTAAGCTTTGCTAGTGGTTAGATGACTTGTAACCGCTGTTTTCCCACGCGGCTCGAGCTAGTGCGAGTATATAATTACAGTTTCCTCGCCACTCTCTCCCTCAGATCTGGTTTCTAGAACGCACCCATCTTTTTCCCTTGCTACCTGTCACCTGCTCTGTACCTGAGAATCTTTTCCTCTGCCTATCTCTCTCATTTTCCATGTCTTTCACCACCTTTTATTAACATTATATCCCCTCTGGTTAACTCTGCAAAATCAGCTTCATGCTGGCCAGTTGTATTGTGCGTTCAGGTCTGATATAACCCATGTATGTTAGTTGTTAAGATAAGTGGATCACGAAGCATTGGTTGGCTTTCATATTACTGCTTCCTTTAATTATTAGTGTTCTGCTGGATTAGATAATGCTAGACTGGGAGTCTGATATTATAAGGTATTGTTTCCTAGGAGTGCTGGCTTTAGTTAAAAGCGGCACGACATACCTGAGAACTGGAGTTGATTGAGTAAATTCTAGTCTGTGTGCCATTGAGAATAGAGCATGCACGAATGAGGGCTTTTTGCCTATACCATTCTGCACTGTTCTAGTCTCGATTGTTTGTCTTTGAGGTACGCCAGGAAAACGCTTAATACTTCGGTATTAAGGTTTCTCAAGAGAGCTACCCTTCATTATAACGTAATATTTGACGCACAGACTTAAGATTTGCACTAGGCTATGCGGCATGCCATGCGCACCAGTATCTCGTATCATTGACTCTAGCTAGACTTTATCAATCATAGTAGACATTAAGTATATTAACCTAATTACTCTTTTTATGCATACCCGTTTATGATTACACAAGCATTTCGCAGCCTAGTTTGATGTATTGAGACACAAACGACTTAGGCTCTTTTTGTTGATAGGAATACTGCATTGTCGTAGCGATTATTATTATTGTTGTTGTGTTTAGGATATTCTTGGCTCCGACGGCATTATATATTCTGCCTTTTTGTGTGCATAGCCTGCACGAGCATTGTTCCGCTGCCTGCCTTTTTTGGGTTCCATTTCCGATACGAGCATCTTTATAGCATCTAACCTTTAAAGAAGATTCCTTGTTAGTGTTGAAGGACTTTAGTGCACTTTCTTTCATGCAGGAGTGCCTGACATTTATTGATTAAAGTAACGTAAGCTGTAACTTCTCTTACCACCTTACTTTGCATACCATAACCAAGCACCTTCGGTTATAGGTAGTAATAGGCTGTTTTCACATAACATTAAGCCTAGAGTAGACGCACATTTATTGAGAGTTTGATAGCCTATTATTGCATATAGAACTCTGTAGAGTATTTGTGTTCTTTGTTCACTGGGAATATACATCAGAGGTTGGAGCTAGCGCTTTCCGTTGTAACATTTATGCCATTACTAGTCCAATGAATAAGAGCCCTGATATATTTGAACCCCAGTCGTAACAAATGGCGACCTTACCTAGGATTTGGTGAACCTACATTTATTAGCAGGGAACATTTGTTGTTTTGGAGAATATTTTGCGGGGATCAGCAAGAATAATTTTTTGTTTGCAACATAGTATAGCCCTTGAGTATTTCCGAGAATTTTTGTGTGTATAGGTATAAGAGTTTGGGGTGCTTCTTTTCTGAATATTGTGGTGAGAAATTTTTGTGAGCATCATGTCTTATACCGGATCAGAGGAGAATGGAGACACAGTACGTAATGTCGAGACCGAGGAACAGCAGTATGATGATATGGTTAATCAGGTGAACTGTGAGGAGGATGCTAGGATATTTTTGCAATGGCCAGTTACTGCCGAGCGGTTGGAGGGTATGGAGCGGAACGGTCTTCAATGCCTGGCCACAGCTATCGGTCATGCGGGTACTAGCAGCATGACCAGAGATAACTTGATAACGTGTGTACTGGGCAGGGTGACTGGTGAGCGAGATGGGTTGAGTGCTCAGAGCCCTTCGGCCAGTGGCGTAGCTAAGGGGGGGGGGGGGGGGAGGGGGCTGTTTGAAATCGCCCCCCGGGCCCCCAAGAGAAGGGGGCCCCCAAATGAATCTGAAAATAATATTAATTATACTAATAGTATATACTGTATAATTGTATATATAAGTAATATTAATAATGAGTAAAATAAACACCATGTGTGTTTTCTGATTTAACCTCTTTCTTTTCTTCTATCCTGCGACGTCATGGGTATTTAAAATTAGAAAAATAACGATCACTCCATCAGTATTGATTTGGCAGTGCAAGGGGAAACATCGTCGCTCTCGCTCCTAGCCTCCTACCCGCCACTTGCTTAGGACACACTGCCTATAGGTAGGCCTGATGATTATACTTTATATACATTACAAAATAGCACTATTGAGTTTGACATTTGGTTAATATACTGAGTTTTTCGTAAGCATGTGTAAAGGAATAATAAGATATAGCCTAATTTGACAACAAGAAACATGGTGATTGTTAGTAAGTTGAGTGTATAATCGAAGATTAGGCCTACATACAATTATATATAAATATAGGAACCAAAAATTTCGGTAATATTTTCTTTTTCGTGAACTGTAATGGTCAAATCGATAGCTATATTTCATAGATAACCTATGTACTTAACCTTGTGAGAAAGTTGAGTGGTATCGAAGATATTTGTAGAGTAGGCTAAACTTCTAAAGTGCTAAATTTTTAGGCCTTGAAATTTGTAGTCCTATGTTTTGGTCTCATATTTTTTTCTCGAACTGTAGGGAGCCTAACATAGCCTATACAATGTTTATGGTCTTACTAAACCTTAGCTTTATCGTGAAAAAGATGCATAGTCGTTTAATATTAGTCAATTAAGTATGGGTGCAATACATCAGCTAAAATAGAGCATAGAGAGGCAACATTAATGGGGTTGAAATAATATTTTAATGTTATCACGTTTCATGTACATTATTATTTTTTATTATTTTATTAGTATTATATTTTATATTCTTATTTCAGACATGCCTAATGAACGACAAAGAGAAAGCGTTCATCAAAGTGGTATATGTTTTACAGTATTGTACCATCCATTGTACATGTATTCCTAATCCATTAGATCACGGTGATATAATAATTAATTGTATATTAAATTATTACCAGTACCCCACTATTGAGTCATGGATATCGTCAAAATGCACCTAGGTAGCATTATTATTCTAAAATTTTCTCGGGGGGGCTTACAGCGCCCCCCCGAACCCCCCAGCTGATTAGGCTCGCTTCGCTCGCCACCCCCACCCCCTTCTATAATAAGCAAACCATGGAGGGGGCCCCTCCAGGCACCAGGCCCCCTGGGCCTCCAAATCTCTAGCTACGCCCCTGCCTTCGGCCATGCTTCCCCTACACTCGACTCCCAGCCATCCCAGTAGTTTGCCGACCCCGGGTACGCTTCCGCAGTTGGGTGATGACTGGCAGGGTGGGTTGCCCCTGGGGGGACCACCGGTAATTTCAAACATTGTAGCACCTTCACATCCTCAAGGGTTATCTCCAGAATTATTGTTTAAGCTCGAATTAGCTAAGCTTCAGCTACAGCAGCAAATAGAATCAGCTAAGATCGAAGAGAGAAAATGTCAGATTCAGCAGCAACAAAGGGCATGTGAGCTTCAGCAGCAATTAGAATTAGCCAAGATAGAAGAGAGAAAAACTATCAGTCAAGCAAAAATCCAAGCTGAGTCGACTAGGTACTGTGCCGACATGGAGTAGAGAAGTCGCGAGTGGAAACAACGGGACAGCGACTTGGGGCTGGTAACCATGTTCATGAGCAGTCTCTCTCGCACTTATTGAAACTGGTTCCGGTGTTTGATGAGAGTGGTGTAACAGAATTTTTCACACGCTTTGAGAAGAAGTGCCAGGAACACCAGTGGCCAGAGAATAAATGGGCAGCACTTGTATCCTCTAGATTAATAGGCAAGGGTCTTAAAGCCTACGATGCGTTACCTTTGGAGTTTGTATTGTGTATGAGGATCTCAAGGAGGGTGTCCTGAGGGCTTACGAACTGCAACCAGAAACGTACCGTTTGAAGTTCCGGGGTGTAACTAAGGGAAGAGATAGCACCTTTTTGGAACACGCCCGGGACTTGTCCGATGCTATGGGGAACTGGCTCCGATCTGAGAAGGTAACAACATTTGATGGACTTAAGCAGTTGATGATGTTGGAGCAGTTCTTTAAGAGCACGGGCGGTGATCTAACTTTGAACTTAAAGGAGAAAAACCCAAGAACTCTAGTAGAAGCAGCAGAAATGGCTGATCTACGGCTGTCGTTGATTCGGGGTTGCGGGTCCTCACAGAAGTACGATGCAAGTGCTAGGGACCGTTATCCTCCCCCTCCCCGTAGAAATGACACATTTAAACCAAAGAGCAATGAAACTAAATCTGAAGCCAAACCTACCACCACACCGTATGTGAAAAGTCAGGGGCCTTTTACATCACAGTATAAGCCGAAACCGAAATTTATGTGTTTTAGGTGCCACCAGGAGGGTCATAAGGCAAATGAGTGCCCTTGTCGACCTCCTTCGGCAGCCGTGTCTTTTGCTCACGGCATTGGAGTGTTCAAGAGGACATCGGAGTTTGTTAGAGGCATTTCTTCCGAGGTAAATACACTGCCAGTGCAGAAGGATCCGGAAGGCTTATTCCCTGTCCGTGATGCCTTTAGTGACCACAGGGGACTCGGTTGTGTGGAGTGGGGGGGTAGAAGACATGAGGTGAGAATTTTGCGTGACACTGGGGCATCGCAAACACTGTTGAGAAATTTCACTGGTAAACCTGTCAATACGGCGCGGGTGGTTGTGGTTCAGGGAGTTAATGCGACAAGGTCATACCCGCTTGTGAGAATGAAGGTGGAAGTTGATGGTGTGACTCGTGACCTGGATGTGGGAATTGTGGAGAAGTTACCTGTTGGGGGCGTCGACCTCCTTCTTAGCAACGACTTTGCGGGGCCTACTTCTGAGGCTCCACCCTTAGTCGTTGTCGAGAAGCCGGCCGACTTGAGTAGGGAGGAGCAGGAGTGGGTTGGGAAGTGTCCGGTGCAGCCTATGGCGTGTGTTGTCACCGGAGATTCTGCATCCAGGGAGTCACATTCTGGTCAACAATCTTTAGATCAGCGGAGGAAGGGTACCGAGAAGGGGTTGGAAGTTGATGCGGTTGAGAGTTTAGTGTCAACGGACCTTCTCGGGGACTCCTTATTAGGACCACATTTCGAGTCTGGAGAAGACCCAGTAACTGTTCCTGAAGGGGCAGAGGATGGGCTTAAAAAGACGAAAGAGTTGAAGGAGGACAGTGATGCACAGTCGGGAGATGTAGCAACAAGGTACCCTGACGCGTACACTATGAGAAATGGGTCGGCGAAAACGGTGGTCCGAAGCTTGCTAGTGTATTTTTCCCGGTATGGTTACCCGCAGGGGATTCAGTCAGTCCGGGGACCCAACTTCACTTCTAGCCTCTTTGTACAAGCAATGCCGCAGCATGGGATTGTTGGGGTTGTGTCATCTGCATATCATCCGGAGAGCCAGGGTGTGTTAGAGCGATGGCACTCAGCCTTGAAATCTGTGCTTCGTTGTTGTTGCTTTGAGAGTGGGAGGGATTGGGATCTTGGCCTGCCATGTGTTTTGTTTGCTGTGTGGGAGGTACCTGGGGAGCGTTTGGGATTCAGCCCTAATGAGCTCGTCTTTGGACACCGTGTCAGAGGGCCTCTCCATATGGTTGAAGAAGTATGGGAGGGCGCAGAAAAACCTTGTTCTATGCTCCAGTGTGTCCTCAACAGTCGAGAACGGATGTTGCGCAGTCTGGAGTTGGCTGGCCGTAATTTGACTAGCTCTCAGGCCCTCAGGAAGGACAGGTACGACCTCAAGGTTGAACTCAGGGAGTTTCACGTGGGTCAGGAGGTGTTGATTCTACTGCCCCTTGTAGGTCACCCCTTATCCGCGAAGTATGCTGGTCCTTATAGGGTGGTGGAGGAGCTATCGGACCTGGTTTACTTGGTAGCCACTCCAGACAGGCGGAAGCACAATCAGTTATGTCATGTTAATCCCATGAAGGAGTATGGGAGGCACCCCCCTGAGCCTCTCACTGTGCCTGTGATGACGTTTAGCAGTCAAGGTGGAGAAGGAGAATGGGACAGTTAAGCTCAGGTGGAGGATAACTGGAAGGATAAGAAGTTCAAATGGGCGCCTGAGTGTGAGAAGGTGTTTAGAGAAGTAAAACACCTGTTGTGCACTCACCCGATCCTCAGGGCCCCTGACTTTAGCCTACCTTTCCAACTAGCAACGGAGGCTAGTGGTGTGGGGGCTGGTGCCGTCCTTGTGGAAAAGGACGATGATGGGCTGGAGCATCCTGTTAGTTTCTGCTCGGAGAAGTACAATTCGGCCCAGGGGAGCTGCTCTGTTGTCAAGGAGGAGCTGCTGGCGGTTGTACTTGCTCTGAGGCATTTCGAGGTCTGTGTTCCAGCCTATGGTCCGGTCGTTGTAGTTTACCCAGATCATCACCCTCTCAAGTTCTTGGACCAGTTTCACAATCGGAATATGAGGCTGACCAGGTGGTCACTAAGGTTATTGGTATATAACCTGGACATACGCCATATTGCCGGTTGTGACAACGTGGTTGCAGATGGTCGTTCAAGGGTATATGATCCTGGGTAGATTGACACACGGGTAGCCTCCTGCTTTAGTTTGAATAGTATTTTGCGCTTGGTGCTTGTTGGCTCGCGGTTGTAGCCCAGCGTATTGGGTCGTAAAGCAGGAGTTGAGCGTTTGGTATAGGAGAAAAAACTAGGCTTGCCCCTATAGTGCAGCCAAAATAAACAAATTATAAACATAAAAATCAAATAAAAACTCTTTCTTTGATAGTTGAATTTTTTTAGTATGTTATAGCAGTAATTCTGAGTTGCAGTCCTCTCAGAATGCTGGGCTAGAGAAGCTCGCTCTTGAGGAGCATAACTACATATAATTTAACCTATGGTGTTGGGGAGGGTTATAATTTTGAAAAATGTTTTGTTGAAGAACTGTGCCAGATATTTTACTGCCGCTGGGTGATGGGAAGTGGAGATATAGCATGGGTTCTAACCATCATATTTTTGTGAGCCTTGGGGCCTCTGAGAAAAATCTTGGGGGGGGTGTGACGTTAACCACTCCGTTAGAACCGCATGGCTTGTCCTACAGTGACTTGCTAGGATCGCCAGGGCAGTGGATGGGGCTACAGTTTGTGTATTAGAGTGTGCTTTATTTCATATGAAAGCTTGTGTCATGGGCAGTCCAGAAAGGCTCTTTGTTTTCGCCCATGTCAAGGCTTTATATATTTAATTGTAAAGTATATGTTTTATCCTTAACTAGTAATGATAAGATCAGAGAGAGAGAGAGAGTAGAACAGAGTGAGAGGGGGCGCGTAGTGTTTTTTGTCCCGCTCGATGACGTCACGGCTGGCTGCCTCGCGGGGGTTGGTGGAGAGAGGCCCTTACCATGCTGTAAGCTTTGCTAGTGGTTAGATGACTTGTAACCGCTGTTTTCCCACGCGGCTCGAGCTAGTGCGAGTATATATACAGTTCCTCGCCACTCTCTCCCTCAGATCTGGTTTCTAGAACGCACCCATCTTTTTCCCTTGCTACCTGTCACCTGCTCTGTACCTGAGAATCTTTTCCTCTGCCTATCTCTCTCATTTTCCATATCTTTCACCACCTTTTATTAACATTATATCCCCTCTGGTTAACAATGCAAAATCAGCTTCATGCTGGCCAGTTGTATTGTGCGTTAAGGTCTGATATAACCCATGTATGTTAGTTGTTAAGATAAGTGGATCACGAAGCATTGGTTGGCTTTCATATTACTGCTTCCTTTAATTATTAGTGTTCTGCTGGATTAGATAATGCTAGACTGGGAGTCTGATATTATAAGGTATTGTTTCCTATGAGTGCTGGCTTTAGTTAAAAGCGGCACGACATACCTGAGAACTGGAGTTGATTGAGTAAATTCTAGTCTGTGTGCCATTGAGAATAGAGCATGCACGAATGAGGGCTTTTTGCCTATACCATTCTGCACTGTTCTAGTCTCGATTGTTTGTCTTTGAGGTACGCCAGGAAAACGCTTAATACTTCGGTATTAAGGTTTCTCAAGAGAGCTACCCTTCATTATAACGTAATATTTGACGCACAGACTTAAGATTTGCACTAGGCTATGCGGCATGCCATGCGCACCAGTATCTCGTATCATTGACTCTAGCTAGACTTTATCAATCATAGTAGACATTAAGTATATTAACCTAATTACTCTTTTTATGCATACCCGTTTATGATTACACAAGCATTTCGCAGCCTAGTTTGATGTATTGAGACACAAACGACTTAGGCTCTTTTTGTTGATAGGAATACTGCATTGTCGTAGCGATTATTATTATTGTTGTTGTGTTTAGGATATTCTTGGCTCCGACGGCATTATATATATTCTGCCTTTTTGTGTGCATAGCCTGCACGAGCATTGTTCCGCTGCCTGCCTTTTTGGGTTCCATTTCCGATACGAGCATCTTTATAGCATCTAACCTTTAAAGAAGATTCCTTGTTAGTGTTGAAGGACTTTAGTGCACTTTCTTTCATGCAGGAGTGCCTGACATTTATTGATTAAAGTAACGTAAGCTGTAACTTCTCTTACCACCTTACTTTGCATACCATAACCAAGCACCTTCGGTTATAGGTAGTAATAGGCTGTTTTCACATAACATTAAGCCTAGAGTAGACGCACATTTATTGAGAGTTTGATAGCCTATTATTGCATATAGAACTCTGTAGAGTATTTGTGTTCTTTGTTCACTGGGAATATACATCAGAGGTTGGAGCTAGCGCTTTCCGTTGTAACATTTATGCCATTACTAGTCCAATGAATAAGAGCCCTGATATATTTGAACCCCAGTCGTAACAGGTTACTGGCAGGTGCCGTTGTCTGAGCGGGCGAAGCAGGTGTGCGGGTTTGTGGTGGATGGGAACACTTACCGTTGCAACGTTATGCCGTATGGGCTGAAGAATGCACCTGCAACTTTCCAATGCCTGATGAATGAGTTAGTGGCAGAGATCCCTAACTGCACCGTTTATCTAGATGATGTGATAATCTACGATGATGACTTTGAAAGCCATTGCGAGCACATCGGGGCATTGTTCAGGAGGGTGAGTGAGGCTCATTTGGTGGTCAATCTGGGCAAATGTGATTTTGTTCGGGCAGCTGTGCAGTATTTGGTGTTTGTGGTAGGGTTAGGCCAGGTGTGCCCCCCCCCTTACCAAGATACAGGCTATTAACCAGTTCCCAGGCCGACTACCAAAAGACAGATCATGAGGTTCTTGGGCATGATTGGGTATTACCGCAGATTCATCCGCGGATACTCCTCGGTGTTGGCTCCTCTGACGGACCTACTTGCAAAGACGAAAAAGTTAGGGTGGGCACCTGAGTGTGAGAAGGCCTTCTCACTGGTGAAGCATCTTTTGTGCACTAACCCCATACTCAGGGCCCCAGACTTCTCAAGACCTTTTCCACTAGCGACAGATGCTAGCGGCGTAGGGGCTGGTGCCGTCTTGTTGCAAACAGACACAGAAGGTGTGGAACACCCAGTAATTTTCTTTTCCAAAAAGTTCAACTCGGCACAAAAGAACTATTCAGTGGTAGAGAAGGAGCTTCTGGCCATTGTGCTGGCGCTCAGGCACTTTGAGGTGTATGTTCCCGCTCTTGGCCCAGTCGTGGTGATTTACACTGACCACCACCCTTTGAAGTTTTTGAATCAGTTCCACAACCGGAATATGAGGCTAACCAGATGGTCCTTAATGTTGCAGGAGTATAACCTAGACATTCGCCATAGTGCCGGTTGTGACAATGTGATAGCTGACTGTTTGTCCAGGGTGGAGGACCCAGGGTAGATCACCACAGGTGATCTACACATAAAAAAAAACGGTACACATAAATAAACCGCATAGGCCGCTCGTAAGGTGTTAAATACAATTATCTAATTTTAACATGAATCAAAATTAAAGGGTGTCTTCGTGCTGAAGAGGTTAAAGATAAAAAAAACCTGGGTGTGTAAGTAAAATACTGTCTCCATATGGAGCAGGTACTTCATGTGACAAACCAGTGAGTAAAATAGAAATAATCAGTCAAGATAGTGCGGATATAGTGATGTGTAATAGTAGTATCGATAACACTACACATGTAACTGATAGTAAAGATGAGAATACTGATAGAGTAGAATTTCCGTCTAGAGCTAGTAGTTCAACAGGAAATAATAAGTTAGCTAAAAACAATAGAAAATTAGTTGAAAATAAAAATAATAGGTTGAGGGTATATTATACAAATTGTAGGAGTTTATGTAACAAAATGAACGAACTTAGAGCACTCGTTAGCACAGAAAATATAGACATAATAGCGCTAACTGAAACGTGGATTAATACAGAATCTAGGCATTTTTTAGCAGAATTTGATATTCCAGGATATAGTTTGTTTAAATATGACCGAACAAGTAGGAGGGGCGGGGGTACATTAAAAAGCTGTATTAAATCAGGTATTAGACTAAATAATGATAATGAAAGTGTTTGGGTAGAGGTTAACGAAGGTAGTGAGACCATAGTTATTGGAGTTATATATAGACCGCCTAATATGAGTAGAAATGGCGGAACATCGTTATGGGAGGAAATTAAAATAGCATCAAGGTTTAGCAATGTGTGCATTATGGGGGATTTTAATTTTCCGAACATTGATTGGCAGCACCAAATAGGCGACTCCGATTCAGTAGAGTTTATTGAGGTAGTACAAGATAGTTTTTTATTTCAATTCATAGATACGCCGACTAGAGGTATTAATATTCTTGATTTAGTTTTCAGTAACAATGAGCATATGATAAATGATGTAGAGATTGGTGACCACCTAGGAAATAGCGATCATAAATATATTTATTTTAATATACAATGGACAAGAAATGCTAAGAGAATACGACACTTATCCCAGATTTCAGAAAAGCCGATTATGGTGGGCTAAGAAGAGACTTAAGGGTGGACCCTATTGTTAAGCAATTAAGTCAGGATATGCCAGAGTTAAACTTGCCACCTACATATAACCAGTTTATTGCTTCACTCCACAATGCTCAAAATAAATATATCCCTAAAAGAAGATTTAGATCGACGCAGAACCAACCTTAATGGATGACTAATAAGCTAATAGATCTTATAGGAAAAAAGAAAGGAATATATAGAAAAATAAAGAAAGGCGAAAATCATCTACATATATACTATCAGACTCTATCAAGACAGGTCAAAAAGGAAATCAGGAAAGCAAAAAGAAATTATGAAATAAGGATAGCCAGTCACTCAAAAAATAACCCTAAAGCTTTTTACCAACTATATATATCTAAAGTTAGAGATGTAATAGGCCCCCTAAAAACTTCAATAGGAGAAATAACAGAAAATATTTAGAAATGTGCAGTACATTAAATAGTCAGTTTCTTTCCGTTTTCACTAATGAAAATTTGGCACAGATTCCAGAGGTCAATATGGTATATAGTGATAGTATAGAAAATATGTTAAGTACAGTTAGTATAAGTAGAAATGATGTGCTTAAGGAAATTGACAGACTGAAACCTCAAAAATCGCCTGGTCCTGACGAGGTATATGATAGAGTATTAAAAGAATGCAGAGATGAGTTAAGTAGTCCATTAGCATTTTTATTTAACAAGTCATTAGAAACAGGTTTAGTTCCAGAAGCTTGGAAGCTTGCAAATGTAGTTCCGATCTTCAAAAAAGGTGATAAATCGATAGCATCCAATTACCGTCCCATTAGTCTCACATCAATCATAGGAAAGTTGCTAGAGTCTATTATTGCTAGGAAAATTAGAAGCCACTTAGAAAAATTTAACTTAATAAATTCTTCTCAGCATGGATTCACTCAGGGACGTTCTTGCCTTACTAAATTGCTTAGCTTTTTCTCAGAGGTATATGAAGCAGTAGATAGTGACAAGTCATATGATATTATTTATTTAGATTTCAGTAAAGCTTTCGACAGAGTCCCTCATGAGAGATTGATGAGAAAGGTTGAGGCACATGGAATAGGAGGGTCGTTGATGGGATGGATTAGGTCATGGCTAATTGGTAGGAAACAGAGAGTCAGCATAAATGGTACCAAGTCAGAGTGGGGAGCAGTCAAAAGTGGTGTCCCCCAGGGATCGGTATTAGGTCCCCTGTTGTTTCTTATATACATAAATGACCTAGATTTAGGTATAACTAGTAGGATAAGTAAATTCGCAGACGATACTAAAATGGTGAGATCAATTGATTCAGATAGCGATATAGAGTGCCTCCAAAGGGATCTAGATACCTTACATGAATGGTCAGTAAATTGGCAGATGAAGTTTAACATTGACAAATGCAAGGTATTAAAGCTGGGAAGATGCAAACAAATGTTAAATATAAACTAGCTAATTTAGAATTAGAAGATTCAGACTGCGAGAAAGATCTAGGTGTGTTTGTTAGCAATGATTTGAAACCTAGAAAACAGTGTATAAGCGTTCGTAATAGGGCAAACAGGATTCTCAGGTTCATCTCTAGGAGTGTGAGTAACAGAACTGCTGATGTTATCTTAAAACTTTATTTGTCATTAGTGAGACCCCATATGGATTATGCTGTCCAATTTTGGTGTCCTTATTACAGAATAGACATAGATTCATTGGAGAGAGTACAGCGTAGAATGACAAAATGATCCATAATATTAGAAATCTTCCGTATGAAAAAAGGTTGAAGAAATTAGGTTTACATTCATTAGAGAGACGCAGAGTTAGAGGGGATATGATAGAGGTGTTCAAGTGCGTTAGTGGGATTAACAAAGGGGACATGACAAATGTACTAAAGCTCAGTGATAGCGAAAGAACTCGTACCAATGGTTTCAAATTAGATAAATTTCGTTTTAGAAACGATATAGGCAAATATTGGTTTGGTAACAGAGTTGTAGATGGGTGGAATGGACTACCAAGTGCTATAGTGGGATCTAAAACTGTAGGGAGCTTTAAGATAAAATTGGATAAGCATATGGACGAGAAGGGTTGGGTGTGAAGGGGGATCAGCCGGGTTGGGCCAATCAGCGCTCTGCAGACCCCCATAATCGTGCGTTAATCTCTAACCGTTTTGGTAAGATGATCCTCAGGGTATTAGAGTGTTGAGCCTATAATTGGGCTTTGTAATTGAATTGGCGTTGTGTGGGACAGGGATCTGCCTTGCTTAGGCCAATCGGCTTTCTGCAGACTCCCATTTTCTTATGTTCTTAAAGATAATGCAACACCAGATGGCAGCATTGACCATTCATACAGGGGATACTAAAAGTCAGCATCTATCTACACATCTATCAATCTACAGTCTATGTGTGTTTATCTGGATGGATATACTATATGCCTGGCTGCTCAACTCCATCCCCCCCTCCTCGTTCTCTCTCTCTCTCTCTGATAGTGTACAGATAAATCGTGTGCAAGAAAATGCACTACTCCCAGAGACCCCTTTCTCTTCGGAAAACGGGGTAAGCTAGGGGTTTCTAAGAAAAACCTGAATCCCCTTAAGGTAGTATCATTTAATGCCAGGTCAATTAGGAACACATTTTCCGAACTTCGGGCATTGTTGTTTACATAATGCTTCGATGTAGTGGCTATCACTGAATCCTGGATTCACAGTGACACCAGAAATTATGTTGGGGAATTTCAAATACCTGGCTATAGAATGTTCCATTAAAGACCGAACCATGCAGGAAGGGGGTGGAATTCTTTTGCAAATCAGAAATTTTCTAAACCCAATTGACTGCAAGATCAGGTCAGAACATTAACTGCTTGGAGTAGACCTCAATCTAGGTCATTCTAGCTATAGGATTGTTCTGGTGTACAGGCCTCCACATCAAAATGTTGAAAAGGATGAACTTCTGTACACAAGACTGAGTGCAGTTATCGAGGGTAAAACTGGTGTGATCTTAGGTGACTTCAATTGCATAGTAAACTGAGAAGCAAGAACTGCCGATGCTGAAGGTAGGCGTCTTGTGGTCTTTACTAACGATAACTTTTTGACCCAGTGGGTAAACGAGCCAACTAGAGGGAACAATATACTAGATCTTGTGTTCACCACTGAAGATGAAAGTGAGACCAGCTTATCTGTTGGGGAATCACTTGGAGGTAGTGACCACTATCTAGTTAGGTTCCTTCTTCGCACCTTTAGCAGCAGACCCACCAATCCTCAGAGTGCAAAACAAGATTTCCGTCGTGCAAATTTGAAGGCCTTCTGGGAAGCTTATCCCAGATCAGACTTGAGGGTGAGAATGTTAATGTGATTTGGTGCTCATTCAATCAACAGTTTATGGATCGACAAGCTGCATTCGTTCCTACTAAGCTTAACAAATCAGGCTCAACCCAACCAAAATGGTTTATTAGTGACATAGCTTCAGCAATTAGAAAGAGAAAGGTTGCATACAGAAAGGCCAAAAGGAAGTCAATCCCAAAGATATTTAGATTCCTTCAATAACATTTGTAGAAAAGTGAAATCTCTTATAAAGAAAGCAAAGCAGAATGAAGAACTAAGGGTTGCAGCCCTCTACAAAGAGAGTCCTAAAGAGTTCTTCAGCTATGTACACAGGGAGGAAGCATTCAAATGGTACCGATGCCTTAAAACTCAAGCACCTCATTCTTCTTCCTATGTTTCTGCCGGAATCAAGCCAAATCTGTTCTTCGACTTGCCAAGCACTCATTCATCAATATTAAATGCACGGAACTTAGGAACTATCCAACTCTAGCTCTTCCCAAGCTTTCTATCATCTAGCCAAATACCTCTCCTACAAATTTCTTCCTCGTCTTTCCCTCCCCCTTTCCACTCTGATGGCACAACCATCACTTCTTCCTCTGACAAAGCTGAACTCTTCGCTCAAACTTTTGCTAGAAACTCCACCTTTGATGATTCCGGTGCTATTCCTCCATCTTCAACCCCCTCTCTCCTACTTATGCTTAATATCCTAATCTCTTCTATAGATGTACTTTCTAACCCTCTCTGGGCTTAATACTAAGAAGGCATACGGTCCGGACGGTGTTCCTCCTGTTGTACTAAAAAACTGCACTTCCGTGCTGACTCCCTGCCTAGGCAAACTCTTTCATCTCTGGGTCTCCTCTAACATCTTCCCTTCGTGCTGGAAGTTTGCTCTCATTCAACCTGTCCCAAAGAAGGGTGACCGCTCTCAACCCTCCAACTATCGACCAATTGCTCTCATCTCTTGTCTTTCTAAAGTTTTTAAAACTATTCTTGCTTCCAAATTTCTTAAGCATTTCTCTTCTCATAATCTGCTCTCAGATCGCGAGTATGGTTTCCATAAGGGTCGCTCTACTGGTGATCTTCTTTCATATCTTACTAACTCTTGGTCATCCTCCTTTCGGGACTTCGGTGAGATCTTTTCTATTGCGCTAGACATATCGAAGGCCTTGAATAGAGTCTGGCACAAATCTTTAATTTCTAAACTACCCTCCTTCGGTGTTTATCGCTCCATCTGTGCCTTTGTTTCTAATTTACTTTCAGGCCGTTCCATAGCTGCGGTTGTAGACCGCCATCGCTCACTTCCTCATCCTATCAACTCCGGTGTTCCTCAGGGCTCTATCCTATCTCCCATTCACTTTCTAAATTTCAAAAATTATCTTCTCAACTGTACCTCCAGTCCCCTCCATTCATAATCAGACAATTCTACCTTATGCTGGGTTCACACATTCACGTATATTGCTCCCGACAGCTCCCGTCAGGCGTAATCTCCAATTTTGTGTTCTGACGGGAGTAGTCCGGCCGTGAACGCCCGTATAACCACGACTATTGCACTTCCCGACAGACGTACCGTGACGGGGCCAGTGTTACGTCAGTCGTAATGTAGTCGTATTGAACTACATACGTGTTTGCGACTTGCGTAAGCATGTCCCCGTTCGTCAGGATGGGCTGCCCGATTTGCGGGAACACAGGCCACGCCCATGCCACGCCCCCACAAGACCTGCGTAGCTGAGGCCGTACATCTTGGGATTGTTTAGGACCTACCTGGACCAGTTCTGGACAATCGTAGGCACACCCCGTCTGTCCAAACACAGACAAAGACAGTATTTGTCAACCACGTAGGTATGGGTTGGAATCTGGGAACTACAAAAGGGCAGGACTGGCCACACCTTTGCCATTCCCACTCTTTCCTCGGCACCATGAACAACATCGCGGAATTCATCCTGGAGGAGTTAAATTTTGTGAACTCCCTAATCAAACCGGAGAACAGGCATAACACGCGGCTAATGAAATGGATCCTTTCCTACATAGAAATCTTAAAACTACTTGCAATAGCAAACTACATTCATCAAGAGGAACAAGAGAAGAAGGAAAGGAGCAAGAGGACAGTGTGGGTGTGGCCTTATCTGCAACGAAGGCTTGAACATGGCCATTATAAGAACCTGATGGAAGAGTTGGCCAGAGAATGTCCACACATGTACAAGAACTTCACCTGGGTAGATAGACAGACCGCCAAACTGCCCCCCGCCGAGGTCATCTCTACCGATCCCACTGGACCACCAACGGAATACTTCTTAGCAGGTGATGATGCATTCCCTCTGCGCGCCTACCTGATGAAGCCCTACCCCCAACGATTCCTCACGAAACCTGAACGGATCTACAACTACAGACTCAGCACGGGCCGCGTTTTCCACACTGCAATGTCTATGAAACCTGAGCGTGCAGAGGTTGTTGTGTTGGCCTCTTGCATTCTGCACAACATTCTACGAGGACGAAACCCACCCCGAACAACCCGTCAAGCTTTTGGCCCCATCACCACTCTTCAGCTTGGTGAGCCTGCCGAACCTGGAGCGGAGAGAGGTGAACCACGTCATCAAGTCCAAGGCTGTGATTGGGGGTTCCATGCTGGCTGCCTTCTCCGCCACAACATGGTCTATGTGTTCCTTCTGTTTGTGCCTGGGATCACCCTTATCATATAGAAAAGGCACCTCGAACTCCAGCCACTCTCCCAGCATACGCTCAGTCTCCTCCGTCAGGATAATGTTGGTGCTCTTCCGGCCCCGTTTTCGCCGTTGTGGTGGCTGTGGCTGTTCGACGCCGGAATTTGTAGGGGGTGGGTCCTCGTCGTCGTCGTCGTCGTCATCACTTTCCTCATGATCATCTTCGACTTGCCCCATGACCTCTCCACTCTCGTCGTCGATGTTGATCAAAAATTCTGCCTGCTCAGCAGAGTTGGAGGTGCCAGGCATCGAGGGGGCAGGCGGTGAGGTGGCAGACGTCGATGGGGCAGGCGTCGAGGTGGCAGGCGTCGAGGTGGCAGGCGGAGAGGGGGCAGGCGGAGAGGGGGCAGGCGGAGAGGTGGCAGGCGTCGAGGTGGGAGGGGAAACCTTCCTGACCTTCTTCTCACTTTTCTTGCTATTCATGGTGACAGGGCAGGGCAGGGCAGCGTGCAGAGGGTGGCAGGGTGGCAGGGTTGGCTGTAGGTTGTTGCTCCGGTATGGTGAGAGGTTTGACCGACGGCAGTGTGTCCCGCTGGTCCTTATATACCCCTCCGTACATCGTTGCCGCGTCTTCCTGCCAGCCCGCAGTGCGGCGGTGTTGCCATATACTTCCCGACGAACGTAAACTTTCCTGTTTGACGGGAATATTTTACGATTGACGGGAGCAGCTCACGTCTGACGGGCGAGCGTCTACGTCTGACGGGGCTGCTCCCGTCAGACGGCCGTGGTGGGCCGGACGGTCGTAAAAGTTCCCGACTTTTGACATATGTGAGCGCAAGCCCCGTATCTGATTCGAATTTCAAAACATACCGGGCGGCATCGCCCGCACCAACCGCCTCCCCGACCCGCGTGGCTACTCCTGCCATGCGTACCCCCCCCCCCCCCCGACTGTACACAATTTCATTTACGTTTTGCGTAATATGCCCTAACGTTTGACCAAACTACCAATATTCGGGTGCCAACTACCAATAAACCTTCGTACGGGAGTTGTCGGGAGCATATACATGAATGTGTGAACCCAGCATTATGCTGCACAATTTGTTTTCCAGAACGCTCCAGCCAGCAATCCCTCAACAACAAAGGTAATGAAGCCATACAAAACTTATCTTCTGATCTAACTACTATTTCCAATTGGAGCAGAGAAAACCTTGATTGCCTTTAATGCTTCCAAAATCTAATTTCTCCATCTATCTACCTTTCCGGAACTCCCAGAGGAGTATCCCTATGTTTCAACAATACAAAAATAAATCCTTCATCTTCTCTCAATATTCTTGGTGTCTCATTTCCTTCTGCTCTCACTTGGAAGGACCAAATTACCAGTCTTGCTACGGCAGCCTCCCAGAAGCTGGGTGTGCTCAATCGCCTCAAGTTTTTTTTTACCACTGCGCAGCTTCTTGCTCTGAACAGGGGCACAGTGCATCCTTGCATTGAGTATTGTCCACATGTGTGGGGTTGATCCTTTTACACCGCACTCCTCGACAAAGAAGAAAGGAAAGCCTTTCGTATCATTAAACTCCCGTCCCCTTACCAACTTTCTGCAATCTCTCTCTCTTTGCCGCAATGTTGCATCTCTCTCGCTATTCTATCACTACTACAATAATCAGTGTTCCTTAGAGCTCTCCCAGTGTATACCACTTCCTCTACGTAGGGTACGTAGTACCCGTTTTGCATCACAATCCCACCACTACTCTGTGCAACTCTCTAACCCAAGAGTGAATCGTTACTCCCAGTCTTTTTTCTATTCAACAGCCGAGCTCTGGAACTCTCTCCCAGAATCAATCTTTCCTTCTTCCTATGAAGAAGGCAGTTCTGCCTTTTGTCTCCCTCACTCACATAGAAAACAAAATCTGAACAGCAGAAAGCCATTCAAAAGTAGCATTGGACCTCTAAAGGATCCAACAGGCCAACTTCAAATTTCTGTCACTGATGTAGCTAAATTCCTAAACGACTAATTTGCCTCAGTAATCACAAGGGAAAATACCTGTGACAGACTGGAAACTGGCCAATGTGACCTCAATCTTCAAGAAAGGGGACCACGAGTGTCCCAAGAATTATCGGCAAATTAGCTTGACTTCTATCATAGTAAAACTCTTAGAAGGGATACTAATAGACAGGATAGTTGACTACCTAGAAATCCACAATTTGATTACAGATTCCCAACATGGATTTAGGCAACACCGATCATGTCTTACCAATTTGCTGGAATTTTTCCAAGAAATGCTGAGTTAGTACGACGAAAGTAGAGCCATAGACATCCTTAACTTAGATTTTCAAAAAGCTTTTGACAAAGTGCCTCATTGTAGGCTAATGTCAAAAGTGAGTGTGCTAGGTATCAATACAGTGGTAACAAATTTGATAGAAAGTTGGCTAACAGGTAGACAATAATCAATGGCGTTTCTTCTGAGTGGACTGCAGTCACTTCTCGAGTTTCACAGAGATCTGTCCTTGGCCCACTTCAGTTTATCATATATGTTAATGACATAGATATTGGTCTGTTGAGTGTGATCTCCAAGTTTACAGATGACATAAAACTTGGAATGAATGTGAAAGACCCTAAAGGGGTTGAACAGCTCAGGATGGACCTCAACAGACTGGGTGAATGGTCGGTCGGAGACATGGCAGATGCCTCTATACTTGGAAATGTGCAAGGTGATCCATATCGGCAAAGCAAACTCCAAGTCAGGGGAATGCCTCTGGAAGTGACTGACTTGGAAAAGGATTTGGGTGTTCTGATTAGCAGTGACCTAATGTTTTCCAAACAGTGCATTGAAGTAGAGAAGAAAGCTCAGAAATTATTGGGCTATATTAAGAGGCAATTTAAGTATAGAAATAAGGAAATAGTCTTCACACTTTACAACGCTCTGATACGGCCTCTCCTGGAGTATGCTGTTCAATTCTGGTCTCCAGCACTCAGGAAAGATATAGAGCGACTAGAAAGAGTGCAAGCTAGAGCTACAAAGCTTATTCCATCGCTTAGATTCGAAAAATGAGCTGTGAGGGTCGGTTGAGAGCTCTTGATCTCTTTTCGTTGGAGACACATATACTACGAGGTCAGCTCATTGAAGTATTTAAAATGCTTAATGGGTTTGACAATGTGGATTATAGCAAAATGTTTAGCCTCAATATGAATACAACACGCAACCATGGCTGGAAATTAAATTGAAAAGGTTCAGCACTAGTATTTGGAGGAAACTTTTTCACATATATGATCTGTTCTACCTGGAACAAACTTCCCTCCAAAGTTGTAAACAGTTCTTCAGTAGAGCAGTTCAAGAAGAGAGTTGGTAGTATTTTACACACTCTGTAAAGAGTGTAGTGCACTAAACAGTCTCCTAGTATGCCCTTCATCTTGAAAACTGAGAGAGTTGAGGGTGGGCTCCGCTATAAGATCAAATAAAGAATAATAACCGATTCATGATTAGCAGGCTTCTGAGCTAGTTATAACGTTACATTACTGAATGCCATTAGAAACTTCTGAATTCACCATCTCAGTCTTTGTCATCCAAGAAAGGGATATAAACTATCTGGACGACCCGAGAGCATTAGGGCGCAGTTCCAACCAAGAACAGCCTATCCACTACCCACTCCAGGATGTCATGTGCGTCAGTCTCCTTCGCAACGCAGTGCCAGGGAACTTTAGCCAAAAAGACGAGACAAGACAACCAAACACTCCATACTGAGTGAGGCAAGTGACATCAATGCCAAAAGATTTCAGAACATTGACCAGAACACTGGGCAGGTAGGGCCCACGGAAACTTAGCATATATCCAGCAATATGCGGCACTTAGCCATCACCTCAAACTGTAAAGCCAGCACTGCTAGGCACTTAATCAGTATTGCTTAGCACCCCTGCTGTGTTGACTAGCACCACTTCGAACTTGGTCATCACCACTCGGCACACTACTTCAAGAGGAACCTCTGCAACAACTTCAGACACAACTCAGCCAGAGAGATCTACAATGAAATTGACGGGCTGTTAGAGAGATCGCCGAGTTTATCACCATCGACACCGTTTACAACTGCCAGCCCTGTGAGGCTTCCGATGCTGTCTTTGTTGCAGAGGACAGTTTCACCAATCAGACAAATGCCTTCCACACTGGGGAGATTACTTTGTACTGTAGGCACTATCTCCAGCGACCTTTGATAATGCATATCACCAGACACCACCGAACCTATTACCTATCCCAATATAATGGTACAGGTAATAGGTTTCTGATAATTATAATACAAATATATTGGTAACTAACCAGTGAAGTAACTGAACCCCATACAGGGCATTGCTTCGAGCCGTGAAGCTTCGTATGTCTCACTCCCTAGACTGGAGCAAGACCTCACGGGCCTCACCGTGTTCAGTGGTAGAGTGTAAAGGCTATCAGCCTATGCCCGAGAGGGAGTAGTTGGAATATAGAGAACAAAAATATATATATGGTTGGAAATAGTCCCGACGGAGACGGCCGTGCAACAACTCCTGTTACGCTGCCCATGACACCGACCCCTGTTACGCCGCCTGCATCACCCCCACCCTTCACAGGATCTTTGGCAGTAAGGATCACGCAATTACCCCCCATATGGCTCAACTCTAGCTCACCCCCTACACTCTCACCTGATACAGTATACTGGTCCAGACTGACTTGGGCTTCCTATCCCATATCCTCAGTCGATGCCCTGGCTGCCACAATCCAACTCCCCCTTATGTCTCTGAGAGTGGAGCCGCCTGCAACCGCCACTGAGCCTATAAAACGCCTATGTCATGACCCACGGCAGGTCCCGGATGACAACAGGAATACAATTAAGACCTTGGTTGGCCGGTGGGCCAAGCATTTTTGTAGTGAAGAACTCAAAACCCTGAAAGACCTGGTTTCTCTACCCCCCCGACGAGTTTACTTTGTTCAGCCAAACAAACAGCGGGAAGCTGACCTCACAGCTACACTGAAGGAGTGGAAAGAAGACGATTGAGAGTACAGTCTGTGGTGTAATAGCCTATCTTGAGTTTGGTGAGACCTCCTTTTGTGCAACCATTGTTTGCAGAATTCAACCTGAAGTTTGGTAGACCTCGTCGTGTTTGGGCACAATCCGAGGAAAGCAGACATCTCCCTGAAGCATGATGAGATCCCTGTTTGTGCAACTGGTATGTGGACGTCGACCTAAGGTGTGGTCAGCCCACGAGTGTGCAGTTCGAGCCCAGCAAACATCGCCCTGAAGTGTGCTGAAACCCCCTCTGTTCGTGCAACTGTGGTATGCATAAATCGACCTGAAGTACGACCAACACCTTATTCTCCATTAGTATTAGTCCTACAATCGTGCGCCGTCCTAGAGTAACCCCCATTTGCACTGTGAAGCTCTCCCCTGGCCATAGCGGTATTAGTTTAATTATTATGTAAGTGCTCTCACTCTTTTAGTGTTCCATTGTCATGAAGGCATGCACCTAGAGATATCAGAAGTCACTGTACCATTGTGTTAACTCCAAAATGACCAAGATACTACTGTTACCAATCTTGTCAAGAAAGTATCCAAACCATTTTTCTGTTTTAGTCGCCCCTTGTGATACATTCAAGAATCCCATTCCCCCTGCACGCCCCACGGAGTGCCCCACGCCCCAGGAGAGAGCTTTTCGTAAATAGTTTAACACAAATCCTTTTGGTGTCTGATGTATCCTACTTGATTCTGATCTTCTCTTTTGCTGGGCATGGTGAGAACTGTATTGATATTCCTTTCCTTCTTATCTTGCTGCTGTTTATTCTTCTTCCTTTGCTTCTTTTTTCTTTCTTATATTTATGGGGGTACTGTCACACAATAGCTGCGATGGGATGCAATGTGTCACCGGTGTGACTGCGATGGGTGTGTCACTGGGGTAGGGTTTTCCTGCGATGGGCATGTTAAGGGAAATGGGGAACATGACTGGGAAGGGCATGTCACTTGGGAGGTTTTTGGCTTGGAGGGGCGTGCTGAGACGGGAGGTGATTACGGAGAGAGTATCACTCGTAGAGCTTTTGGCTGCGAGGGGGTGTCAAGAGTGGGGGAGGATGTTACTGAGAAGGGTGTGTCATCAGGTGATGGTTGAGCTGTGAAGGGTGTGCTCAAGAGCCTGGATGTAGCTGCGAAGGGCATGCTACCCAAATCACTGACTGCAAAGGGCATGCCAGAGTTTTTCTGGTGTCTACCTCAGGTGAATAATCGTTAAATTTTCCACCTTCTTCGCCTGCTTGATTTGAGTACAAGAAGGGTGGAAGTGAGTTGCTGCTGTAGGACTTTAAGACCCTTTTTTAGGGAGGGGCTAATCCGTCCACCTGCGTACCTAGGTAGTAAGGGGATTTGTTTCCCTTTTTCTGGTTTCTCCATTTCTCGATTGCGTGAAGTGGACTACGTAGGTGACTTGGGATTGACTCTCTTCTTTTCTTGTTGTTGTTGTTGTTGTTGTTGTTCCCTAAGCTGCCTGGCCGAACAGCCCCGAGTCCCTGAGGAAGGACATGGCCACGATCGGGCTTTCCCACAGAGCTCTCATTGAGTGTAGATTGTGTTGTTGGCGTAAGTGGTTGTGTGAAATGCAGTCTTCTATGATGTGTTTAATAGTATGGGGTGCTGTGTTACATCCCGGGCAGGCGTCGACAACGGAGTCATCCAGTCTCTCCTGATAGCTCAGGAGAGCTGGATGGTGTCCGCATCTCAGCCTGGCCAGGTGGACTCTGTCCTCGCGAGGAAGGGAGGATTCGGAAGGATGGATTTCGGGAGGTCGTGCATGCAGCTGCGTGTTGTCTGTGAGTGAGTGGATGGATCGGCGAGAGATATGAGTATGGATGTGCTTCTGGAAGTTGGTTCGGGGTGGGCAGGGAGGAAGAGAGGACAATAATTGTGTGTGATACCGTGTGCTGGGTGTTGTTTTGATATTTCTTGGTGTCTGTGGGTGTGTTGCCATGTAGTTTAGTGGGTGGTCTTGGTTCGTGGACGCTGCTGCCAGGAATTGAGGAATTGCCTCTCATGTCCAGATGGTCTTTGACTTTGAGGATTTTGGTTTCTTGATGTACAGTATGTGATATGTGGGTGCAGTAGCACCCTTTTCTTGTTGTCTATCCTTGGTATTATTTTTATTGCCAGATACAACTTGTATACTAATTGTCTGCATCTAATTGCTTACAATTCCCGGGACACTACGTCTATGTATCTTAGAGGTTAATTAAGTAAATAAAGCCAACTGAATTGCATGCTCTTGTATTCCTTGTCCCGTCTCCGTTGTATGAAGTATTCGGTTAAGACAATTGAATAACTCATATTGGCGTTTATAATACCAGCATATCATACACATATAGGCATATGCATAACCTTTAACCGGTCCTGATGTGGCGGCGTCTACGCTGTGGGACCACCTCCCGGAGCTGCCAAACGCGGATGGCTGCCGACCCTCCACGGCCGGAGACAAGATCAACGACCAGTGGAGGACAACCGGCTGCCGGCCGCGGGGAGCAGTTTCGGGAGCCAAACCGTCACAACCATCCCCTGCCCCCTCCCTGGGGCACCGGTCTTTGGAGAGGCTTCGGTCGCGCCGGGAATTTGCACACCTCTCACACCACACACACACATCACACATTTTTTCCTACACTGAGAAATGACTCTCCGGCTGTCATTTCTCGAAGACTTCTTCTAGCCGGAGACATTGAGAGCAACCCAGGACCCACGTACACATACATATGTCCAACTTGCTCAAAACCCATCACTTCGAGTCGCCACAATAAGGGTTCAGTTCTCTGCAATTCATGCAGGAACTGGACCCACTTCACCTGTACAACACTTGCCTCCAAGAAACACTACAAACACCTGGACCTGTTCCTCATGCCCCTCCCTCTCCCAGTCAAATCCCTCACCTAAAACCCGTCCACCTCTCCTCCCCAACCCACCTAGCCTTCCCATATCATCCACTCCCCCCCCCCCCCCTAAAACCCGTCCACCTCTCCTCCCTAACCCACCTAACCTTCCCATACCATCCACATCCTCAACTCAACACACCACACCCCATCCTAATCCATACCAACCCCCATCTCCTGCTCCCCAATCCCCACCCCCACCTCACCCATCCCAACCCCCAGCCCCTCCCTCAGCCCCACCGCAACCCCCCTCCTCACCCCCACCCCATCCTCGTGCAGCAGCACCCAACATACATCATGCACATAACATTAATATTCTCCAATTGAACATAGATGGCATCAACACAAAGAAACACGAACTCTCACACTTCATCAAATAACACAACATACACATTGCCATCTTACAAGAAACAAAACTCCGCACAACACAAAAAACACCCACATTTCATAATTTCACCACCATCAGACAAGACCGGGCTGTCGGCGGGGGCGGTGGACTCATCACCCTGATACACAAAGAAATATCATACATAGTAACCAGTGTACAAACCAAATCCCTCCTCTCCCCAAATGATAACACAACAGAAATACAATCAATTAAAATACGCACTGGCAACACCTCCAACATAACCATCATAAACACATACATCCCTCCCCAAACATCCCCTACAGTACCAAATTAATACAGACCACACTTACAACACATCACAAACACCCCACACCTCATCCTGGGTGGTGACTTCAACGCCAAGACGTCGGCCTGGTTTGTCGACAACCCCGACACAGACAGAGGGCTGGTACTACAAAACCAAACAGAAAACCTCATCATCCTTAACGACATCCATCAACATACCCATATTCCTCACCAAGCCCTCTATAACCCATCATCTCCAGACATCACCTTTTGCTCCCCAGAACTCGCCCCCACAACATCCTGGAGGGTGGTCAGAACCTTAGGCTCGGACCACCTCCCGATCATTATCACCACCAAAACCAGACTCACCCCAGCTAGCCACAAACACACATACACCAATTATAAAAGAGCTAATTGGGAAGCATTCACAAATGAGATAGAACAACACTTCACAACTCTAAACAGTACACCCATCACTAACATCAACAATGCTGTACACATACTCAATAAAACTATCCAAAACGCTGACAAGAAAACACATTCCAAGAGGTAACAGAAAAAGACACAACCCCAACTTCACACCAGAAATTCAAAACCTCATCAGACAACGCGACATACTGAAACACTCCCCAGCACCCCACACACAAGACATCACACAACAAATTCAAGAACTCAACACCCAAACTGACAACAAAATACAAGAACAACAAACACTAAATTGGAATAACTTCCTACAAACACTTGATCACAAAACAAACCCCCAAAAACTCTACAAAACACTAAACAGCATCACACTTTCCAACAGCAACACAACACAATCACATGCTGCAATCACAACAACAGACTCTACTCCTTCATGTAAACAACAAGCAAACACTCTCATCAATCACTTCTCACATGTCAGCCACCTAAAACCTCACAAAGACGACCGACGTGTCATCCGACGTAAGAGACAATTCCCCACAGACCCTGACTATACACCCTTCACCAATCACCAGACAAAGCATATCATCAACAATCTCAAGCACTCACCCGCCTGTGGCCTAGACAACATAAACAACATACACCTCAGACACCAGGGACCACAAGGCATACAAGCACTCACTAACATATCAAACTACAGCTATTCACACAACACAATACCAGACATTTGGAAGCATGGTATCAATATCACATTCCCCAAACCCAACAAAGACCCCACGCTACCCTCCTCGCACCGCCCCATCACACTCCTTTGCTCCCCCTCCAAAGTCATGGAACGCCTAGTATTACAACTAATTACACCCGACCTACCCCTAGCTCCAACACAACATGGCTTTAGGCCACTGCACTCCACAAACACTCTTCTCACAGACCTTACACAAAGAGCTTTTGACGGCATCAACTCGGCTAGACCACCACACAGATCACTATTAGCCACACTCGACATTAGTAAAGCCTTCGATGTCATCCCCCGCCACAACCTAACAAACAAAATCTACAACACAAACATGCACAACAACACAAAAAGGTGGCTGGCCAACTTCCTAGCAGGCAGATGTGCACACGTATCTTTTGCCGGTCAGTCATCTAAAATCAGAAACTTTCCAAATGGAGTCCCACAAGGATCCGTCCTATCGCCCGCACTCTTCAATCTGTACATGCACGATATAACTACACCCAATACGCCCCAAATAAACTTAGCTTCCTATGCAGATGACATAACACTCACATGCACACACCATGACCCAAAAAGAGCAACAGATCTCCTTGAACCCTATCTCAACACACTACATGGCTGGTGCACTACAAACAGACTTAATCTAGCCCCAGCCAAATCCACCGCAACCCTGCTCACAAGCTGGACAGGAGAACACGAATACATCCCTCAACTCACCATAAACAACACACCCAAACACGTACACACACACCCAAAATCTTAGGAGTAACATATGATACTCATATGACATTCAAACAGCACACCACAAACATTAAAAAGAAACTGACACCCAGACTTAACGCCCTCAGGTCACTTGCTCACACAAAATTTGGACACAACAAAGAAACTACCACCACAGTATATAAACAATACATAAGATCAGTGATGGAATATGCAAGCCCAGCCTGGGCTTCTAACCTAGCTGAAACACATCATAAGATCTAACAGACTATTCAAAACAAAGCCCTGAAGATCATTACAGGCTGCACAGCTACTACACCCACAGATCACCTACATCAAGAAACCAAAATCCTCAAAGTCAAAGACCATCTGGACATGAGAGGCACTCAATTCCTGGCAGCAGCCTCCACGAACCAAGACCACCCACTAAACTACATGACAACACACTCACAGACACCAAGAAATATCAAAACAACACCCAGCACATGGTATCACACACAATTATTGTCCTCTCTCCCTCCCTGCCCACCCCGAACCAACTTCCAGAAGCACATCCATACTCATATCTCTCGCCCATCCATCCACTCACTCACAGACAACACGCAGCTGCATGCACGACCTCCCAAAATCCATCCTTCCGAATCCTCCCTTCCTCGCGAGGACTGAGTCCACCTGGCCAGGCTGAGATGCGGACACCATCCAGCTCTCCTGAGCTATCAGAAGAGACTGGATGACTCCGTTGTCGACGCCTGCTCGGGATGTAACACAGCACCCCATACCATTAAACACATCATAGAAGACTGCATTGCACACAACCACTTACGCCAACAACACAATCTACACTCAATGAGATCTCTGTGGGAAAGCCCGATCGTGGCCATGGCCTTCCTCAGGGACTCGGGGCTGTTTGGCCAGGCAGCTTAGGGAACAACAACAACAACAACAACATTTAACCGTCTTGGTGGTGTAATGGTTAACCTAAGACGTGTGCATGGGGGGTATGAGACACCACACTCCTGTGCGCACGTATTTGAGCTGTTCCCATCACTATCATCGTTATTTTACCATAAATAGCATTAATACTTATCCATATGCGCCTATTATAGATTGATTATAAAGGAAAATAGACCACAGAATAAGGGAATAACAGGGAAAATAGGTGATAACTGAAGGAGGGGAGGAAAGTGGGGAAGGAGGGGAGGTGTGTGTGATAACCCGGGTTCGAATCCTGGTGTTGCGGTGAAGTTAATAAAAAATAGATTATCGGTAGGTTCAGGGATATTTCGTAGCGAGGCCGGTCTACATGATCTGTGCCCCATGAATATTCTTTCCTCTCACTTAAACATTAGGCTACCATGGTGCTGTGGGAGTATGAACATAATTAGATTAATATCCAGTATTCGAGAATGGATAATAAGTCGTAGGCATGTGCATAAACCTTTAACCGTCTTGGTGGTGTAATGGTTAAGGTGTCAAAAATCTGTGTGTGATAACCCGAGTTTGAATCCTGGTGGATCGCACATGTGCTTTCATTAATTTCATTGGAGGTGTTTGGTGTTGTGGTGAAGTTAATAAAAAATAGAATATATTTTTATTGTACATAAGTTTGTGTGTGCATCTGTGTGTGCCAGCAACACACACACACACACACACACGTATGCGCAATGAAAATATAAACGTATGACATAGTCAATATGCAATACAGTAGTAAAATACCCAGAACATGAAATCAGCAGAGATACCCATAAGAAGAGAAGTCATTTCCCCAAGATGGAAAGAAAGAAAACGAAAATAGAGCAACGAGAGAGAAAACGTCAAGAAGAGGATAACTACCACAAAGCCTCACAGCCACCATAGACGCCTAGACAGCCAAAACGGCAGAGACGCCAAGGACGCCCGAGTCGCCACAACGACGACGGAATGTTTCTCTGTTCCCCTACCATGTTCGATCTACTAACACAAGCCATAGTAGGTCACCAGACGACTAATATTAAGAAGGTTAGGATACCTACCATTATGATGTATAATTTATGAATGTGTTTACGACTAATATTAAGAAGGTTAGGATACCTACCATTATGATGTTTAATTTATGCATGTCTTTACTGAGGTAAAAACCATATCCTACCAGGCCATAATAGGCCACCTGATTACTAATCTTAAGAAGGTTCATATACCTGCCATTGTTAATTATTAAAATATGTATGTGTTCAATTATGAAAGAAACATGTCCTACACATTGATTCAATTTTATTATTTTCCCACAACACCCCTCTTTACATATCTTCTCAGGTAATACACTATGTCATAATAAACAAAACACATTATCTTCTTTTATATCTTTTATGTCTAGCATTTATGATTCGGCCTACCAGCATCAATCTGGTGGATTCCCCAAATTAGTATTATTAAGATGTTATGTTAAACTATCCTGATGATGCAAATATATACCCAGAACGTCATACGACAGATCTCCTATGTTTTCCCAATATTGTCTTCCACTAACTAAACATGTTGAAAGACTTTGTCACTTATGCGAAAACTCTTTCAGATCATCTAGCTAAAACTCTTCTATTTATTTTCATACAAACCACATATGAATAGTTGGCCAACTTAGTCCTGCAAGAGAATGTTGGGTTGTGTGGAGGTGTGTGGCATTTCATCCGTAGTAAACAACGTAGTTTTATGAATGAATCCCTCAAATCTCACGGCGTATGAAAGACGGGACGTGATTGCATTACTGGTGGGTTAGTAGATGTTCCAGAATGATGTTAGATAATAAAGGGATATGAAATGAAGAACCCTACAGTTATTATTAATACATAACCTATCCTTACTCAAATGATTAGGCATGGCAGAAAATGTGAGTGTCGGTGGCAGGAGGGTTGGGGTTCGTTTCAATTTAATCGAGACGGCACGGCTGGTATTAATGACTCACAGGTATATGGTTGTATTTAGGATGCCTGCATTTTGATTGTTTGGCATATAACTTCTATGGACAGTAACATTTAAAATGTGTTATAACATGAAGTTTGTAGTGTAAATTTTTTAACTTGCTTTTGTATGAAAATTACAGTATAGTTTAAAAGTTATGTGGTGGCTATTTATTACCGAGTTCTTATTCTCTTAGAAACCAAGACTAAAAAAGCGCCCTGGTAATGAATGGCTTTCTCCTCAGGAAGTTAGAGATCCTTCTTAATCTTTTCAAATAGAGTATGCAAATATTTGTGTATAATTTATCCTATTAATATTCAGACGATTTTATTCAGCCAGTCAGTTAAATGAGTAACTGAAATTCTAATTAACCCTTTGATCCTTAGAGGTCCTTTCTAATGTTAGCAAGAACACTTAGCAGTGGCATTAATAACAAAACAAAATGTTGTAAGATTGAAGGGTTAAAGGTGGTAAGGGTTAGGGGAGGTGTGGTGGAGTGGTCTTGCCACTGGCCTGGAAATCCAAAGGTCCCGGGTTCAAATCCCGATGTATCAATGGGAAGATATTATTGGGATGGAATTTGTGCTGTACCTAGTATCAGTGCATTACCACAAGCCCACCGAAACGTCAATAAAATACCCTCATTGTTCCCTGATTAAATAGCACTGTATGAATATTCCCATATTCAAAATATGCTATAGGGGTGCAATGCCTGGTGAGTTATCTGCTCAACAGGTGGCGTTGTGTGTGTGTAAGTGTGAGAGTCCGAGTGTAGGGAGTAAGACAGTGAAGCACGGGAATGAGGTGGCTTCAGAGATGGGGTCGTTTCGGGCCATGAGTGAGCACCGTGCCTCATGTGAAGGCAAGATGGCAGGTGCTCGTTGTACTCTACGTGCTTCACATGTCTCACTCCCTAGACTGGAACAAGACCTCACGGGCTTCACTGTTCATTGTAAAGCGGTGAATGTTAAGGCTCTCAGCCTATGCCCGAGAGGAAGTAATTTGGAATATAGAAAAAAAAAAAAAAATGTTTTTAATATTTTTGTAGCTGGAACGGTTTCAAAAGGGTTGACTTATTGTGTTTAACCTTCTTAATATGACAGGCGTTTCCAAATCTGAATAAAGTCGCCTAATGTTTGCCATACTAAAATAGTTATATACAGTGCGTCAATATCCTAATAATTAAGATAACAACTTAACGTAGAAAAGAATGATTAGCATAATGACTGTTAAAGGCCAGACATATTATATATATATATATATTTGTTTATGTTTAGTTCATGTGCATTTTGCAGACTAATATCACCTCTAGTTGATACTGAAACATGTTTGCATAGTAGTTAAATAAAATGGCGTATAATAAATATATCATGAGAATAATGTATTTAATCGACACACTTCCTAACTCGAAATTCCTTTTATCTTTATTGCTTAAATCACTTCAGACATTTCAATCTTTTGCAACGGCAATTAAATTGACTTCACCAAGCCCCCAAAAAACCCTGCCCGTCCTTCCACACGGCCATGGTTGTGGTGGTGGTGGAGCTGGTAGTGGTAGTGTGGGGAGGGCAAACGAGCAAATTGTCCAGTAAAGGGTTGCCACATTTAAATAACTAGAGCCATTTCATTACACAATATGTTTATAGGATTGTGCTATATAGGATAGCAGGGCTTGATTATCAATCAATTATTTAGTGCATACTGGATCATATTTGCTGATAGAGAACAACAGAGGCTTCTATCAGTCATATGAACACCAAAATTAGTTCGGGCATTGGCGAAAATTTCTCGGGGTAACGTGATGAGGATAGGATTGTTATATTCGGCTATATTGTAGCACAACTTCAGATGACAGCCCCTCCCCCCCAAAGAAATTAATAAAATAAACAAAATAAAAACACACACACTAGGGAACTTTTATGTTATCACCTTCATTAGAATACTTAGCATACCCTACAGTCACTACATGAATGTTATACAGTATATAATATTCGTCACATCTTTCCTTTGCCCCTCAGCTTTCTCTTCATAATTGCTGAGGGGCACAGGGCCCTGGGTGGGGCTTTGGTTTCCCGGGCATTTCCGCACCCTCCTCAGCTCCCCGCCATGGAGTGGCTTCGGTCACCCAGGCTTTATTGTGGTCGGCAGGGAGGGTTCTGTGGGGGCGCTCGGTTATGGCCTTGGCCTTGCTCGGGGCCTTGGGGCTGTTCGGCCAGGCAGATTGGGGAAAAACAACAACAACAACCAGGCTTGGCAACGAGACCGAGGTTCGCTTTTCATGAGCTCCAAGTCTCAAAACATTTGTGAGTCACCTACGTTTTCCACCGACAGGCTTATGCATTTTCTTTGACATACCTGTCTTGTCCCTTATTTAACCATTTCATGCTCCGGCATCACACTTTACATCTGTTTTCTGGCTATTTTTACATGATTTTATTCAGATTAGGAAAGGTTTATGAAAGTCAGAGGGTCAATTGAGTTAGTCTGTAGCCTTTTAAGATCCCCAGATCCTTCTCAAGCTGTAAAAATTCGTATGGTGATAGTCAGGAGAAGCTGCTGAAAGGCATCTAGATCCTAAAAGGGTTAAAAGACTGCTTTCATATAGTTTTTTATGCTAAGCTCCCATGTTCCATTTTAACCATGCTTCACAGTGCCATAAAGTCCTAGTTAACATGGTGCTTGTTCTTTTATAATAAATAATAAGTCTCACAAACGGATTATAATTATCTGAGCGAAAGATTGTTTTAGTTTTCTTTTTATGCATGTGATAGAGCGATCTATTTCATGGTCATAGACTGTAACGCATAATTTATTAATATTAAAATAAGACATAATAAGCCGTTAACTATATCTTGGGTACTAAATATAATGGAACAAGTAGGTGTTAGAAACATATTCTATTTCATATGTGGTTCATTTTTTATTTTATCAAGCCCTTGTTTAAAGCATCTGCTATACATATTACCAATTACATTGTTATAAAGTTTATTTGTGCAGAGAGATAGTGGAATACAGTGTCCTTTTAATATGGCAACATATGCATTTAGGTTGTAACATACAATTTCTCCGCAGCTTAATAACTTGTCCATCCCCCTTCTGCATCAATAACCTCCTGCAGACGAGCCGGTAATGAGTCTACTAGCTTGCTGTAAATGTCTGGGCGTCGTCTCACGCCATCCCATGCTTCTCTGGCCTTTGCTTCTACGCATTCCTTGGTCATCTCTGGAACATTCCATTCCGGAACCATTATCCCCCAAAGATTTTCGATGGGGTTGCAGTCACATCCCTTTGGAGGCCAATCTACCAACTGGATTTCCGGGTGCTGTGCGAACCACTGTGTGACTGCTCGGCTGGTGTGAATGGGAGACCGATTCTGCACCAATGTGATGATATCGGGCTCTGGAAGGGCGTATGCGCGAATAGATGGCAGTAAAGAGGTTTCCAATATATTAATGTATTCCTCGCTGTTAAGGTTACCATCAATTTTAACCAGTTCTCCAGGACCTCCCCACCACATCCAACCATGAAACGACACGGTGACTCTGCCACTCCTTCCCTTCTCATTTATATGCCTGGCCTCATACCGAGTGTTTAGTGCTCGCCAACACTGCCGCCCGTTCCGTGTCACAGAGGAGAAGCATTTTTCATCCGTGAAAATAACATTTTGCCAGAAGCCACGGCCACGCTGAATATGCTGTTGAGCGAATCGTAGTCTTGCTCTCCTGTTGGCTTCTGTCAGCACCTCCTTTATGGCTGGAACATGGCAGTTCAGTCCCGCCTCACGCATCCGGCGTCTCGCCGTTATAGGGTGACAGTTGAGGCCCAGGTCTCTTGTCAGAGCTACCGATGATGATTTGGGTGCCTGGATGACAGCAGTGAGGATGCGCTCACAGTCTTCTTGGGAAGTGACACGAGGGCGGTCAGATCTCGATCTTGTTTTAACATGCCCCTCACCTGCAGGGATTAAAAAATTATTAATCAGTTTAAATATAATAAGTAATATTGTATTATAGTTGTAGAATGACCCTCAGGATCCTGACGCCTTTTGGCATCTTCTTCTGCCAATTGTTTGACGTTTTTATACAGTTAAGGAAGGATCTGAGGGAATTATAGGGTAAAGCGTATCACCATTCACTCTGACCTCCGTATCCCATCCCTAATCCGAATAAAATAGTCTAATAATAACCAGGAAAGAAAACCAGAAAGGCGTCCTCGGATCCTAAGAGCGTTAACAATCGCTTTACACTTTGATAAAAATTGTTCGTGACTGTAGAAAAGGATAGCTAGCTTTGGTTAGTTAACCCTTTCACGTTCCGAGGACGCCTTTTTCTGCTCTATGCTGGGTAGTATTGGACTATTTTATTCAGATTAGAAAGGGGATGTGGGAGTCAGATGGTGGATGGTGATACTCTTTACCCCTTCAAGCCCCTCAGATACTTCCACTAAAAACGGCTAATGACAGCCAGAAGACATCGTCAAATGGCGTCAGGATCGTGAAAGGGTTAATATGTAAAGAGGATTTAGCGGGAAGTGCCGTTTTTAGTCTGTCGCAGAAATGTACAGAGGCTGCCTGACACGTCCCCACCTACAGCTTGGCGAGGTTAGGCTGGGATATAGGATACTCCTTAAAATTAATCGCATTCGGTTTTCCAGTAAATTTTGCCTAATAAATCAAACCATCCTAATCTAATGTTATCGAACAGTCATCTTGTATAGAAAACAAAGGAACACTCTTGGTGGAGTGCCCACGTCGACGGTCGTTTGAGACTATTCCTCTCCCACTTAACGAAGTGGAAATATTCCCCAAACAATAATTTGTTATGGAATCAGCAGGTTCCTGGGGAAGTTTAAACCTAATTAATCATCTAGATGTAAAAACAGAACATTAAACAACATTAATGAAACAATTTTATTTTCCCCAGTTCACGCGAGTAGAAAGGTTAGCCAAGATTCGTAGAAGGGGAATGGGAGAGGGGGAGGGGGGGGGGGGGAGGGGGAGAAGGGAGGGGGAAGTAAGGGAGAAGGGGGTGTAGGAGAGACAGGAGCGGGAGGGAGAGGAGGGATTGGGGTGGGGGTGGGGGTGAAAGGGTGGATGAGAGGCGGTGGGGGGTGCAAGGGATGATGAGAGGGGGAGGGGTGTATGGGAGACGGGAGGGGGTTTAGAAGCCGGAAGGAATGGAACACAAAGAATTACGAAAGATATTCAAACTATAACAGACTTATTGCACCTTACGCCCCGCGGTTTGAGTGCCTACACTACCTAGGCTAAGCTGTGCATTCATGCTAATACTGTATATTATATTTTACACTGAGAAGTCTCTTAAGGTATTTATTGGATAATCCAGCATTCAGCTATTTCCGAATTCCATTGAAATGACAATTTTAGTTGTCACTGAAATGACATTTAACTAATTTCTCATTAAATAATATTACGTGCTATTACTCGAATCATGCTCACCTTCGAACCTCCTTACCCATCGCCTGACAGTGTTCTTACTGATCCCCATGAGCCGGCCTATTTCACTAATTGTGGTTCCAGCTTGATAGTGGCCCACTATCAGGGATCTTCTTGTTATCACCTCCGGGCGATTGGCTTGAGTGTTAGTGGGCGTTGCCACGCACGGCCTTGGCGAACGTCCATTTCTGATAAGAGAACACACAGTGTTTATTAACGGAGATCTGTCTCGTTGGGTGTTAAGCAACAAGTGACAACACTTATTAACCGAGGATCGGTTTTGTGGCACTGTTTGGAGGAATAAGTAGCCATCCAAATCACGCAATCACAAAAAAGGGAGGGAATTCCCCTGGAAATAATTAAATAAAGACTATCTTTAATGTGTCCAAAAACAGTAGACAATTTTATGCAAGTGCAGTTATGTGACACAGGCAGACAACTTTTCATACGAAAAATTCCAAGCCACTCACCTCAAGCACAGATGAATTTCCTACTACATCAACTGACCGACCAGCGGCTTTATATATATGGTGGTGGGGATTCATATTTATTCATTGTTGCTGAGACTTCAGTTAGTGGAATGTGAACCTCACTTCAGCTTCGCTACGAGTCTTTTCGATCGTCCAGCCTGTCTTCAACCTTGACTTCGTCTTACTGCCTGTTCAGGGGGTGCCGAAACTTTGGTTCACGGGTGTACCTTACCCTTTAGGCTACCCACCACAAAAATCCCAAATCCTCCTCCCACCCACTCGCTGACTGTCGGTCCCGTCAGAAGGAAAAAAATTGAAAATCTGTGGCGGCGAAACGACTGCACCAATTGGTTCCATATTTGTGTGACAAGTCCCTTACCATTCTGCCTTCCCCCCACCACACCCCCAACCGCCTCCCACCACCCACTTCTAGCGTATCCGTACGAAGAAAAGGAAAAAAAGGAAAATCCGTTGTGGCGAAACTACCTCACCAATCGGCTTCATATGTGTAACACAAGTCAATTACCCTTCTACCTTCCCCCCACCAACCCCAAAACCACCCTCCCACCCATACATTCCGATACCATAAAAGTCTCTGTAGCCTATAGTGTCTTTTCAGCTACTTTCGGGACCATCGGGGACCTGATTTCTGGCGAGGGGAGTGTTTTTTTTACCATTATCCTTCCTTTCTCTCCCAACTTGATAGATTTAGCCAAAAAAAAAAAAAAATGGCACTGGCAGAAGCACACCGTCAAAATTGGCTGGCACTCAGCGGGTTAATTGCCAAACAGGCAGAAATCCGCAGAATAGTCAATAAATAGGTAAACTAAAAGCCGAACCGAACCCTTGTAATGGCATTTTTTGTTTTTTCTAATAAAATAATGATAGCATTGCTGCATTTAAGATTTTTTATTTAAAATATGATAAATATCCATATCTTCGATAAATAACGATACAACGAAGTAACGATATTGTTATCGAAAGGATAGGATTGGTTGTCTGTTTTTAGTCAGGCGTTTGTCATGTCATGGTCGTGTCGAGCTTACTATAGTCTGGTTCGAACATTTTTGCCCGATTAATTCCCGATTATTGTACGTCAAAAACGATTGCTGCACGTCCGAAAACCGATCGACATACGTCAGCAGCACGTCCAAAATTTAACGTTTTTTTTCCCCGACCATCAAAAACAGTCCGCTGAAAAATAGTGCATACACTAATTATTGGCCGACTTCACGGACCTGTCGGCCTGTCGAGTTGATCTGGAACTGGACGGGGTGTCCAGTTCCAGATCAACTCGAGTAGAGCCGATTTATTTACACGATGTTACTCGATCATGCACGATTTTTCAAAAATTCAAATATTTTGAAAAGATCGGCTCTTGTCGGGTCTTGACGTACTGTATGGGACGCGGCCTTTAACAAAATAAAATAATTGTCGTCTGATTAGCCGTATAAGTGTTTAATTTATAAGTTCGAATAAATAAGTTAAACTTTGTAGGGATGCAACCGAGACGTTATTTAATATTTAATGTGTTGGATGTTTATGTTTCATATATTATGTGTAACATAATACAGAACATGCATATAGATTTAGAAAATGTCTACTAAATGAATCCCAAATAATACAAACATGCAAAACACCGACATTATCATCACCACAATAAAACCTCGCTAGTTGCATCCCTACACTGGATGGTGTTTATCAAGGATATGTTTTCCCCTTCCATTGTCTGGAATCCTGGGGGTGTAAAGGTGGAGCATAGATGAGCTAGGGTTGGAAGAAGGTATTCTAAGTTTGGCAAAATATATTGTTTGCTTGGGGTGCTAGTATCGTTAATAATTATGAATATATATTGTGAATTATATAAGTATGCAAATTGAATCATTGCTCCCCATTTTACCAAAGGGTTTCTTATTGAATAATAATACATGATGCTATGGTTTAAAAACGCTAATGTAGCAGGTAGAGGTAATGATATGCAGAACTCTTAATACGGTGATCTAAGTCATGTTAGTGGTTGGAGTGACGCTGACCTGTTGATATTAGTCTGTTGAGCGCCCTACCATCACCGACAAGGAGTTGTCCAATGTCCATATCATTCGAGAGAGAGAGAGAGAGAGAGGGAGAGAGAGATAATTAACACGGGGCATCTTAAAACATGCACCGATATAATCACTTGATTTGTGTGATCAAAGTTACGCTATGAACAATAGGATAACCCCTCCAGTAATACGCATTTCCTAATTATCGGTCACTCTTTATGAAGAGCTTTAGCTCTTGCAAACTATATCTAAATTTATGTTTTCCCAGTTATCGCCAGCATATGACATTAGTTTCAAAAGGATCTCTCTTAACAAGAGTATTATAATACTCAATAACCCTCTTCAAGACGATACTCACTTATTGATTGTTCCAGTTGCTTCATTGTATTGTATTAAGCTTAGGAAGGGCCTCTAATAGTCAGAAGTTAAGGGAACATTTTAAGGATTCTTATTTATATATTAACAATATATAAATATACAAAGTATGAATCGAATGTGTATTTTTACCGTGTGTTAGGAAATTATATGTAGTACAAGCTTAGTATTCTATTGACCTCGAAGTGGCATAATGCGTTTTGTTACTTCGTATCTGAAGTTATGCTGCTCCATACTATGTTATGATCCTATCCTTATTTCTTCACTTCACATTGTTGTCTTGTAGTCCGATTTAAGTAATGCTGTTGTTTATGGGTTTGATTGAAACCTGTCTTGTTATCACTAAATGAGTACCGGAGTGCAATAAACTCCCAGGTTGGTAGGAATAGTATGTAAACTGTAAATCCCTGCAATTCTACAATATATAGCATTTTTATGTTATTATAGTATGTCATGCAATGGTGCCAATTACCTAAAAAGTAGCAACCAGTCACTCAAAAATGTGCTAGTTGCCCCCATCACCACCACCACACTGGGTGTGTGGAAGGACGAGAGGGGCTCATTTTGGGTTTGGTAAAAATATTGCAATTTATGGGGCTTTACAAAAGACTGTAACAAGTATGGTACAGTATAGCGAATTAGTTAGCGTGAAAATACATTAGGTATTTCTTACAATCTTCTGGTAATTGCTAGGATTGCTCAATTACTATTGGTGTCATCCTATTGCATAGGCTATGAAGGACCTCTCATACACAGAGGAAAAATCCACACTTTACCAGTAAGCTTTTGTTATAGGTTATTTGCAATCTTTATAAAAGTAAAGCTTAAGACGGTAATTAAGATATTTCAGAAACTATACATTCAAAATATCATACAGGCATAAGTTCCGATCTCAATACTATTTGTAATAAGTCCGTACAATACAATATTACTAAACGTTTTACTTTCTACAGACGTTTAAAGCTAAATTAGTGTAATCAGTATACAGGCATCTTGAAAACAACCATTCACTTGTTAGTTATGTAATCCCGCCACACCGTCTCGTCTCGATTGAACTGATTCAAATTCCCACCCTCCTGCCACCACCACACTCACATTCCTGCGATGTCTATTTATATATGTATGTATGGTTATGTATTGATGTTAATAAGAAACATCTGTATTTAATTATCCTTAATACTCAACGTCTTTCTGGAAATTATATTAAACCTGCAATCATGCAAATATGAAAGAAAATTTAACTTCACGATATTCTTCACCTCGACCAATCATGTCCCTCCTTTGATACGCCTTTCGGTTTGAGGGGTTCATTCATAAAACTACGTTGTTTACTACGGATGAAATGCCACACACCTCCACACAACCCAACATTTTCTTGTAGGAATAAGTTGGCCAACTGTACATGCCCTATCATCAAGCTATTCTATTCATAAACAAACCACATTCCCTTCTTTCCTACTTTTTATATTTATTACTACCAGTCGAAGATATCACCACCCAAACCTTCCCGCCTCCTGGCTAATCTCTTAACCCCAGGACTACCAACACAAACTGAACGAAATACCAACCGTCTGGGATCCATATAACCGTGTATATTTCCATCTCGTATATATAGAAGCTCAGAAATTATCAGTGTTATACCTAATAAGATAACCTAAAATGCTCATCTACCTCTGTTCTCAATATTAAAGGTGACAGGCTCTTGTCTGCAGAATAATATCAAGAAACGCCTGAGAATCCGCATTTTCTCGTGACTCCTTCCTTCACCCCAGAATTTTCACGCTCCAAGGTCAAGCCAAAACATCCTCAAACCTTGAACAAAAGTTAAATTATCTCCACATCCCCATGACCCCACCTGTGACCTATAAATACAAATAAGCCTTGGCTTGAGTAACATCTACATACAACACCACCTTTGTAAGATCTTCAAGTATAGTAAAGTTATTAAGTAAAGTAAAAGAAGTCAACCTCCCCCTAGGACAAGAAGGACTTCCTGTCCTAACAGAGAGTGCGCACGCATGCTCTTGCTCTCCTCAAACGGGGGACGGGTGCCCCTCAGTAATTGTGAATACTATGTCAGGGAAATCTGAAGGAAGTTAAGCAATTTTGAGGCTTCTCGATCACTGGCATCCCAAGTTGAGAAACCTCAAGATTACCCCTCCATTCAGTTGGATGTACGGCACCCCGAAGTCCTTACACTGTCTGTGAGTAAAGAAATCCTATTAAGGGATCTCTGTTAATTGTGGCATCCCATCAGTTAACATAGAGACCTCTAATTGGCTGTATCGCCAATATTAAATGTTGAAGTGTATAGGCATCCCTCCACTTCTACTCTTGATATTGTAGATACGGTAACTGTGTCCTATAAAAGGAACTTTGTTATTGCTGGCATCCCAGTGATTAACATAGTCACCTTCTCTAGGTTACGCTTTCCCTAGTTGAAAGTTGAGGAACTCAGGCATCCCTACCCCTCAACACTTTACTATTGAAAGTTACACTACCACTTCTCACAGGAGGTCTTCGCATCCCACGATCTTTTATGCTATAAGGGCTTAGCGAGACATACTCACGGAGACTCTGCAAACATAAGTCCTAGGTGCATTTCATCTGTGGCATCCCATTAGACTTTGCACTTAACTCCTTCCGACTCATATGACGCTATCGCATCATTTGGAACTTATGCCAAAAAACTCATATGACGCTAGAGCGTCATATGAACTTATCTTCATAGCTCTCTAATAAGTTATATGACGCTCTAGCGTCATATGGAGCTCAGTAAGTTAGGTAAGTTAGATGAAAATCTGTCGATTGGTGGCAACCCCAAGTTTCTCCGACTTCTAACGGTCCCGCAGTGTGGTTTTGACAGTTGTGGGGTACAGTGGCAATAATACCGTGTCTCCCGCCTCCTCAGACTTATTGGAACATAATATGTCAGAGGGAGTTAAAAGGTTAAAACATCGCCCTGAGTTCCTTGAACCTCTTAAAATGGTTAGAGACAGTCAAGAAGATAAGTAATAAACTCTTCTTGCTTTCGTCCGAAATCGTGCTATTCCATCATAACTGAGGCACGATATTAAAGACCCCATTCCAAGAGTACCTTAACAGAACTTCATTACCTGTTAATATAAAGGTCAAGATAGACGAGTATAAATGATAAAGGTATAGGCTCAAATACTCGCGTTAGTCCGATATGGTGCCCAACTGTTTAATTACAAGTTACGGAACCAAATCTAAGACCCCACACCCACTAATCCATCTGTAACATTACTTCACATGACCGGCCAACCTGGACGGCCTACGGAGATTCAGAAGACTTCAAGCAGCTAGTGTTCTACATCTCTAAGAAAAGAAAGATTGAAGAAAAATACCTATGTCGATGCCAGTGATGAGGCAGAAATATGTTAGAGTTCAAAAAGTGATACAAATATTCAGAGTTCCTTAAACTCCTTATTTTATAATAAATCATCAAAGTGTTCATCAACGTGAATCTATAGAAACAGATTCCTTCTATTCGTGTACTAGTGATAAATTTGTTTAGTACACCTCTCTAACTTGATTAAGGAATTAAATCCAAATAAGGCGGATTTTCACCTCAACGAATTCTGAAATAATCCCGACCAGTGAAAATATTTTAGAGTCCACAAAACCTGAATTCAATCTTGCTAAGTATACCAGTGTACAAGATTATATATTCATAGAAAAGAAAGATAGTGACTTATCTTAACCTCGTCAAATACTAGTCGCTGATTATACTCGAGTTACGGGTAAAGTGAACAATAAGGTAATCGATTAAGTGTTTATACAATCTTTCGAAAAGAGAATATTGATTTGATCCTAAAGAAAGGAAATTCAATTTAAGCCGCATTGAGCATACCTGATCTCCATCCAGATCCGCGATCGTGCTAGAAGATATTTGATTAAGTTGTACCACGTATGTTCTCATGTTAACCATTCTGATTCAATAATATGTACTTAGGGAATAAGTGAAATAAAACTGTACCCCAAACTATATTTTGGCATTATATGTATCCTCTATTGTCTTCCTTATATGTACTTGTATGAACTTGGAAATCCCAGTCTCGAAAGAACTCGCCTGAACTAATAGTTAACCCTTATTTAGCGGCGAGCAACATAAGTCGAGTTAAATAAAGCTGGACTATGTGGCGGCGCTCGACATAACTCGAGTGGCAATTTCAGCACGTAATGTGGCTGAGAGAGAGAGACAAGTGGTGGCAGGAGACTAGCGAGCGTATGACTGCTCCAGACCACCGCGGCGAACCTACTGACACAAATCTCAGCTCCCTCCTCCCTCTCTCACTCGCTACATACTCAATTATGTACTGAAAGTACCGAATTACCTGCTTTTTGCACTCGCGTTGCACGGTTATTGCAAGAAAACTATCCATCATACAAGGATCGTTATGGTGTCATTCGAAAGCTCTGTTTATGCCCTTTCAGGGATAGGTACTTGTTTTACGTTCTGGGTCTTATTTAGGCATGAAAATGATCACGTAAACAGCCCTATTTTGGCTAAAAACACCCCGCTGTGCGGTACACATAAATAAACCGCATAGGCCGCTCGTAAGGTGTTAAACCTGAATAAAATCAGGGCATAACATTGATGGCTAGCGGTGGTTCTTGATTCGGATAGAAGAATTCACTACATTTCACATGACAGAAACAGTAGAGCGCTATATAACATTTGAAATATGGCAGTTGCTCACTCCTATATCCCCATTCCCGAATATTATGGGGACACATATGAGATAGAAGATTACATGGACATAGAAGAGCCAATATTAGATTTGGCACACAACAATAACCGTGAGAAAATCGCCGTAGCATTATTGCACCTGATGCGCTTGTGAAAAGACGTTTCCCTAGTAGCCAAACAGGTAACGCTAGAGCTTACCTGGAAACAATTTAGATCCCTAGTGATCAACGCCGAAAGGCCAACCTTGGGCCCCTTCGTCGCCCCAAAGATAAATATCGGCGACATTAAGTATGAAGGGAATATAGATGTCACCCTTGCACACTTATATAGATATGCGAGGACAACGTATAGCTCCCAAGATGCTGAGCAGCAAAGAGAACAAGTTATCACCGCATTATATAACATCCTTCCACCTCACATCACCGCTCATCTCGACATCCACGGCTCATTCGAGGAACACATGATCTCCATCAGAGCAATGTGCCAACCCGACAAAGTAAAGTATGAAGGACACCTGGATATCACCCTTGAAGAGGTTTTTCAACACATAAGATCCGCGTGTCAATACAGAACTAAGGAATACCAGGAACAGCAGGTTTTCACCTCCCTGCTGAACATCCTCCCGACGTACGTCCACCACCATTTCACTAGCCACGGACCAGCAAGTTTCCAGCAGAACCTACAGACGATCCGAGAGCTCTTGGAGACAAATCAGGAAACATCAGACACTCCAATCAACTCGCCCCCAAGGACAACTAGTGAGGAAACATCATACACTCCAGTCAACTCGCTCCTACGGTCAGATTACCTCCAAGATAAAAACATTCACTGTCCCCACCATTCCTCACCCCCTCTTCTCCCACCTCGACCAAAGAAAATACCTCACTCAAATCAATTCTTCACCAACCTACAACCCTTAATGCTCCCATCCTGACACCGCTCCAAACCCCACAACCTTCCACACCCTCAACTCTATCAACCTTAACACTCAACGAGTGGCCTAGGCGGTATATTTGACCGTGCCGCCCAACGGGTTTTTTTTTTAACCATAAATGGCGTTGTTTCCGTGCTCTTTTTCATGCATAAACAAGAACCAGAGCGTAATACAAGTATGTATCCGTGAAAGAGCGATAATTGAGCTTTCCAATGACACCAGAACCATCCTTCTACGATCACTGGTTGTCTTGCAACGATCGTGCAACCGAAGGGCAAAATCGCTAAAATACAGTCATTTAGTTATATAATTACGTGCGTAGCGAGGGAGTGAGGGTGGATGTATGTGGAGTACATCTCAGTCGGTCCACGGCTGCCGTGGCGAGCGGTCATGAGGTAACCCATGCTCCTCCCGTCACTCGTCTCCCTCTCAGAGCCAATATTGCGCCAAAATTGCACACAGACTAAAGTCCGCCCCCGCCACATAGTCCAAGTTTTTCGATACGGACTTAAGTCCGCCCCCGATGGTTAGGGGTTAATCAACCCCGACCAAATCTCACCCTCTCACGTCCTGCCACAAACGCAAACCCCACAGTTTGCTACACCAGCAGTTCTACTACTCTAGCCAAACCCAACTCAACTTCACACCCCACCATTTCTAATCCATCATCCTCTCATATCTTTACCTCAACTTCTACCTCAGCAAAATAAAACCTCAGTCGAAATGCCAGACAATCTCAAACCGCCACTAACATCCCCATCTACAACTCCACGCTCAAAGCTACCATCACTATCCCTAGATCCTCAAACAACAACCTCAACCTCTACAAGCCTCTAAGATAAAAACTCAAGCTTTTCCCCACCTTCCTCACCTACCTCCGCTCACACCTCTATCCACAAGATTTTCTCCACAAATTCAGATCCTCCATTACCTGAAGAAATATGCTCACATCTCCCTCCCACATCATCTCCACCCATATCCACTACCATCTACACAAAATCCGCCAACGCCCCCTCAATCAAACCCTCCACACCCGATGAACACCTTCCTCAACCATTTTCACCAAAGAGACATCACATACCGCCCACCTCAACTTCACCGCAACTCCAACAACCCTCTCAGCCTCTATCTCAACCGCCCCAACCTCAAATCCAATTTTTTCCCCCACCCTCAACCAAACCACTCCCACCAAAATCTTACCAAAACACAACCTCAAACTCGACTAACCACCAAATTATAACCCCCTCTCTCACCTCAGACAACGTAACCATCTTCTCACCCCCATCCCCAAAATCATCGACTCCCTCAACCACAATCCTAAATCTATCCTGTACCTACCATCAAAACACAATGTCAGCCTCTCCTCACCCCTACATGTGCATCCTCGCTGTCAACTCCGACGAAGTAATCATCTACTCAACCACAAACCAATTCCCATTTCCAGACCATCTGTGACGCTTCTACATAGTAGCCACATGCGGGCATGCGCGCGCGTCGGCTGCCCAGCCGTTTAGAAACTGGCTGGCGGCAGCCGGCCGGCAGGCTTTTCCTTAGTATATATCCTACGACAACGTAACTAATGTCTGGGTCTTAACCAACTCATCTTAGTATATTTTATTCTCGATAGTTGATTGTTTCATTATAATATATAAGATGTAAGTCTAGTGAGGGCGGGAGGAGACGAGCGGGAGAGAGAGACCGGCTTGGGACGTTGCTTCGCTTGCCAGCTTGGGACGAGCCTGAAGCGTTGCCATATGCATTTGATTGCAACGTTAGGCTTAGTTTCGACTCACGCACAGGGTAGAGGATTTTGACCAGGCAACTGTGTTGAGTGTTGCCAAGCATGGGATGTATTCTGCATGCCTAGGGCGGGGTCCAGACAGATTCAAGACTCAGAGCTCACCTCACTGTCGTACCCTTCGGACCCCCTCCCTTGATATCTATCCCTCTCAACCCCACTTAGAAACTTTCTCTCTTACATTGTATACCTTCTTTCCACTACTTCACCAATCTATTTAATTATCCCATCCCCTTGATAGACCTTATATCTATTATTGTATTAACGACGAGCTCTCAGATAACTAGATAGGATTTTGGGCCTTATGCAGAGATGTAATTGTTAATGAGACCTAAGAAGTTTTTTTGTTGTCTCATATTTGGTGGTTTCATGCTTGCTAGTGTGTTCTTGTGTCAGGTTAGCAGGGGCTAGACCGGAGGGGAGGCTTTTTGCGATCTTTTAAGTAAAGTCTGCTGGTGCGAGTCCTGTGGACCCGCACGACTTTACTAGGATACCCGTGGGAGTCTGGGGGCATTTTCTTGTCTGTGTCCCTGTGTGTCTAGTGTTGTGTTGTGTGAGGGCCCTTGCCTAGTCCACTCAGCACTGCGCTACCACGTCTTGCTTTTGTTTTAGGGTCGCCAGGAGAGAGTCAGATACTTGCGATCTGAGTCTCTCAAGAGAGCACCCTTTCAATTAGAGTAATTTGGCGCACAGACTTGGGAACGTCCCTAGGCTAGAGCAGGTGGCTCAGCCCGGGTATCCGAAGCCTATATCCTTCCGGCTAGACCTCTGCCACCTGGCAGATTAACAGCTAGGGGTTTATGATCTCTGTATGCTTGTTATTGTGCCACAGTTTACCGTTTTTGTGAGCATTGTGAGTCAGGGTGTGGCTTAGAGACTCTGTCCGAGCAGGCTTGCCTGACTAAGAGTGAGAAGCACACCTGTATGTGGTTATGTTGCGAGTTGCTGCCTTTTTTTAATTATACCTATGCCATTATACACTGTATGGCCTATCACTAGTATTTATTCCTGCTTATGAGTTAAGAGTTCTCTAAATCCGTAACGTATTTTCTTTGCTAAGCATCAGATCCTACAGTAGCCGCATGCAGTTTAGAAACCCGCATCTTGTCTACCTGTACGATGTTTTGAGGACTGTTTGCTTTCACCTTCTTTCACGCAGGGGTGATTAGTTGTATTAATTAACGTAACATTAAATGTACTTTCTTCTAGTTTGTTATTAAATTGTTTCTGCAATTTAATTCCGTCATCTATCTTTTCCTTGAAGCTTTAAGTCAACTTAATTGTGTGATCTTTTATATAGCCTGCTTGACTATCAGCAGCCTATAGTGCGTGCACCCTGTAACCGAGTCATAGGATACCTCGTTGTCCAGGCAGGACTCTTGACAGTTTAGGGTGGTTTGTTGCCTGGGTTTATAGATAAGGGTTGGATCTAGCGTTTTCCGTTGTTGCTTGTTGCCGCATACCTAGTCCAATAGAAAGAGCCCAGTGTTTATATATCCCAGGACGTAACACATCCTAACCTAGTACTGCCCCATATCATAATCCAACTTAATGTCCAAATCCATAAACCATCCTTTCACCTAAACATCCACCTTCTGCCTCACCACTATCACCAACCACAAGAACCGCAACCCCCACAAGTTTTCCATTCTCCAATCCTACCAACTTCACCTCACCTCAAACACAAATCTCTTCCAAAAAAAAAACTCTCCAACTGTGTCTTCACACCCCATCTCCATCCCTTCCCCATCAACACCCCACACCCCAACCCTCAAAACAACCATCCTAATCAAATCATCAACAAGCCACAACTTCAATCACTCCTAACTATATATCACAATCAATTTAAAACCCCATCAACACCTCTCACGCCACCAACAGTCACCTATCATTTAACCCCTATGCCACCATGGTTTTGTTTCCACAAACCTTACCAACACCCTCATTCTGGACCCCACCCTCTAAATTTCCACGGACTCGCCATCCGCTCACTCAAACCACGCCTAAGAAAACCACTAAAACAGCTACCAACAAGACCATCAACAAGGTACCAACCACACGATCTCAAAACTTCTCACACCATTCTACGCCCAGTTCTTCCGGCCAGATCACCACTTACAATCCCTCATCCCTAACACCAATATCCATAGCTGACTCATGTAATACCTCAGTTTGCTCACTATCAACCCCTTCCCCCCCCTCCAACATCAAAACCATCCCCTGATTTCAAATCTTCCAGCCACCTCACAGCATCCACAAATTGCATAATCATCATCACATATGACCCTCCAAGATCAAAGCCTCAGCCTCCACCACCTCCTCTCACCGAGTATTTTCCCAAACCATCACCTGACCACCGACCAGACCTGCCCCGTCAGACAACCACCACGAAAACTCTAGTTACTTCACCCATGAGGCACGAGGACGTGCCTACTACGATGGGGAGGGAAGTAAAATACCCAAAAAATTAAATCAGCAGAGATACCCATAAGAAGAGAAGTCATTTCCCTAAGACGGAAAGAAAGAAAACGGAAATAGAGCAAGGAGAGAGAAAACGTCAAGAAGAGGATAACTACCACAAAGCCTCACAGCCACCATAGACGCCTAGACAGCCAAAACGGTAGAGACGCCAAGGACGCCCGAGTTGCCACGACGATGACGAAATGTTTCTCTGTTCCCCTACCATGTTCGATCTACTAACACAAGCCATTGTAGGTCACCAGACGACTAATATTAAGAAGGTTAGGATACCTACCATTATGATGTTTAATTTATGCATGTGTTTACTGAGGTAAGAACCATATCCTACCAGGCCATAATAGGCCACCTGATTACTAATCTTAAGAAGGTTCATATACCTGCCATTGTTAATTATTAAAATAGGTATGTGTTCAATTATGAAAGAAACATGTCCTACACATTGATTCAATTTTATTATTTTCCCACAACACCCCTCTTTACATATCTTCTCAGGTAATACACTATGTCATAATAAACAACACATTATCTTCTTTTATATCTTTTATGTCTAGCATTTATGATTCGGCCTACCAGCATCAATCTGGTGGATTCCCCAAATTATTATTATTAAGATGTTATGTTAAACTATCCTGATGATGCAAATATATACCCAGAACGTCATACGACAGATCTCCTATGTTTTCCCAATATTGTCTTCCACTAACTAAACGTGTTGAAAGACTTTGTCACTTATGCGAAAAATCTTTCATATAATCTAGCTAAAACTCTTCTATCTATTTTCATACAAACCACATATGTACATTCCTTATCATCATCAAGCTATTCTATTCATAAACAAACCACATTCCCTTCTTTCCTACTTTTTATATTCATTACTACCAGTCGAAGATATCACCACCCAAACCTTCCCGCCTCCTGGCTAATCTATTGACCCCAGGACTACCAACACAAACTGAACGAAATACCAACCGTCCAGGATCCATGTAACCGTGTATATTTCCATCTCGTATATTATATAGAAGCTCAGAAATTATCAGTGTTATACCTAATAAGATAACCTAAAATGCTCATCTACCTCTGTTCTCAATATTAAAGGTGACAGGCTCTTGTCTGCAGATATCAAGAGACGCCTGAGAAACCGCCTTTTCTCGTGACTCCTTCACCCCTGAATTTTCATGCTGCAAGGTCAAGCCAAAACATCCTCAAACCTTGAACAAAAGTTAAATTATCTCCACAACCCCATGACCCCACCTGTGATCTATAAATACAAATAAGCCTTGGCTTGAGTAACATCTACATACAACACCACCTTTGTAAGATCTTCAAGTATAGTAAAGTTATTAAGTAAAGTAAAAGAAGTCAACCTCCCCCTAGGACAAGAAGGACTTCCTGTCCTAACAGAGAGTGCGCACGCACGCTCTTGGTCTAATGGTCTCCTCAAACGGGGGACGGGTACCCCTCAGTAATTGTGAATACTATGTCAGGGAAATCTTAAGGAAGTTAAGCAATTTTGAGGCTTCTCGATCACTGGCATCCCAAGTTGAGAAACCTCAAGATTAACCCCTCCATTCAGTTGGATGTACCGCACCCCGAAGTCATTACACTGTCTGTGAGTAAAGAAAAACTATTAAGGGATCTTTGTTAATTGTGGCATCCCATCAGTTAACATAGAGACCTCTAATAGTCTGTATCGCCAATGTTAAATGTTGAAGTGTATAGGCATCCCTCCACTTCTACTCTTGATATTGTAGGTACGGTAACTGTGTCTTATAAAAGGAACTTTGTTATTACTGGCATCCCAGTGATTAACATAGTCACCTTCTCTAGGTTACGCTTTCCCTAGTTGAAAGTTGAGGAACTTAGGCATCCCTACGCCTAAATACTTTCACTATTGAAAGTTCTCAAGTGTCCTATTAAAGGAACTTTGTTATTACTGGCATCCCAGTGATTAACATAGTCACCTTCTCTAGGTTACACTTTCCTTACTAAAAGTTGAGGGACTCAGGCATCCCTACCCCTCAACACTTTACTATTGTAAGTTAAACTACCACTTCTCACAGGAGATCTTGGCATCCCACGATTTTTTGTGTTATAAGGGCTTAGCGAGACACCCTCACGGGGACTCTGCAAACATACTGTAAGTCCTAGGTGCATTTCGTCTGTGGCATCCCATTAGACTTTGCACTTAAAAGGTTAAAACACCGCCCTGAGTTCCTCGAACCTCTAAAAACGGTTACAGACAGTCAAGAAGATAAGTACTAAACTGTTCCTGCGTTAGTCCGATATCGTGCGATATCTTGCTAAGTATACAAGATTATATATTCATAGATAACAATTATAGTAACTTATCTTAACCTCGTCAAATACTAGTAGCTGATTATACTCGAGTTACGGGTAAAGTGAACATTAAGGTAATCGATTAAGTGTTTATACAATCTTTCGAAAAGAGAATATTGATTTGATCCTAAAGAAAGGAAATTCAATTTAAGCCGCATTGAGCATACCTGATCTCCATCCAGATCCGCGATCGTGCTAGAAGATATTTGATTAAGTTGTACCACGTATGTTCTCATGTTAACCATTCTGATTCAATAATATGTACTTAGGGAATAAGTGAAATAAAACTGTACCCCAAACTATATTTTGGCATTATATGTATCCTCTATTGTCTTCCTTATAATTATGTACTTGTATGAACTTGGAAATTCCAGTCTCGAAAGAACTCACTTGAACTAATTGGTAAACCTGAATATAATCAGGGCATAACAAGTAGTATGCCGTAACTTATACCAAAAACACTAGACTATTAAACAACATTACCGTACTGTAAATGTTTGCGCAACAGTAATTATTTTGTATTAATTGTTTGCCATACTAATTTCAACGTGTCTGGCATTAGTTAACATAATCCTGACGTATATCATGAATGTTTTCTAGATGATTGACACAATGTTATATGCATTGTATATTGCAGTGCGAGTCCAAATTAAACCTCTTGACATACGGACCAGTATCTATTTACTCCATTTATTTTTATGTTGCAAAACAAAATACAGTATACGCCAGCAGAAGATGGTGCCAGAACAGAGCCATCATCACCAAACTGGCTTGAGTTAAACCAAGCAGACTTGAGACGGCACAAAAACACAACGCAAATTTGAGGATCAAACTTGGGAGACGGGTCTGAAATGAAGAGAGGGTCTGTCTGTTTATAAACAAGATCTCACAAAGTTATGAACCGATTTTCATGAAAGTTGGTGAGCAAATAGGATATGTGCCAAAGCAGCGATTACATTTAGGAGGTGATCAGTAGAGTGCATACCTCTGCGAGCATAGGCGGCTCACAAAGTTATAATCTAACTTTCACAAAATTTGGTGGCTAAATAGAATATGCTCCAAGGAAGAAGTGATTCCATTTAGGAGGCGATCGGTAGAGCGCATGCCTCTGGCAGCGTAGACGGAGGTACTCAAACTCCCAAGTGCCCCTTTAGTGATTTTGAATTATATTATTAGTAGCACGATACTACTTTCAGAAGTGGTAGAATTAAATAAATATAATTAATATAATAATAATAATAATGATAATATATTTGAGGTATGAAATAGATATATTTTACTTAGAGAGTTGAAATTATTTGACATATAATTGTAGACTCAGACTTAATTTTTTTTTTTTTCTATGTGATTGAGGTAGGCAAAAGGCATAACTGCCTATAGCGAGTGCCTCCTCCATAGTTGAAAGAGTGACAGGGCCAAAATCAAGGGACGTTCGAGCCAAAATGCCTGGACACACAGAGTTTGAAGCAATTTAAGTCATAGGAAGAGGGAAAGACTGATTCTGGGAGAGAGTTCCAGAGCTCAGCTGTTGAGTAGAAGAAAGTTTGAGAGTAACGTTTCACTCTTGGGTTGGAGAGTTGCACAGAGTAGGGGTGGGATTGAATTGCAAGACCGGTACCACGTGCCCTACGTTAAAGGAGGTGGTATGCACTGGGATAGCTCTGAGGAACACTGATTATTATAGTAGCGATAGAATAGCGAGAAAGATGCAACATTGCGGCGGAGAGAGAGAGATTGCAGAGAGTTGGTGAGTGGACGGGAGTTAATGATACGAAAGGCCTTCCTTTCAACTTTGTCTAGGAGAGCGGTGTGAGAGGAACCTCCCCACACATGTGAACAATACTCAATACAAGGGCGCACTATGCCCTTGTACAGAGCAAGAAGCTGTGCAGGGGAAAAGAACCCCCTAAGGCGGTTGAGCACACCCAGCTTCTGGGAGGCTGCCTTAGCAAGACTGGTAATATGGTCCTTCCAAATGAAAGCAGAAGAAAAAGACACACATATTTACATAAAGTATTTTGTTCAAATACCTTCCTCTTCTGTATTATTGTGTGTTTCCCTTTTCTAACTGAGATAAGTTCAAATTATACTGACAGGTCTTGATTATTACGACCACAGTCTATAATCACATCCCTCGGGATTTTTCATCCCCATAATGAATTATCACTTTGGGCATTATACAGGATTTTACTTACTTCAGCTTCGAATTTAGGTTTACGCAAATAATTACTTAAATTAAATTTGAATTCTATAGGAGTCACTTATTACACATACATATTTCTTTGTGACACTACATGGACAATATATTCTCATTACGTTAGTATGCTAATCATATCCGTAATATACTGTATTATCCTCTTTAATAGATATTCCTTTCAACAAAACAGGTAATTTCAGTACATAGGGAAGTTTGCAGGGTCCCCTATGACGCACGCAGGTGTGAAGGCTAGTTTGCAGGTATGCGGGCGAGCTAGTTTCCCCACTCGCTGGTTCGCTCGCTAGTTTGCTTCACCGTTTGGGTAGTGTGACTCCTTCAACTCTAATTCTAACTCTTAAATTAACATACAGGGCTCCGTATGTCAGACCTCCCCCCTAGAAAAGAGTTTAAGGAGTATAGTACATAATATTAAACATAATACATAAATAGATTCACCACCAGATTGGCAACAACAAGATTATAATGAGGATATAATAAGGATATCACCCAAAGTAGGCAACGTCTCCAGGTACCACATCAGAACATAGCCGGAACGTAGCTGGAGCGTTATTCGAACTGCAAGGCATCTCACAGCTGAAAGCTTGAAAGCGCACTACAAAAGCATGATATTTACCTCGCTACAAGGGAGAGCTAAATGCCAAAATCCTCTCATTAAATTAAACTTACTGCTGTATGAGGCCAACCTGGTAAATGCAATCTTTGAACCGTGGCAGTGGGTAGGTATCGTTCTTTGTGACAGCATTGACTTGCCTATAGTCTATACATAACCTATGGCTCCCGTCTGGCTTTGGCACAAGTATGACCGGACTACTCCACTGGCTTAAGGCCCTTGTGATCAGCTGGTTTGAAAAAAATAAGTCAAGCTCGACCTGCAGTATACTCCTGCGTTGTGGTGAGACACGGTAGGGGGATAGTTTAATGGGAGTTGCATCCCCTACGTCGATGTCGTGCACGGCCAAAGAAGTGAGCCCTGGAGTATCACGGAACACACTGGGAGACTGAGATAAAACAGAGATTAGTTGGTTCGCTTGATCAGAGGGAAGATGACATAGTTTAGATGGTAATTCCCTCCAAGCCACTGAATTATACTGAAAGTTGGATAGGCTACATGACAAGTCAAAGTCTGCATGGATACCTTCAGGCTCTGGAACAGTCTGTTGCGGGTCAGTAAGAGAACTGAAAACTTTGTCCGCACCAGGCTGTCCACAGGTCCTGACATTCACTGCCACAGTGTGAGAATCTGGAAGAGAGGAATCAGGGGACCTATGGTAAGGTTTCAACATATTTATATGGAATACTTGCGTGGGCTTTCTCCTGTCTGGGGTAGTTACTAGATAATCGGTAATGCTCACCCTCCGAATGATCTTATATGGGCCCCTGAACTTGGCAGATAAAGGTTGGCCAAAAAGGGGGAGCTGGACCAAAACCTCATCACCGGGCTGAAACTCCCTCTCACAGGCTTTTCTGTCATACCATTTCTTCATGGAGCTTTTAGCCATTGTCAAGTTTTGAGCGGCAAACTCACATGAGGATCTCAGCCGGGTTTTGAAATCTGAAACATACTTGAGGAGGTTTTGGTTCCCCTCCTGGCCAACTAGGCTATCCTGCAATAGTTGCAAAGGACCTCTTACCTGGTGACCGAAAACTAGCTCATTAGGGGAAAAACCCAGGAATTCAGTTGGAACCTCACGAGTAACAAATAAAAGAAAAGGTACCCCCTTATCCCACTCAACTCCGGTCTCTGTACAATACTTACGTAACATTCCCTTCAATGTCTGATGATATCGTTCGAGAACCCCTTGACTCTCTGGGTGGTAGGTGCTAGACTTAACATGCTCGATACCCAACTCCTTGAGGGACTGCTGGAAAATGTTAGAGGTAAAATTAGTTCCTTGATCACTTTGCACCTCATGGGGGAAACCCATTCTGGTGAAGAATTTGAGCAGTTCCTTGATGACAGTTGGAGCAGAGGTAGTCCTTAAGGGTATAGCCTCTGGGTAGCGAGTTGCCATGTCCATGATAGTTAATAAATAAATGTTACCTTGGGAAGTCTTAGGCAATGGGCCTACAATGTCAACTACCACCCGAATAAAAGGATTCTCGAAAACGGGCAAGGGCACCAGAGGATGTACAGGCACCCTCGGATGTGACACACTCTACAACACTCCACTACATCTGCACGCAAAGTGGTGATGGGCTGGTCTATCAGAGTGAGAGCTGAGCGATCTCTGCCATACCCATAGCTTACTCTGACTGTTCCTTTTACTTATATATCTTCTAGATCTCAAGTGACGGCGTCTTTTCCGTGGATCGACCTCCCTACTGCCAACCTAAAAGTTGGCAGATTGGGAGCCAAAGCGTCACATTTTTCCCTTGCCCCTCAACTTTCCCTTCATAATTGCTGAGGGGCACAGGGCCTTGGGTGGGGCTTTGGTTTCCCGGGCGTTTCCGCGCCCTCCTCAGCTCCCTGCCTTAGAGTGGCTTCGGTCACCTGGGTTTTGTTAGTGGTAAGCAGGGAGGGTTTTGTGGGGGCGCTCTATGGCCTTGGCCTTGCTCGGGACCTTGGGGCTGTTCGGCCAGGCAGCCTGGGGAACAACAACAACAACAACAACATCTGCACGCATTCCTGGCCAGTAAAAGTGGGCTCTGATTCTGTCTAGAGTTTTTCTCACACCTAGGTGTCCTGCCAATGGTATACAATGTGCCATTTCCATGATATCTCTACGACAAGGTTTGGGGACTACTACTTGATGGACGTCCCAAGCCCCGTCATCGATTGGTCTGTGTGGCGGTCTCCATCTACGCCACAATACTCCTCCTTTGAGGTAGAAACATTCACCACCCTCCTTCTCACATTCCTCTTCACTCACGGACCTGGCAGCTAACTCCTTGCATTCACTATCATCTCTCTGTAGCTCTACCAGGCCACTAGGACAATTTGGAGGGGTTTCATGGTCATCGTTAGGGTCAAGATGAGCCATAAAAGTGTCAGATAAATCCACCTCAGTCACATCATCAGGCACAGTTGGAGCGTCATTCACACTCTCATCATCCCTTTCATCAACTCTTACATTCGGTACATTTCTGTCGGAGGGAACTGCTACTTGAGACATTGAACGTGTGACAGCACACACAGGGAAAACGGTTGGCATCTCCTTGTCGAGCTCACCGGTTAGTGGCTCGTTAACAGGGGAAAGTGACAAAATGGGGTCTGGTCGGACCTTCTCACCTGCTACATCATTCCCCAAAAGGAGCGTTACCCCAGGCACAGGGATATCTTGGGACCTACACAAAGCTATGGTGGCCTTACCCTGTAGTAACTCACATTCAATTTCGCCTTTTACCAAGTATGCATAAAACTGGCCTCCAGCACCTCTCATTACAACTGGTTCGCCAGGTGGGCACTCAGTGTAAGGATTCACCATGAGGGTGCTAGTAGAACCTGTGTCTCTCAGAATTTTTACCTCATGCATACAACCATTTAATCTCACGTTGCCAGATGAAATAAAGGGACGGTAACTGTCCTGCACTGATGGTGAAATTATTATTGGCTTAACCCTAGTGGGTTGCACCACACATGCTACTACACCCCTGTCTAGATGATTTACGTTAGCTGCTAGGTACTCCTTCTGTAGGGAGTCCTGCATTAAAGGAACTTTTGGTGCTAGGTACTCCTTCTGTCGGGAGTCCTGCATTACAGGAATTTTTGGTGCTAGGTACTCCTTCTGTCGGGAGTCCTGCATTAAAGGCACATATGGAATTTGAGATACGGCGGCAACTGTCTGCCCCGATCTCTCGGTTTTCTCCTTGGCCCAGCACTGATAAGCTAGGTGGCCTCTCATGCCACAAAAAGTACATACTTTAGGGGATACGGGAACGTTCCCTCTTTGAGCATTACTATTACTTTGGGGCCCACCTCTGTTACCATTGCCCTGAGTCGCATTTTTAGTTGGGGGAACAATTCTATTTTGGCTAGCTGGGGAAGACGTTATAGGCTTGTGACTGGGTCTGTCAGATTTGTGATTGGGATACTTAAAATTAGAGCTAGAATTATCGTAGGGCTTCTTTCCACAAAATTTGTTGTTGAGCACGTATGTGTCAGCCATGTCAGCGGCGTCAGCAAGACAATCTACCTTTTTCCCCTTTAAATGATAGGATACAGAAGAATCAATTTTCCATAGGAAATTTTCTAAAAGGACCAACTCCTTCAGATCGTTGTAGCTTGTGACTTTCTTACTCTTGACCCAATGATTGAAACTTTTAGTCATGGTCCTGGCAAATACCTTATGGGTTTCTTCTACTTTCTTCTGGTTTTTACGGAAAGATTGCCTGTAAGCCTCAGGCTGCAATTGATAGGTTTTTAGGATAGCTTCTTTGAGATTGTCATAATCCTGCCTAACTTCTGCTACTTCTGACAAATACGTGGCTCGAGCCTGCCCTGTGAAAACAGTTTGTAACATAAAAGGCCATTGATCTCTTGTCCACTTCATACCTCCAGCAACTTCCTCAAACAAAACAAAGAAATCCTGCACATTATCCTCAGTGAAAGGTGGAATGACACTAGTCATAGTCAATCCCAGAGGGGGAGCAATTTCGGGAGCATTAGTGTTGACATTTAGTTGAGCCGTACGATATTGATATTCACATTGTTCGGTCATTGCTCTGGCTTTTATGCTGGCTTCTTCGGTATTTATTCTGGCTAGTTCTATACTTGCGTTTGCTTGTTCGGTCGTTGCTTTTATTCTGGCTAGTTCTAGTTCGAATATTTGATCACCGGTCAAACCAGGTGGCAATTGTACATTAAGTTGGCTAGGTTTACTAGGGATCCCACCAACTGCTCCGTCACCCTCCCCGCCTTCTACAGGGAACAGGTGGGTTTTTATGGTCTGAGCCACCTCTACTTTAGACATGTTTGAGACAGTTAATTGGAGATGTGAGGCAAGCACTTTCAGTTCGGATTTTGACAGACAGTCAATATCAGGGGCTGTGGGTTCTGATTCTATGAAAACTCGAGCATCTTCGTCATTAATTAGTTGAGGCATGATTAATATTTGATTTTTAAGTAGTGAAACGCTAATGAAACTGAGTGAAACTGTATGAAACGAATCCTGGCAAGGTCGCCACTCTTCTGTTATGTATCTTGATCCTCAAGTGGTTAACTTGATGAATCTAGATAGCACAGAGATATATATTAAGGTATCAGTCAGCTGAAGGCAAAACAAAAGTAAAATCTAATAAAATAATTTCCTGTTGTTGCTTCCTTTCCTTTTGGATCTTAGGACTTAGTATCCTTTATTGACTGATACTCTTTAATTATGAAAAATACTGAAACTAATTAAAGTCATGTAGTATTTATAAAGAATTATTATTTAACCGAAGCTTAGTAGGCTATGGTTATGAACCGAATAAGTTATAGCTAAAGAAGGACTATTAATTTTATAAAAAGTCTTGAAAGATAAATATTAAAGTAAGAATATTTCTGTCTCTTACCCTTTTTTAAATGAATAGATAGTTTTCTATATGTCCTTTTATTTATATTTAATGTAATTATTCTTGGTTCTTGTCTTACGTTAATAGTATTATATTATTATCATCAGGATTTATATCAAAGTCACATAAAAAGTTAGATATATATTTAATAATTAGTTAAATGTATTTCTTAACCACGTAACATTGAGGTTTGATTATGAGTAAATAAAGTTACAGGATCGCTTCATAGATTCGATTCAGGTCTCACTCAAATAATATGAAAAGCAAAATATAATATTTTGAAGCAAAAGAATTTTCTTCAGCTTAGGAAATCACTAGAAGTAATATTATCACAGCCAAGTTAGTCTAAGGCGATATTACTAATACGAGACAATAGCATCACCGTACTAAGCTCCATTAAGCAATGTAAGCTTAATTAAAAGAAAATGAAAGAACTCGTAAGTATTAATATAAAACAATAGTATTACTTTCATCATAACCCAATTACTTAAAGAGTTGCTTTAGTCGACAAGTTAGTCAACTAAATAGTTAAGTACATAATAATAGCGTTAACGTTAAATCCCAATCAAATAGTTAAGTACACAATAGTAGCGTTAACGTTAATTCGCAATCAAATAGTTAAGCACATAATAGTAGCGTTAACGTTAATTCCCAATCAAATAGTTAAGCACATAATAGTAGCGTTAACGTTAATTCCCAATCAAATAGTTAAGCACATAATAGTAGCGTTCACGTTAATTCCCAATCACATATCTCACTAACCAACATAACGTAAGTGTTTACACCGAACACACTTAACACACATTTATATAATCTGACTGACAGTCACAATCCCATTATAATACTTCACCCCGTCTTCCTCCAGCTGCAAGTTCACCTTCCCCAACTCCAAATGAGACTGATTTGAATGCCCACAACTCGGGTCTTATATACTAAACAATGATGGTGTAGGAACGAATCAGGAGGCGGGGGGTGGTGCCCGCTCCAATCATAGCTCCTCGAGTCGCATAACAGGTGCCTGGTCCACTCACAGCTCCTGGCGTCGATCATACGTCATAGCGTCGGTCATCAAGTAGTTTGCAGGGTCCCCTATGACGCACGCAGGTGTGAAGGCTAGTTTCCCCACTCGCTGGTTCGCTCGCTAGTCTGCTTCACCGTTTGGGTAGTGTGACTCCTTCAACTCTAATTCTAACTCTTAAATTAACATACAGGGCTCCGTATGTCAGAATATATATATATATATATATATATATATATATATATATATACCTGTATATATATGTATATTCATACTTATATATCATATATATATATATATACCGGTATATATATATACTGTATATGATATGCAAGTAGATTATATTTACTGCATTTATAATGGTTCGTTATAGTCACTATCGTGAGCTGAGAACCAAAATTAATCAACGGGGTCAGAAGTCAGAACTGGCTTGGACAATACAATAAGGATATCAATCTCTACTAAAGTCACAAAATACACAATTTCGGTTCACACGTTTTATTTCTTATGTAGCTTGGATACAAATATGACATGAATCAAGTCTCATCTATATAGAAATAAACTTGAAGGAATATGGATTATAAGAATTGGTGTAAAATACTTATACATTCACTTTGTACAATAAGTGAAGTAAAGATGAACACTAAGATCAAAATACGTATAAAGAATAACGTAATGATTCCCTATAGAATCACAAAATAACTAACACAGAGAGGTTTGGTTTCAACAACAAATAATGCATATCCTGAAGGTAAATGGCAACCGCCAGAGGATTAGCCGACAAGGTAGGTCACTTTTACTGCGATGGCGTATGATGCATACGCACAATATATTTTGACTATTGAAGTTAGGATATTAGCTGAGGTATGAATAACTCATCTGAACTCTAAAGTGGAACACATTCTATCCATCTCTCCCTTCTCGGAAATCTCCATCTTGCCAGGAGATTTCAACGTTCACCACCGCCAATGGCTCTCCTCTCTTACTACTGACAAACCTGGTAAACAAGCCTTCGTCTTTTCTATCCTAAATGACCTAGAGCAGCTGGTCCAGCAACCCACCTGTATCCCTGATCGCTTCGGAGATTGGCCCAACATTCTTTCTGACTTTTAACATTTCTTCTTATACTGTCAATCATTTCTCTCCATTGGGCTCCTCCGACCATAAACTTATCTCCTTTACCTGTCCTATCTCTCCAATGCGGCCACCCGATCCTCCCAGCTGGCGGCGCAGCCGACTGGGAGGCTCTTCGGCAGTACTACTTTGATTTCCCATGGAATAACTTTTGCTTCCGTGGCCGAGGACCTTCGGAGAGTGCTGAACATATTACCGGGGTAATCCTCTCGGGCATGGACGGGTAAATTCCATTTTCTTTCTCTCAGTCTAATGCAAACAAATCTTGGTTTACTCACGTTTTTTCGAATGCTGTCCGCAACAAGGAGAAGTATTCAAACAGTACCAACGCCTGAAGACTCAAGAATCTCATTCTTCCTATGTTTCTGCCCGGAATCAAGCCAAATCTGTTCTTCGACTTGCCAAGCACTCTTTTATCTATAATAAATGCACTGAACTATCCAACTCTAACTCTTCCCAAACTTTCTGGCATCTAGCCAAAAACCTCTCCAACAATTTTTCTTCCTCGTCTTTCCCTCCCCTTTTCCACTTTGATGGCACAACCATCACTTCTTCCTCTGACGAAGCTGAACTATTCGCTCAAACTTTTGCTAGAAATTCCACATTGGATGATTCCGGTGCTATTCCTCCCTCTCCAACTACTTATGCCTAATATCATAATCTCTTCTAAAGATGTACTTTCTACCCTCTCTGGGTTTAATACTAAGAAGGCGTAAGGGCCGGACGGTGTTCCTCCTGTTGTACTAAAAAACTGCGCTTCCGTGCTGACTCCCTGCCTAGGCAAACTCTTTCGTCTCTGTCTCTCCTCTAACATCTTCCCTTCATGCTGGAAGTTTGCTCTCATTCAACCTATCCCAAAGAAGGGTGACTGCTCTCAACCCTCCAATTATCGTCCAATTGCACTCATCTCTTGTATCTCTAAAGTATTTGAAACTATTCTTGCTTCCAAATTTCTTAAGCATTTATCTTCTCATAATTGCTCTTTCCATTCACATATGCATAGCCTACGTGAGTTGCAGTTGGGATATGTGTACATGCTTAGATTGATATGCAGGATTCGAAGTTGCATAATAAATCGTAGGCAGTGTCCACCATCCTTTAACGGTCTTCATGGTGCGATACATAAGGTGTTGATTTTCGGTGTGAGCATCCTGGGTTCGAATCCACGGACTGCCACATGTGTTTGTAAATTTCATTAATCGATTTTAGGAGTATAGTTGGTTGTTGGAAGGAACATAATAATTGATATTGGTTCAGGGGTAATTTATCGAGAGGACTTCCCTAGTGGTTAAGGCCCCATTAATTGCTCTTTCCATTCACATATGCATAGCCTACGTGAGTTGCAGTTGGGATGTGTGTACATGCTTAGATTGATATGCAGGATTCGAAGTTGCATAATAAATCATAGGCAGTGTCCACCATCCTTTAACTGTCTCCGTGGTGCGATACATAAGGTGTTGATTTTCGGTGTGAGCATCCTGGGTTCGAATCCACGGACTGCCACATGTGTTTGTAAATTTCATTAATCGATTTTAGGAGTATAGTTGGTTGTTGGAAGGAACATAATAAAATCTACATTCAGATCGCCAGTATGGCTTCTTTAAAAGTCGCTCTACTGGTGATCTTCTTTCATATCTTACTAACTCTTGGTCATCCTCCTTTCGGGACTTTGGCTAGACCTATTCTATTGCACTAGACATATCGAAGGCCTTGGATAGAGTTTGGCACAAATCTTTAATTTCTAAGCTACCCTCCTTCGGTTTCTAACCCTCCATCCGTTCCTTTGTCTCTAATTTTCTTTCCGGCCATTCCATAGCGGTTGTGGACGGCCATCGCTCACTTCCTTATCCTATCAACTCCGGTGTTCCTCAGGACTCTGTCCTATCTCCTATTATCTTTCTAATTTGCATGAATAATATTCTCAACTGTATCTCCAGTCCCATCCATTCATACACAGACGACTCTACCTTTTACTATTCAATTAGTTTTCCAGCACGCCCCAGCCAGCAATCCCTCAAAAACAAACGTAATGAAGCCATACAACACTTATCTTCTGATCTAACTACTATTTCCAATTGGGGTGAAGAAAACCTTCTTGCCTCTAATGCTTCCAAAACCCAATTCCTCCATCTATCTACCAGAGGACTATCCTTTATTCTTCAACAATACAAAAATCAATCCTTCATCTTCTCTTAATATTCTTGGTGCCTGTTTTTCTTCTGCTCTCACTTGGAAAGACCATATTACCAGTCTTGCTAAGGCAGTCTCCCAGAAACTGGATGTGCTGAACCGCCTCAAGGAGTTCTTTGCCTCTGCACAGCTTCTTGCTCTGTACAGGGGGACAATGCGTCCTTGTATTGAGTAGTGTTCACAATTGTGGAGAGGATCCTCTCACACCACACTCCTAGACAAAGTAGAAAGGAAGGCCTTTCATATTATAAATTCTCGCCCACTCACCAACTCTCTGCAAACTCTCTCTCTCTTCGCCGCAATGTTGCATGTCTCTCGGTATTCTATCGCTGCTACAATAATCAGTGCTCCTCAGAGCTCTCCCAGTGTATACCACCTTCTCTACGTATGGTGCGTGGTACCCGTCTTGCAACACAATCCCACCCCTACTCTGTGCAACTCTCCTACCCAAGAGTGAAACGTTACTCTCAGTCTTTCTTCTATTCAACAGCTGAGCTCTGGAACTCTCTCCCAGCATCAGTCTTTCCCTCCTCATATGACTCATATGCGTCCAGGCATTTTGACTCGAACGTCCCTTGATTTTGGCCCTGTCACTCTTTCAACTATGAGGGAGGCAATCGCTACGGGCAGTTCTGCCTTTTCTCTCCCTCACTCACATAGAAAATAAAAATATATAGATACATATAAGCATAGAAATACAGTATACACCTTGTTACGTATCTTGATTTAGAAGTGGTTAACTAAATAAATGAAGATAGAACAGTTAAGGTGTAAGTGTAGCAAAACAGCTGAAGGCCAAAAGAACGTAAAATATTAAAGTTAGTTCTGTTGTCAGTTGCTTTCCCTCAGTTGCTGTGACAGTTATCCTTTATACTCTGATACACTTCAATCATATTTAATCAGTAAACTAGTTAAAGTTACATTTAAAGTTTAATATGAAATAGGCTATTTATAACGAATACAAAAGTTCGTATGCAAGCACAGTTTTAAGACACTAGAATATCTCAATTAATCTTGATTATCAGCAAAGTATTAAGATCTTTTATATATAATTAATTTAAGTTTGTTAACCCTCTAAAGAATGTTTTACTTTTTCTATGTTATCTCGTTATTCTTAGTTTATTATTATCATTATCCTTTAGTATTTTATCTTATTTATTCTTATTACTGAAAGACATTTGACTAAATACAAATGGTAAGGAAATATTATAAAGTCACATATAAAAGGGAATTATATTTATAAACGTAAATAAGGTATTTTACAATTAATCAAAATAATAAGCAATGGAAGTTATGATAGACTTTCAGGATCGTTTGCATACGTTCTGATTTCACTCAAGTACAAATTAAAGAATAATAGTCAGGTAAGCATTTAACTTATACAAGGCTTAATCCTTAATTATGAATGACAATAGCTTTACATCCAGTTAGTTAATCGCTAATATGTAAAGTAGAATATTCACTCACAAATCATCTCTGAATCAAACATTAATTCTATTCACCAAAATTTAACAGTAATTCAAAATATATATCTCTTAAACATATATGATTTCTCCAAGTAAATTAAACATATATGATTTCTCCAAGTAAATTAAACAGTAAAGTAAAATGATTTCTCCAATCACAAAATCTTAAAGCAAATGAGTGTATGTTTTCGACATACCTCTGGTTAATTAATAGTCACAAATAATCCCTAACTAACGTGTAAGAGGTCGCTCCCGGACGCAACTTAACACATAATACAAGCCTTTGAAGTCTGTCTCGTCTCCCTACCACACTGCTCGTGTTCCCCAGCTAGAAATGTACTCGTTTGAATTATCAAATCCCCGTCTTATATATCGTTCCTTGGACCTAGCTAACCAATCAGGAGGTAGGAAGCAGGTGCCGGGACCAGTAAGAAGGCAGGAAACACGTCGACCAGTTACAGGTGAGAAGCAGGTGAACGAGGCCCGTGAGTGGTTGGGGCAGTAGGGAGAAGGGAGCTGGTTCTGTCTCGTCCGGTAGTTTGCCCCTCCATGTCCACACAAACTTGGATGGTTTCTCTCTCTCTCTCTCTCTCTCTCTCTCTCTCTCTCGTAAGCAAGGTGAGTTGTTGCCACGAGGTAATTGTAAAGTCACGTTCAACAGGTTGGACTGGCCACATGACATCCGGTCGGTACGGATGTTACAACATACATACACACACACATATGCACAAATGAATACATTAACATGCATACACACATACATACAGAATAATTATAGAGGAAATTTGGAGTGAACACAGTGATAGATAGATAAATAGATAGACAGAGAGAGATATGGGTAAAAAATAAGCGAGAGCCATATGGGTTATATACTAAGTGTGTGCCAACATGTTTATAATTCATATTATATTCATTGTTGTCTATTGTAATTATATTTGTGTATAATTATGTGTTAGTGTCATTTTGTTTCATTGCTAATTAATTTTATTAAGTATGTGTTGCTCTGTGATTCTTGTCAACAATTAATTAATTTGCTCTTACTTATTGGTAACTGTCACAGATTGACTCCAACCCTTTCTTCTCTATCCGCCGAAAGATGTCTTGTATTACAGACGAAACTTTGCAGCTCCATGTTTCATTTTACTAGCGAGTTGCTAACGAGAGCGCCTACATACTTCCGAGGAAATAGGACGTGGGCAGGAGACTGTATCGGTTCCCAGAGACTGGACCGTCCGGACATAGCCTTCACGGCCAGGGAGTGTTATTGGAGAGAAGCTTCCCCTGTCAGCACATGGGATCAAACCCCCGACACCACAGCAAACACTCTCAGTACAGTGAATAAGTGCCCTCGGCTAACATGTGAGTGTGTGTGTGTGTGTGTGTGTTTTTTTTTTTTTTTTTTTTTTTTTTTTTTTTTTTTTTTTTTTTTTTGGGGGGGGGGGGGATTTGTGTGTGTTTTTTGTTTGTTGTATCTGCCTGTGTGTGTGTTCTGTATTATAATAATTCATGGAGGTCATGCACGCCATCAAAGGACTAAATAACAAATGTCCGGTGCCAATGGCATACCCAGTACAGTGTTAAATAAAGGAGGTTATCTTGTTATTAAGCCCCTCCAGTCTTTTATCATCACCACTAGGACACACAAAACATCCCACGAGCACGGAAAGATACATAATGTAATGAAGAAAAGGTGACCCTGCTATATGTGGAAACAGCAGGATCATATCCGACTTTGGTATCCGTGGTAACATGTTTGCCAGAATAATGCTACAGCGACTGGTTAAACACATTATACAGCATATCCTTCCCTAAAGTTAGCGTGGCATAAAACAAAGGAAAACAAAAAACGTAGCACCAACAACGGAATTTTCGCTGCAAGACGTCGCCAGGAAAAATGCCATAAACACAAACATTTCTTCTTCCTGGCTTTTATTGACCTCGCTGTAAGGCCTGTTGCTACCATCAACATTGGGTCCTGTGAGTTGTTTTTTAGAAATTATGAGGATACTATCAACATTTTGTAGTTCACCTTGCACAATTTCGTAATGATATGTATGCAGTTGTGCTTGCATGGCTGTATGCTTGCACCAATCATATATAACCGGTCGTGTTAAAGTGATTTATATGGCTCGCAATTCCATATATGAAGAGTACAGTGTTCACGTTGGTTAAAAACTTGAATGGCACTTTATCGATATTAAACATAATCTAGCACTCACAAAAACATCAATACAATAGATCTGTGAACTGCAGTATGTAGGTGACTGTACTCTTGTTGTACAAACTTTGGCAGCAATGAAACCTGCACTAGACACAATCTTACCCATCTCAAGATCTTGCATACTCGATTATGAAAACCAGTCCCACATTATCCTTGGCTCTGCTTTCCCTGGACTGCCACATGTATTTGTTGATTTCATTAATTGGGTTTAGGAGTAAAGTCGGTTGGTGGAGGGAACATAATAATTAATTCAGGATCAGGGGTAGTTTATAGAGAGGCCTTCCTTAGGGTTAAGGCCCCATTAATTACTCCTTCCATTCATCTATCCATAAATCGTAGGCTTGTCCACCATTCTTTAACTGTCTTCGTAGCGCAATGGATAAATGCACTGAATTTCGGTGTGAGCATCCTAGGTTCGAATCCCTGGACTGCCACATGTATTTGTTGATATCATTAATTGAGTTTAGGAGTAAAGTCGGTTGGTGGAGGGAACATAGTAATTCTTTGGATGCCTACGTTCCAGTCTATGTAAAGCACAACTTTAAACTCATTACTAAAGCAGCTGTTTACCACGCTGTATGCTTTTCAACAGTACATTTCTAAACATTGGACACCATGTAGACGGCATATTAAGTCTGAAATGTTTTCACAAAATACTTATTTTGAACCTTTGGGATATTCTGAGTAAACTGGCTAACCAGAGTCGAAATATTTAGCTTTATTTCAGTCGAACAGCATTGAGATATTCCTGGCTAAAAAACATCCTCACTTGTACGATCATGTCATTAAGATGCCTAAGTATCGTCTGCCTTGACAAACCCTCTATGGCAAACTTCATGATGGAGATTGGTCTGCAGGATGGCAACAGAAAAGGTGTAAAGATCACTCCAACCACCTGCTAAACAGTTGTAACATACACCCGCTTGCCCTGGAGAGGTTGGCTGTGGATCGACCAACATGGTGGTCCGTGTGTTTCAGTGGCAACAAACATTTAAAACAGTATATCTAGAAGGAGAACTGAGAGGTGTAGCTTTCGTTACCAGTGTATGGTGGGATCCGCTCCTCCTGGACCTCAACATCCCTGCCCTACCTGTGTCAGAGTCTGTAGGTATAGGACTCGACAGTAACTGGAGTTCATACCAACATCAGCTGCATTAATCTCACACTCTTCCACATAGCGCAAAGTCATTATCAACTATGATGAACCGTCAGAGGCAAAGTGTGTGTGTGTGTGTTTGTGTGTGTGTGTTTAGTTTTGTGTCTTTGTGTGTGTTTTCGTGCTTTGGTGTGTATTTGTGTGCGTATACTGTATATGCTATTTCCTACTCTTATCTATCTTTCTTTCTTTCTTTCCTTTCTCTCCCTTCCTCTAATCCCCCACCCCTCTCTCTCTCTTTCTCTCTATGGCTGGAAGTGAAAATTTAAGAGGTTCAACACTAGTATTTGTGGATTTTTTTTAAATATGAGATCTGTTCTACTGGAACAACTTCCCTATGAAGTTGTAAACAGTTCTTCAGTAGAGCTGTTCAAGAAGAGAGTAGATAGTATTTTGCACACTTTGCAGTGAGTATAATAATGCACTACACATTATCTCTTTCCACTTCGAATATCTCCCCAGAATGGACCGCAAGGTCTTTGAGATACAAACTAATCCATGTAACTCATTGTAACTCATAGTTTTTCAGTTCACGGCGGTTGATTCTGGCAGGCATGTCAAAATCTCTTCAACTATTTTTCAATTCTCCAACATACCCCTTTGATGGTTCATAGTCTACCTTTAGCTTTATTTAGTCCATTTATTTTTCTTATTTTATAGATAATTTTGTACTATTTTGTAATGTATTTTAACCCTATTTAATCCGAAGGGGGTGTTTTTGGATCTCCCTTTTTCTCTTTATTAATTAGGAGATTAACCCATCTTGTACGAGCGTCAAACAGCGTTCGTCAGTATACAAGTTATACACAAGTACCTGAGCTATGTTCTCTGGTAATAGTGAGCGGTAGCCGCTAATATGTCTCAAAAGCCATACTGCTAGTTATTGACAACACTGCCCAAGTGTTAGGCAGGGTTTCTCACCATCACAGGTCAGTTACTCCACAGCCTTCGTGAGCATCATGTCGCACCGCAGAAAAATTATTTTAGTGAAAATGACTGGTATTGAGAGTTACATAAGTGGCAAAATTCTCTGGTATAGTATGGGTTGATACGTTTCACCCCATTAGATTGGCAAAATAAGATGCTTCATTTCATTCACATCTCGATTTTCTTATGGGCGAGTGATAGCAACCTTGTACTTAGAAGAAATCAGCCTTTAACAGGGGAATTTTTATATAAAAAAAAAAAAATTTAGCTTGAAGGGAGCCTGGGTGGGCATTTTCTAGTTTGAAGAAAGTTTAGGAAGGCGGTCTTTGGTAGCCTAGGGGACAAACTAAAATACATAGCTCGAAAATGGAAAAAACAAGCAAACTCATCAATAAAAATTATATAAATTATCATACCAACTCACAAGATGTTGGACCAGAGAGGGTTAAGAGCCTTTCACACTATGACAAATTAAGTGCCGACACACCACGACTTAACGAGTGCTGTGTTTCGGGGCCGACGCATGGCGGATGGTGGAGATTATCGGGAGATTATGCGCTGCACCGGCGTCAGACACATTGTCGATGGGATCGAACGGCCTCATAGAGCGACATTCGTGGAATGTACAAAATAAAAGGCCAACGACCGGCGCCAGCATGCAGGCGTCACGCTGGTGGCTAGCGCCGGACCCCTCCCATCACATGCATACCAGGGTGCACACGCATGGCACAGGTCACAATACAGCGCCAACACGAGCTCACAGTGTCACACAATCGGCGATTTAGTGTCGGCTACTGTACCCGACCAGATAAAAAAAGAACCTCGCCGCATATAATAACCCGCGCCACCGAGAGTCCCAGCCTCATTCACACTATCCCCGTCGTACCATCACGTCCTTCATTTAACCATCAGGTTCTTCGCTATACCGCCACGTCCATCGCTGCCTACCGCCATGTCCTGCATCGCTCCAAACACCCGCACACATACCCTCAACTACATAAAAATGATACTATTACTTGAACAGGACAACAATGAGACTGAGATAGCTATTGGCGCCTTCTGACGCCGTTGCCTCCATGTGTGGTGGCCTGTGTTTTGACGCCCCGGTGATGCAGCACTATTTTTTACGTTGTAACAAGGCCGCCGCCTCACGCAGCACCACGGCGACCTACCTTACACCGCCATGTTACAGCGAATGACCAGCTGCGTGTTATGTTGGACGCATAACAACCGCCGCCACTCTGCGACGCCCTTTTGCATTCGTTACGTCCATTGCCATGACCTCACAACCGCCGACCCAAGCTTATTAGAGTTTAGCATGTCTAACTTTTTCAACTCCCGGGCTGACCCATTCCAACCCGTACCGCACTCCTACGCGAGTTGCTGTCCTTTACCGATGCGCGCAGCATTAGGTGCCGACCTCGTTAAAACCGCTAAATCGGGGTGCATCGGCACTTAAATCGGCATGGCATAGTGTGACAGGCCCTTTAAGGACACTACAGATAATTAGTTCAACTATTTCATAATTTTAGTCCAGCCTTGCTATTAAGGTTTAGCAAGTAAATAATCTACATATTATATCTATTGTATAGTTGCATGCATGAGTTCGTACCCACCCTCATGAATTTGTACCCACTCTCGTGAATTTGTACCCTCTCTCGTGAATTCGTAACCACCCTCATGATTTCGTATCCACCCTCATGAATTCGTACCCACCCTCATGAATTCATACCCACCTTCAGGAATTCGTACCCACCCTCATGAATTTGTACCCACTCTCGTGAATTCGTATCCAACCTCATGAATGTGTACCAACCCTCATTAATTCATACCTACCTTCATGAAATTGTACCCACTCATGATTCGTATCCACCTTCATGAACTCGTACTCACCCTCATTAATTCGTACCCACCTTCAATAATTTGTACCCACCTTCATGAATTTGTATCCACCTTAACACCTTAACACCTAACAGCGGCCTAGGCGGTATATAATATGTAGCCACCAGCGGGGTGTTTTTACCCAAAATAGGGCTGTTTACGTGATCATTTTCATGCCTAAATAAGACCCAGAGCGTAAAACAAGTATCTATCCCTGAAAGGGCATAAACAGAGCTTTCCAATGACACCACAACGATCCTTTTATGACCGCTAGTTTTCTTGCAGCAACCGCACAACACGAGTGCAAAAAGCATGTAATTCGGTACTTTCCCCATACAATTCAGTATGTAGCGAGTGAGAGAGGGAGGGAGGAGGTGGGATTCGTGTCAGTAGGTTCGCCGCGGTGGTCTGGAGCAGTCATACGCTCGCTACTCTCCTGCCACCACTTGTCTCTCTCTCTCAGCAACATTACGTGCTGAAATTGCCACACGACCTATGTCGCGCGCCGCCAGATAGTCCAGATTTATTTTACTCGACTTATGTTGCGCGCCGCTAGTTATGGGTTTAACCCATAATTAGCGGCGAGCAACATAAGTCGAGTTAAATAAAGCTGGACTATGTGGCGGCGCTCGACATAACTCGAGTGGCAATTTCAGCACGTAATGTGGCTGAGAGAGAGAGACAAGTGGTGGCAGGAGACTAGCGAGCGTATGACTGCTCCAGACCACCGCGGCGAACCTACTGACACAAATCTCAGCTCCCTCCTCCCTCTCTCACTCGCTACATACTCAATTATGTACTGAAAGTACCGAATTACCTGCTTTTTGCACTCGCGTTGCACGGTTATTGCAAGAAAACTATCCATCATACAAGGATCGTTATGGTGTCATTCGAAAGCTCTGTTTATGCCCTTTCAGGGATAGGTACTTGTTTTACGTTCTGGGTCTTATTTAGGCATGAAAATGATCACGTAAACAGCCCTATTTTGGCTAAAAACACCCCGCTGTGCGGTACACATAAATAAACCGCATAGGCCGCTCGTAAGGTGTTAATGAATTTGTACTCGCTAATTAATTCGTATCTACCTTCATGAATTTGTACCCACCTTCATGAATGCGTACCGACCTTCATGAATTTGTACCCACCTTCATGAATGCATACCCACCTTCATGAATTTGTACCCACCTTCATGAATCTGTTTATGGAAGCTATATTCTTGTAGTGTAATTTTGAGTGTAGTTTGTTATGCAGTAGCTAATTCTTAATTATGATCAATATGCGACTTTTAACAAAATATTTGTGTACTCCAATCATAATAATTTTACTTCCAGTACATAAAGTTACAGGTGTTTTAGGAATATATGTTGATATCGTATATGATATGCTTCCCTCAAAACTTGAAAATATTTTTTTTTCAGTAGAGGGAGGCTGAACCTTTGACCCCCAAGTCAGCCTGTATAAGAGATTGTGTTTCTGGCATTATACCATCTTATTACCAATGGAAATACTAAGACTCGCTGAGAAAATTAGCTCTCTATGTGCGTGCGCGTGCGAGCGCAGAATTTCATTGCACTATTTGTAAAATCATCTTCTCACTCAAAATTGTAAAAATTTCCCGCAATTTTTGCATGGCGTATCCTACAACCATCCCCTACAAGAAAATGATATAGTTTTACCATATTGAATAATAGAAGGGGCTGAAAAAAATATATAATATATCTATATGTTTTTTTAGCCAACATTTCAACATGAACAATGTTGAACACCACCCTTCCGAGACTTGGTGGCCGCCACCTTCTCCTTGGTCAAAGGCATGGTGCAGGGCAGGCAGGTAGGGCAGCGTGGTAGGGCAGGCAGCGTGGTAGGGCAGCGTGGGTCGATGTGCGGCACGGGTCGATGGGTCCTTGCTGGGGTCACGGTGGAGAGTGGAGTAGGCAGCGTGGGCGGTCCTTTTATAAGGGGTGTATGACACGGTGGTGCCACCTACTCTCGCGGTGTTGCCAGCAGTCGCACACCGCTCGCGTAGACTCACGTTGGTTTCGCCGTTCCTCGCGTAGACTCACGTTGGTTTCGCCGTTCCTCGCGTAGACTCGCATAGACCCGCGTTAATATTGCGTAAACTCATGTATACTCATGTTGGTTTCGCACAGACTCGCCACACATATTGTGAAATTCAGACCACCACATGGGTACTCTCGTTTACGCGTGTTACACTCGCGTTACCCCGTGTTAACTCGCGTTAGGGTCATGTTGACTCCTGTTTGACTCCTATTAAACTCGCCTTTGCCAATATTGGGACCCACATGGTTATTTGCATATAGTGTTGACTCATGTTGTACTCGTGTAGACTCACGTAGACTCATGTAGACTCGCGATCATTTAATGTCTAAATAGTACAACGCGAGTCTACATGAGTGTCACGCGAGTCTACATGAGTGTCGCACGAGTCTACAGGAGTGTACAGGAGTCTACGCGAGTCTACGCGAGTCTACGCGGTTTGGCGGCCTAGTCCCACTTGAATCTCCAAATTTCATGCATGCATGAAATCTTTGCCCGCGTTCGCGAGTGTACGCGGTGAAGCCCGAGTCAACGCGAGTCTGTGCGAGTGTCGGCGAGTGTCGGCGAATTTGGGATAATCATTGGCGAGTGCAAGAATTTCATCACTCGCATTGGCCTCGCGCTCCGACTCGCCAATGTGTGAACCATGCATTAGGATGAGTTGGGAGCAGTGTGATGTTGCTAACAGTTTCATATGGTCCGTGGAGGTGGTAATGTGTTGCTGGAGTTAGGGACTCCCTCATAACTGCTGTGTTGTAGTTGGGGGTTACACTCTCTGTTTCCACAACCACATTTTGCTGACTAGGGCTCAAACCTACATTTGCATGCATGTATAATAAAATAAAATATTGAAATTTCTTGTGGAGTTTGAGCAGATCCTCTGTTAGTATGTGTTCCTCATCTGGTTAAATTCAGAGATAGTCTCTTTCCTTGGAACTTAACCATACAAAGATTTTGTTTATGACTGGTATTGTATCAAAGCTGTCAAATAGATGATTAATTATTTTATTAAACAATATGTAAGTGTATCTCCATGGAATATACCGTAAGTTCTTTGACTAGCTAACTATTCCTTGTTACTCTCTCTCTCTCTCTCTCTCTCTCTCTCTCTCTCTCTCTCTCTCTCTCTCCAGGATAAAGGGGATTACGGCAGGATTTACGGCGTTATTAAAGAGGTCAGCTCTGGGGGTTTGGGATTTAGTGGGAAAGGTCTTATTTGGGAGCCTTTTTTTTTTATTTTTTTTTGGTGGTGGTGGGGGAGGCGTGATTGGCATTGTGTTTGGTTCAAAGGAAGGGAGTGATGGAGTCTTATTTATGTGTGTTAAATTAATAGAAACATTTCATATACTGAGTATAATTATTCTTGCTCGGATTACACTTGTTTACGTATATATATTGATATAATAATGATGTACATTATAAGATATAAATCCCGGCTCAATATATAAAGCCTCTAACAGCAACATAAACCTCCGAAATGTAAATGTTAGTTAAAGATGTAATTGAGAAATTCAATACACATCGGGGAGGTGTGGCGGAGTAGACTTGCCACTGGACTAGTAATCCAATGGACCCGGGTTCGAATCCTAATATGTCAATGGGAAGATATTATTGGGATGGAATTTGTGCTGAGCCTAGTATCAGTGCATTACCACAGCACACCGAAATGCCAAAAAAATACCCTCATTGTTCCCTGATTAAATAGCATTGTACGAATATTCCCATATTCAAAAGTATGCTAGAGCCCCCCTCTAGCATACTTTACATAATAATAATAATAATAATAATATTATTTATTCAGTTATCATTTTACAATGTTGGTACCTGAATAAATAATATGTTACAAATATGACATGTACCAGCTTTGCATAATTCCAACTAAGGATAGCCCAATAAGGCCGTTAGGCGTATTTCCATTGGGGTTCTTGTGGGATTAGGTTAGCTGTGGAAAAAGGGGAGGATAACAAAAAAAAAATAGATACTTTAGAGAAAGTATTTCTAGGGGGTTATATTAAGATACCTTACATTCTATAGTTGGACTGGTCAAAATATTTCAGTAATCATTTCAGTTTGTTTTGCCTATCTCTTATGTCGTATTTAGTAGTAGACATAAGCTTGGTGCTCCCTTCTCGCAGCTGTCCGGTTCAGGTGCTCCTGCAAGCTAAGTCTGAAGGAATACAGTGTTCTCTTTTCACGGACTGACTGGGGTAGGTTGTTCCAGTCTTTGATGGCAGTGAAGAAGAATGTTAGTTTACCCTGTCCTTGGAATCTCGGGACTGTAAAATTATACATCCTATTCCTTGTATTGTGTCCAATCCTCTCATTTGCTTTAACAAAATTACTCTTTAAATGCTCTGGAGCCCTATCATAAAATATCTTGAAGGCATTACATTTATGAGTCTGAATTGTTTGGCCCTGCCAGAGACATTGAGCATACCAAGTGACTGAAGTTGTTCCTGGCCAATATGCGATCTGGGTTCTAGGTTCAGCATGAACCTAACCATTTTGTTTTGAGTGACCTGAAGTTTGTGCTTTGCTGATTTAGATGATGCAGAGTACCAGGATGACACAGAATAGTCAAAATGACATTGAACAAGCGCTTGGCATAGGGTCTTTTTGGTCGCCGCTGGCAAGCATCCCACCTATCTATACAGGTATTTAATACGTGCTCTACATTTACTCAGGATCGACCAAGCGGCTCGCTTGGTGTAGTGACTAGCGTCTCGGACTTCCACCCAGAAGGCCCGGGTTCGCGCCCACGCTCGGCGCATTAAAGATTTTTCACAAGCACTGAGTCGTTACCATCCCTCATGAGCAAAGGGATTGGGTAGTAGTACAGGACCCCAATGGAAATACGCCTAATCGGCCTTATTGAGCTATCCTTAGCTAGCTTAGCATGCGCTAGCTTTAAGAACTATTATTATTATTATTATTATTATTATTATTATTATTCCAAGATTGTTTCACCTGACAGAGTCGAATCCTGTTTTAGTCCGAGATATTTCACTTGTGACACTGCTTTTATGGGAATATCATTACAGTTGACCGAGAAGCCCTCAATGTCTTTCAATTTGTGTTTTGTTCCACATAAGATGGCTTCTGTCTTGCCCAGGTGAAGAGATAGTCTATTGTCCACTAGCCAATCACTACACGATTCTTGTTCTTTGGAAAGTGAGGCGGCAATACTTATTGGGTCTTTTCCTGAAACCAGAAGCACATTGTCGTCAGCATACAGTAATAATTTACACGATACGCTCAGTTCCATGTCGTTCACATAACAGAGAAAGAGTAAAGGACCAAGGATGCTTCCCTGCGGGACCCCACAGTTAATTGGCATAAGATCAGAAAGATTATCATCAATTTTGACTCTTTGTGTTCTACCACTAAGATAAGATTTAGACCAGTTCACTGACCCACTGCCCATTGCTTGTAGTTTATTACATAGGATATTATGGTCAACTGTATCAAACGCTTTTTGTAGGTCAAGAAGAACCATACCGGTGTAGTTACCTTTAGACATTTCATTACGAATGTGATCTGTTAAATGGATGAGACAGGAGTCTGTCGAGTACATGCCTCTGAAACCTGATTGAAACTTATAGAACATAATTTTCTTTGAGGTAGTGTTCAATTTGGTTGTATAGAGCTCTTTCAAGGATTTTTGAGACAATACATAATATGCTAACTGGTCTGTAGTTACTAACATCTAATTAATTTCCTTTCTTGAATAGAGGGGTTACAATAGCTTCCTTCAGTTCAGCAGGTACAGTGTTGGTTTTAATTGACAGGTTGATGATGTGGGTTAGGGGACCTGCTATACCAATGGCTCCATCTCGTAGAATTTGGCAGGAATTTTGTCTGGTCCTGTGCTTTTATGTACAGTTAGGTTAGAGAGCTCTTCAAATGTGTATTTTGGTGTAACATTTTGCAATCCAAACGTGTTTGGGTGTATGCCTTTATCCCTGTAGACATTTTGAAAGGTGGCAGTTATCGTGGTGTATTTATTGAGAGGTTGCGGTAGGTTCTGTGCTAGTGTGTTTGCTATGGAGGTGAAGAAGGAGTTGAAGTAGGTTGAAATTTGTCGTTTATCATGGCAAACCTGGTCATTCATTTTGAGAGCAATATTAGTGTTAGATGAATCCCTTGTCTTGTTGCTGTAGCCCGTTGATTTTAAGTGCCTCCATAGTTTGTTGGGGTTACTCTGATATTCCTCTGCCTTATTGTGGAAATAATTATATTTCGCTGATTTAATGTTCCTACTTAGTTTATTCCTAGCCCTGTTGAACTCATGTTTCAGACCTTGATCCTGTCTATGTTTCACTAGCCTTTTTAACAGATTGTCTCTATGTTCCAGATGGTGTAGTATGTCATTGTTGATCCATGGGTCTGACCTTGCTTTAATTTGTATGTCTTTCAGAGGAGCTATTTCGTCTAGAATGTTTGTGATGATGGTTCTGAAGCCAACCCATGCGTCAATGCCTTAGTGAGTTAATTGCTCAATAGGTGGCGTTCTGAGAGTGAGGGTCTGAGTCTGGGGAATGAGACTGTGAAGCACAGAGGCGATGCGGCTTCAGAGATGGAGTTGCTTCGAGCCGTGAAGCTTCGCATGTCTCACTCCCTAGACTGGAGCAAGACCTCACAGGCCTCACCATGTTCAGCGGTAGAGTGTAAAGGCTATCAGCCTATGACCGAGAGGGAGTAGCTGGAATATAAAAAAAAAAAAAAAAAAAAAAATCAAGCCATAAGGTCACGATTTATTTCCTAGACTATATATATATATATATATATGTATATATATATATATATATATATATAATTTATATATATATAAATTTAAAGACCGAGTTCTCCACGTGGCGTGCGGTTCTGGTCTCGTGTCCTAATGGTGGCGCTCCAGGCAGCCCTATTCAGAGCTGCCTCACTTGTCAGTTTTTTTGTATTCAAGATCAGATCATAAGGTTAGATCTCATGTCTTTCTTGGTCTGCACCGTGGTGCAGATCCCCCCATTTCACGTACTTGTATCTTTTCATCATTCTCTCCACATACCTGAACCATCCAAGCCTACTAGTACACATCTTTTGACTGATACTTTTGATACCTAACCGTCTCCTCAGCTCTTCACAAGATTTCCTATCTTGCAGTTTGGCCTCACACATATATCTCACCATTCTCCTCTCGTTGCGTTCTATTATGTTGATGTCATCCGCCTTGACAGGCCACGTTTCATTGCATTTCTAACACATGAAGCGTACACCATTCCCTTCAAGGCAAGAGGGAGTCTTCTCATAGTGAGTAATGGCAACAGTTCTCTGAACTTTCCCCAGCCACATTTAATTCTGGCGATAGTGGCGGCCTTGACTCCACCACCGGCGGAGATTGTATCTCCCAAGAAGCTAATCTTGTTGGCCATCTCTAGTGCCTCAATGCCAAAGTTGACACTTTCGAGCTGATCATTGATCACAAACTACCTTTGCATACTATGCATACAATTTTCTTAACTTCAAAATGTTTCATCGGTAGATGTATCTTTATTCTAGTGCAGCGCTTCTTCCCGGGGCGTACCCAGCAGCGGCAGATGCTACACTGAATTGAGTTCGCGCCCACACCTTTTCTGCATACTGCCCATGGGTATAAACCACTTTTTTCTACCTTTCCAAGCCCTAGTCTACTGTGTAAAACCTTAGTTATATTATATTTGTTATGCGACGCTATAATTTAACATGCTTTATAGTGATTGCGTTTTCCACCTTAGGAAAGTACGTCAATCTATAACTCTCTCACTGGGAGATAACGAACTTCTTCTTTATAATTTCACACAATGATAATCAATGGACACAAAGTACACAATCAAATTTCACAAGTTTTATTTCCTTAATAGCTAGGGTACAATTCAGTAGGTAATAGAATAATAAATAGATCGGTCCTTATATGTATTGATAAGGCTGACGATCAAACATAGAATAAGTTATATAAATATTATATGCTCACTAGAATGATAGTGATACTAGCTGAAACATATAAATACAAATAAGTTACTAATAGAACACGTAAATAATCAAGATGTTACTATTAGAACAAATAAATAATCATACACAGAGATGTTAAGTCTCAAATACAATAAATAGTGTGTTGATAGAAAATGGGAAAATGCAAGGTAAGTTTCCATTTAAAGTAAATATTAGTAACTGCGATAGCATACACACGGCACTGAAGGTATGTAAGATAAGACACTATTTGATTTTTGAATAAACAACAAGTTAATTCAACTTAGACAGGAGGTTAAAATCAAATAACTCAAAGAGTAATAATTGTGAATATAATTTCATGAACGGGTCAAAGACAAAATTTAGTCATGTATGCGTGACTGAGATTTCTAGTCGGATGATAAGTTAATGCGACTGGAAAAACATAGAGTTACAATAACTCCATATAATACACAAATGATTTTAGACTTCATATAGCGTGAGAATAATAATAGTCAAATTAAGGGACTGATTGAGAAAACACTCTGTGAACAACTTATCTATGATTTATGTACCCAAATGATGATATTACATAAAACAAGATCTGAATAAGTGTTCACTGGTTTTGATGTGTAAATATGCATGTATTTATTCCCGGACAAACATATGTATATCTCTCCATAAAGAATATATGAGCCTATATTCGAAGAAGTATAGATATCTTTATCCCATAGATAGAGGTGTGTAATGTTCTCTCTAAATCGAGAGACGGGTAACTAGAAGTGAAGAATAGATCATCTTCAATATATAATTACGTTAACGTGAACCTTAACATATCAAGTTAACCCTAGTTGAAATCATCGTTACCATTACTGAACAAAAGCACTCTAAGGTTTTAGTAGAAGGATAGAAGCCTGGTAGAGAGTCTGGCGAACACGTGGTCACTGCGGTAGTTGTCCTTCAGTTTATCACAGGGGCTCGACGAGAGTTTCACACACTCCAAGTAAAGCACGGTCCTTCTTTCTTCCTTCTGTGACGTTAACCACTCCGTTAGAACCGCATGGCTTGTCCTACAGTGACTCGCTAGGGTCGCCAGGGCAGTGGATGGGGCTGCAGTTTGTGTATTAGAGTGTGCTTTATTTCATATGAAAGCTCGTGTCATGGGCAGTCCAGAAAGGCTCTTTGTTTTCGCCCATGTCAAGGCTTTATATATTTAATTGTAAAGTATATATTTTATCATTAACTAGTAATGATGGGATCTGGGAGAGAGAGAGAGTAGAACAGAGTGAGAGGGAGCGCGTAGTGTTTTTGTCCCGCTCGATGACGTCACGGCTGGCTGCCTCGTTCGCGGGGGTTGGTGGAGAGAGGTCCTTACCATGCTGCAAGCTCTCTTGCTATTGGTTAGAGGACTTGTAACCGCTTTTTTCCCACGCGGCTCGAGCGTGTGCAAGTATATATACAGTTCCTCGCCACTCTCTCCCTCAGATCTGGTTTCTAGAACGCACCCATCTTTTTTCCCTTGCTATCTATCCCCGCTCCGTACCTGAGAATCTTTTCCTCTGCCTATCTCTCTCATTTTCCATATCCTTCACCACCTTTTATTAATATTATACCCCCTCTGGTTAACTCTGCAAAATCAGCTTCATGCTGGCCAGTTGTATTGTGTGTTAACCCGGGAGCTGCGGGGAGACTCTTAAGAGTTCCCCCGGCGCACTGCGGGGAGACTCTTAAGAGTCAGAGAAAATAAAAATCAACTTTTGACATCGAAAAAAAAAAAAAAATTATATTTTTTTTTTTTATTTTATTTTTTTTTTTTGGCCCCTGGGCCATGCAAAATCTCAGTCCTCTACCTCCCCTCCTTCCCCACTTTCCTCCTCTCCTTCAGTTATCACCTATTTTCCCTGTTATTCCCTTATTCTGAGGTATATTTTCGTGCTAACATTAGAAATCCGATTGGAGGGTGTGGTCATCACTGATAGCAAGCGAGTGCAAGAGAGAGAGAGAGAGTATCGATCGACTGTGTCTCAGTGGCCTTGGGGGAAATTGGCGGGAAAGCAGATTGCCTCACCCATACATTATACAACTCGCGGGCTATATCTCCGATTTTGACCATCCAAACGCTGTTTTCACTCGTTTTATTGTTGTTTCAGGTTAATACCTTTATAATCAACCCATAATAGGCGCATATGGATAAGTATTAATGCTATTAATGGCACAATGAATATTTTAGTGGCGGAAACACCTCAAATACGTCAGCACAGGGGGACGTTTCCAATTACCCCCATGCGCACTTCAGAGGTTAAGGTCTGATATAGCCTATGTATGTTAGTTGTTAAGATAAGTGGATCACGAAGCATTGGTTGGCATTTATATTGTTTAGTACTGCTTCCTTTAGTTATTAGTGTTCTGCTGGATTAGATAATGCTAGACTAGGAGTCTGATATTATAGGTATTGTTTCCTATGAGTGCTGGCTTCAGTTAAAAGCGGCACGACATACCTGAGAACTGGAGTTGATTGAGTAAATTCTAGTCTGTGTGCCATTGAGAGTAGAGCATGCACGAATGAGGGTTTTTTGCCTATACCATTCTGCACTGTTCTAGTCTCGATTGTTTGTCTTTGAGGTACGCCAGGAGAACGCTTAATACTTCGGTATTAAGGTTTCTCAAGAGAGCTACCCTTCATTATAACGTAATATTTGACGCACAAACTTGAGATTTGCACTAGGCTATGCAGCATGCCATGCGCACCAGTATCTCGTATCATTGACTCTAGCTAGACTTTATCAGTCACAGTAGACATTAAGTATATTAACCTAATTACTCTTTTTATGCATACCCATTTATGATTACACAAGCATTTCGCAGCCTAGTTTGATGTATTGAGACACAAACGACTTAGGCTCTTTTTGTTGATAGGAATACTGCATTGTCGTGGCGATTATTATTATTGTTGTAGTGTTTAGGATATTCTTGGCTCCGACGGCATTATATATTCTGCCTTTTTGTGTGCATAGCCTGCACGAGCATTGTTCCGCTGCCTGCCTTTTTGGGTTCCATTTCCGATACGAGCATCTTTATAGCATCTAACATTTAAAGAAGATTCCTTGTTAGTGTTGAAGGACTTTAGTGCACTTTCTTTCATGCAGGAGTGCCTGACATTTATTGATTAAAGTAACGTAAGCTGTAACTTCTCTTACCACCTTACTTTGCATACCATAACCAAGCACCTTCGGTTATAGGTAGTAATAGGCTGTTTTCACATAACATTAAGCCTAGAGTAGACGCACATTTATTGAGAGTTTGATAACCTATTATTGCATATAGAACTCTGTAGAGTATTTGTGTTCTTTGTTCACTGGGAATATACTTCAGAGGTTGGAGCTAGCGCTTTCCGTTGTAACATTTATGCCATTACTAGTCCAATGAATAAGAGCCCTGATATATTTGAACCCCAGTCGTAACACTTCTTAGTTTATGCACTTGTTTTTCTTTTTTTAGTCCCTCATATTTTTTCTTTTAAGTTGAACGAACTGGCATGTTCAACAAGGATAGACTCAATCCTAAATCAAGGGGAATTCAGATTTACACGTCCTTCCTGGGGGAAGAGGTGCACTGCTTTAGCCTTACCCTAACTTTGCCTACCCTACCTATCCCTTTACTTGTTTCGGGCAGGTAGTAACCCTTTTTGTGATGGGGTTAAGGGGTTTGTATCGTGGGATAGTAGGGGCATGGTAGGAAGAGTTTTTTTATTTACTGTGACGCTTGTAGTTACATTAAAATTATGGGAAGGATGCCTCTTGATCTGGGATGACATTGTATATTAATTATTAAGAGGCTTAACCCCAGGTATGGCCTGTTGGGGCACGTAACAGGGAATTATTGTTTGGGGAAGGTTTAGGGAATTTGAAGGTTGTATGGTGGTGGTTAGTGAGGAAGGCAGGTAATGGAATTTGATTTGTTTGCTAGCCTGGCTAATTGCATTTGGAATATGATTACAAGCCTCGATGGGGGGTATTGAGGGGGTTGGTGAGGAATTTGCATAAACATCTCCTCGCTGTAATTTAACCCAGGAGCTGCGGGAAGACTCTTAAGAGATTTAACTGGGGGGCTGCGGGAAGACTTATGATCCAAGGCCTAAAAAAACTTTTAAAACACCCCAGTGGCACTCAAAACAAAGCAATTTGTGTTTAGGTGAGATCATTTCCCTCCATTACTTTCTACCACTCCTACACATGTGTCCCCCCTTTTTTCCCCCCTCCTCAATTATGTATTTTCTCTATTATTCCCGATATTTATCGAGTATTTTCATGCGGGTGGGAGAGAGAGGGGTGGTGGAGGAGTGTATTTCCGACCCTCCAAGCCAGTCTGAAAGTTCCCCTTGTCTCTCAGTACCGTCCGAGACAAGAGAGAGGGAGGGCATTTGTCTCTCACCGCTCAAGCTCAGATTACGACCGTGGGGCTAAAATATACAATTTTCACCAGCCAATTGCTGTTACCACTTGTTTTATTGCTTTCCCAAGTTAATTTGTTCATATTAAAAGTAAAATAGGCGCATATGGATAACTATTAATTATATAAATGGTAAATTAATGATTTTAGTGAGGAATGAATCAGAATACTTTTGCATAGCGGGCACTTCCAAATACCATAGCTGCGCAGTTAAGAGGTTAACACTGGGCTGGAAAAGTCTTGGTCGAACGTTGGCTGAGCGTTTTCTAATTTGTTCTTCACTCGGTGTCGTTGAGGTTGGGCCTGGGTGGTGGAGGGCTTGGTTTGTACCGGTTGACTTCTTATACTAGCAATACGGCATGAATCGAGTGAGTTGCTAATTGAAGACGGGAGTAGGTGCTTGGCTGGCTTTGGCTTTTGATGGCCAAGCCCCATCATCTCACCATCGCCTTGCAAAAAAAAGTCCCGACCTCGGGCTTGCAGTAGGTAGGTTTTGGAAGTTTCACTGCGGACGTATGGTGTGAGGTTCTGCAAGAAGTAATACCAGACTTTGGCCGGAATATTATTAGGGGCTTCAACATCCCGGAACACGGTGAGATGGAGGGGGATTTGAGAGTGTTGGAGGAGGTCAAGTAGCTGGGCTGAGGTGTTGATGGGTATATCTTGGTCGTTGACTTTGAGAGAGAGGCTGGTCACTCTCATTTTTGTAGGTGTTGTTGGAGCTGGGTCAGTGGTTTGAATGAGTGTGTTAGGAGGGTCAGGGTCACTTGTGGTATTGGGGGGTGTGGCAAGGAGCTTAGAAGTGTCAAGGTCAGGGGGCTTAGGTGGTGTAGGGGGAGTGTGGGAGATGTCAGGTGCTATCATGAGGTTAGTGTCTGGTCTGTAAGGGTGAGCTAGGTGTATTTGAAGGTGTGTTGGGGGGAGGGTTTTCAGGAACAGGGGTGTGATCGGCAGGTGTAAGGTTGGACAGGAGGGGGATAAGTAGGTGCGTTGGTGGCAGGTTGTAGATCAGCAGGTGCGGGGATGACAGGTGGAGGATCAGCAGGTGCACGGATGACAGGTGGGGCTTTGGCAGGTGCAGTGGTGGTGGTGGCAGGTACAGGGCTGGTGGTTGCAAGTTGAGGTCTTCTTCCGTGGCTTCGGCTCGGGGACGGCAGGGGACCATCTTTTAGCTTGTATGACATGTCTGCCAGACTTGGTACACTTTGGCTGTGAAATAGGAGGAGATGGAGTTAGTGATGGGGAAGAGTGGGAAAGGGGGGATTGAAGTTTAGAGGTGTGTGGTGGTGGGGTTGGGGAGTTTTTTTTTTAGGAGGAAGTGGTAAAGGGGAAGGGTGAGTAGGGTTGATTTTGCAAAGTGAAGAAGAAGAAATATTAGGCGGAGAGGAGGTGGAGGGTTTTTGAGGAGTTGGTGTCGGTGTCATTGAGGTTGGGCCACCACCCAGGTGGAGGGCTTGGTTTGTAGCAGTTGACTTCTTATGCTAGCTATACGGCATGAGTCGAGTGGGTGGCTAATTGAGTATGGGGGCAGGTGCTTAGGTGGCTTTGGCTTTTGATGGCCATGCCCCGTCATCTCAATATTAACTCTTAAACCTTTACTTCCCTTGCCCTCTCTCCAATTTCCGAATTTGACCTTTGGCATACCACACACTATTTAAGATAAGTACTAGGTCATCTGCGTATAGCAAATCCCAGGGGAGCCCAACTCTAAACTCTCTAGATAGTGCATCCAGAACCATAACAAAGAGGAGTGGGCTTATAGGGGAGGTAGATGCTTTTTCTGGACTCCCGTCTCCCTCGTATTTATCCCAATTAGTTTTAGATATTAAGACGTTTGCCTCATTAGTTTGTCGATTTCAAGACCTTTCGTCCCATTACTTTATGAACATCAACACCTTTCTTTCCAATTAGGTGTTGATTTTTTCTTGGTGAGGGATTTTTCTATAAAAAAAATGTACACATTTATCTTGAAAAGGGATATTGAGGATAATTTACTAAGATTGATGGAGGTGTAGGGAGGTAACTAAAGCAATAATCAATTAATAAATAAATAAACTAATAAATAAACCCTACTCACTTAACTCAGGGTCCTAGTGGATTTCAACTCCAACTGTAAACTCATCATTCAGTACACCTTTCACCCTCACTACCGTTCGTGAGTACTCCTACATATTCATTATCACACGCACCAACCACTCCTCTATGCCAAGTTTTCTCATAGCCCACTGTACATCTCTGGGCACCCTATTGAAGGCCTTCTCCAGGTCTACAAACACAAGGTAAAGATCCCTATCTTTACGTAAATATCTTTGCTGCCGCTGCCTGACTATATCGCATCAGTTGTACCACGTACTGGCATAAAACCGAATTACATGTCATCAAGAGAGATGCTTACCCTGATCATACTTTCAAAGACTCTCTAACAGACCTACATGACAAGTATAAGCTTTGTGTTGAGGCCATCCCACTCGGCACCAGGCCCGGACTCATGGAATACGATCTTAACTAAGAAATGTAAGGAAAACCTCTCAAAACCCCTGGCTATAATGTGGAGAAGGAGTCTAGACACTGGTGAAATACCAGATAGCTTGAAAAACGGAACAAATGCCCCACTGCATAAAAGAGGGAGTACAATAATGCACTATCAAAAAATTACCGCCCGGTAGCTCTAACTTCCCACATCATTAAAGTTTTTGAGCGAGTCCTGCGAAGCAAAATCTCAGCATTCATGGAGGCAAAGGAACTACACAACACCGGTCAACACCGGTTCAGAGTGGGAAGATCATGTCTCTCACAACTTTTGGAACATTATGACAAAATTCTTAAAGCGCAAGAAGAAAAGAAAAACGTAGATGTCATTTAGACCGATTTTGCTGAGGCATTTGATAAATGTGACCATGGTATAATAGCCCACAAACTGAAAGCAAAAGGTATAACTGGGAAAATCGGACGGTGGATATACAATTTCCTCGTAAACCGGAAACAATCAGTAGCAGTAAACCAAATCACATCTGAGCCTTCGGATGTCAAAAGCTCAGTTCCCCTAGGAACAGCGCTAGCGCCCCTTCTTTTCCTCATTCTAATTAATGACATAGATGCCAACACAAGACACAGTACGGTGTCTTCTTTTGCTGATGACACAAAACTAACCAAGATAGTTAACACACAAGAGGACATGGGCCGGCTGCAGGAAGACATAAATGTAGGGTTCCAGTGGACCAGGAAAAAACAACATGCAATTCAATGAAGAAAAATTCCAATTAATACGTTACAGAGATAATAATGTTGTTAAAGAGAATACAAACTATGTAACAGAATCCAACCACATAATAGAACGGAAAGACAGTGTGAAAGACCTTGGAGTGTTAATGTCTGAAAATATGAGTTTCAAAGAACAAAACCAGGTCAAAGTTGTGGCTGAGAAACGTCTAACAGGTTGGATTCTGCATACATTTAAAACACGCGGTGAACTACCTATGATAACTCTCTTCAAATCTCTAGTGCTACGTTGGCTTGAATACTGTAGCGTATTAACATCCCCATACAAAGCATGTGAAATAAATGACTTAGAGAGAGTTCAAAGGAATTTCACTTCGCATATAAGTTCGGTAAAACAGCTACACTATTGGGAGCGTTTAAGAACACTGAAACTGTACTCGTTGGAGCGTAGCAGAGAACGTTACCTAATAATATATACATGGAACATTGCAGAGGGTTTAGTACCAAACCTGCATACCCCAATAATCATGAAATTCAGAGATAGGAGAGGCTGAGAATCCGATATCCCCCGGATGAACAACAGGGGTGCTATGGTCTCTCTGAAAGAGGGCTGGTTATCACACAGAGGCCCATGTCTTTTCAACAAACTCCCACGACGAGTAAGAGATATGAGGGGCGTCTCGTTAGACAGCTTCAAGAGAGCCCTCGACGTCGAACTACAAAAAGTGCCAGACGAGCCCATCTTCGTAGGTGAGCGTGCTGCCCTTTCGAACAGTCTGCTGCATCAAACCACCCAGAACGAGCGGTGGTGCGCTCCTCGGTGCCACTAGATAAATGGCGAACACAACCTTCGGTAACCTTAGGTAGGTGAGGTATACAGGGTGTCCCAGGAGGAATGGGCATAACTTTGGGAGTTTGTAAAACAAGGTAATCTAAGCATAAAATGTTCTATAACAAAAAGTCCAAATCTCAACCGTTAGAAAGATATTGAAGGTTTAATGTAGTGTCCTCCCCCGCATCAATGTAATGGACTCTTCCATGTCAAATAGTTCCCAACTGGTCCAAAGCCAGCTGATATGTCTATAATAATTTTGTAACATACAGAATTATATCATCTTTATAATAACATGGTAAAATAATTGCAGTTAGATGGAGGTGTAGTTATATATATATATATATATATATATATATATAAATGTTAGTATAGCCAGGTAATAGATTCTCTTTTAAACAGACGAGGTTAAAGGCAATAGCAGTTTCAGCATTCAGGATTTTATTGTTACAGCTTTCAATAGTTCTAACAATTTTCCTCTGGGGTTCAGAGATGAGGTACAACAGGTTAGCAAAATTCATGGTGGATCCAACGTTTCACAAGTAAACATCTTGCATCTTCAGGGAATGGAGAGGTAATGATTAGAATAGGGACAAAGCATCATATTTATACAAAATTTGAGGATCAAGAATAGGGAGGTGGGCGGAGCTACTGGGTGTGGGGTGGCTGTTCATTGGTGGAAGGCAGTCTATTCGCGAGACGGGCACTAAATCTTATCGGTGGTTGGTTGTTGGCTGTGGGTGGCTGTGATTGGTTGGTGTTGTCAGTTGTGTGCTGAGCGCGGAAAGGTAAGGGAGGGGGGCACAGGGCGAGAGGAAGGGGGGCAGTATGCCTGTAGCGTTTGCCTGAAGGAAGAATTTGAAGGTCTTGTGTTTCGTTGTTGATGCTGGGGTTGAGTGTTTGGATGTATAGAGCTTCTAAAATAGCTAGTCTTCTGGGGTCGAATGACGAATCCATTATGAAAGAAATAATTCACAAAAATGTCCTCCCCACCAAACCCTGACAATAAAATAAAACTCATTATTTACTACAAATCTCCTAAGACCTCCAACCTTGTCCTCCGTAACCGCCCCATTTCCACCAACCAACCGAAAGACGATCATGTGATATACCAGCACATTTGCACCTCTGGGGACTGTGGACCCCTATCCTATGTTGGAATGACACAGACTCGCCTTTCCCGTCGACTAACCCTCCACCTTCAATCTGGCGCTATAAAAGATCACTATCAAGCCCCCCACCATCTTGCCCTAACTTGCGCCGACCTAGACAAACAAACCACCATACTCGACAAAGAATCAGACCCCAGAAGTCTAGCTATTTTAGAAGCTCTATACATCCAAACACTCAACCCCAGCATCAACAACCAAACACAAGACCTTCAAATTCTTCCTTCAGGCAAACGCTACAGGCATACTGCCCCCCTTCCTCTCGCCCTGTGCCCCCCTCCCTTACCTTTCCGCGCTCAGCACACAACTGACAACACCAACCAATCACAGCCACCCACAGCCAACAACCAACCACCGATAAGATTTAGTGCCCGTCTCGCGAATAGACTGCCTTCCACCAATGAACAGCCACCCCACACCCAGTAGCTCCGCCCACCTCCCTATTCTTGATCCTCGAATTATGTATAAATATGATGCTTTGTCCCTATTCTAATCATTACCTCTCCATTCCCTGAAGATGCAAGATGTTTACTTGTGAAACGTTGGATCCACCATGAATTTTGCTAACCTGTTGTACCTCATCTCTGAACCCCAGAGGAAAATTGTTAGAACTATTGAAAGCTGTAACAAAAAATCCTGAATGCTGAAACTGCTATTGCCTTTAACCTCGTCTGTTTAAAAGAGAATATATATATATATATACCGGTATATATACAGTATATATATACTGTATATATACAGTATATATATATATATATATATATATATATATATATATATATACCGGTATATATATATATATATATATTTTTTTCTTTAATACATACGAGGTTGAAAGAAATGGCAATTTCTGCGTTGGAAA
>CM064491.1:18528208-18555708 GCA_032716605.1 Paralithodes platypus | reverse complement strand
AGGGTGTGTGATATCCCCATGGTTGTTTAATATATATATGGACTGAGACATGAAGGAAATACAAGGAAGAACAGTGGATATTGGTGTACCGCAGATAAGGGAAGGAAATAACTGGAAGTTACCTGTACTGCTGTTTGCTGACGATACAGTTCTGATGAGTGATAGTGAGTGGGATTTGCAGGGTCTGATATATAATGTATGTTTGGAACAGTGTGTGAAAAACGGGATATGAAGGTAAATGCGAGGATGAGTAAGGGTATGGTCTTTGAACGGGGTGCAGAGTGTGAGGTGAGGTTGAATGGTCAGGTTATGGAAATTGTTACTTCATTTAAGTATTTGGGCAGCATGTTTAGTAAAAATGGGAGTATGGAGGAAGAAGTGCAGGAGAGGGTGCAACAGGGGAAGAGGGTTGTTGGAATGCTGAAAGCAGTAACAAAAAATTGGGTGGTCAGCATGGAAGTAAAGAAGTCCTTGCATGACAGTGTCGTAATCCCGACATTGACTTACGGGAGCGAAGCATGGATATTGGTGGAGATACACAAACCAAGAGTGAGAAGGGTGGAAATAAGTTACTTGAGAAGTGCGTGTGGAGTTACATGTAGGAATAGACCGACGAATGAGGATGTACGAGAGCGGTGTGGTGTGGAAGTAGATATGCTGGAAAGTGTGAAAAGGAACACCTTGAGTAGGTTCGGCCATGTGGAACATATGGGAATTGCGAGAATGACTAAGAGAGCATACGAGAGTGAAGTGGAAGTACAGAGAGGGAGAGGTAGACCGAGAGAGGTGGAAGGATGGAGTTAAGAAGTACATTCGTGAGAGCGGTGTTGGATGGGAGGTGGGGGGTCGACTGACTGGAGATAGAGGTTCATGGGGGCGATTCATTTGTGACCACCCCTTCGGTGAGCATGGCGTCGGACAATAGATAGATAGATATATGTAAATATATATTTTTTTTTTTTTTTTTTTTCTATGTGATTGAGGGAGGCAAAAGGCATAACTGCCTATAGCGAGTGCCTCCCCCATAGTTGAAAGAGTGACAGGGCCAAAATCAAGGGACGTTCGAGCCAAAATGCCTGGACACACGGAGTTTGAAGCAATTTAAGTCATAGGAAGAGGGAAAGACTGATTCTGGGAGAGAGTTCCAGAGCTCAGCTGTTGAGTAGAAGAAAGTTTGAGAGTAACGTTTCACTCTTGGGTTGGAGAGTTGCACAGAGTAGGGGTGGGATTGAGTTGCAAGACGGGTACCACGTGCCCTATGTAAAGGAGGTGGTATGCACTGGGATAGCTCTGAGGAACACTGATTATTATAGTAGCGATAGAATAGCGAGAGAGATGCAACATTGTGGCGGAGAGAGAGAGATTGCAGAGAGTTGGTGAGTGGACGGGAGTTAATGATACGAAAGGCCTTCCTTTCAACTTTGTCTAGGAGAGCAGTGTGAGAGGAACCTCCCCACACATGTGAACAATACTCAATACAAGGGCGCACTATGCCCCTGTACAGAGCAAGAAGCTGTGCAGGGGAAAAGAACCCCCTAAGGCGGTTGAGCACACCCAGCTTCTGGGAGGCTGCCTTAGCAAGACTGGTAATATGGTCCTTCCAAATGAGAGCAGAAGAAAAAGAGACACCAAGAATATTGAGAGAAGATGAAGGGTTGATTTTTGTATTGTTGAAGAATAAGGGATAGTCCGCTGGGAGATCCTGATGGGTAGATAGATGGAGAAATTGGGTTTTGGAAGCATTAAAGTTAACAAGGTTTTCTCTGCCCCAATTGGAAATAGTATTTAGATCAGAATTTAAGAGTTCTATGGCTTCATTACGTTTGTCGTTGAGGGATTGCTGGCTTGGGCGTTCTGAAAAACTAATAGAGTAGTGCAAGGTTGAGTCGTCTGCGTATGAATGGATGGGAATTAAGGTACAGTTAAGGAGATCATTTATAAATATTAGAAAGAGAATAGGAGATAGGACAGAGCCCTGAGGAACACCGGAGTTTATAGGGTGAGGAAGTGAACAATGGCCGTCCACAACCGCGGCTATGGAACGGCCGGAAAGGAAATTAGAGACAAAGGCACAGATGGAGGGATAGAAACCGAAGGAGGGTAGTTTAGAAATTAAAGATTTATGCCAGACTCTATCGAAGGCTTTCGATATGTCTAGTGCAATAGAAAAAGTCTCACCGAAGTCCCGAAAGGAGGATGACCAAGAGTTAGTAAGATATGAAAGAAGATCACCAGTAGAGCGACCCTTAAGGAAGCCATACTGGCGATCTGAGAGCAGATTATGAGAAGAGAAATGCTTAAGAAATTTGGAAGCAAGAATAGTTTCAAAAACTTTAGAAAGACAAGAGATAAGAGCAATTGGACGATAGTTGGAGGGTTGAGAGCGGTCACCCTTCTTTGGGACAGGTTGAATGTGAGCAAACTTCCAGCATGAAGGGAAGACGTTAGAGGATAGACAGAGACGAAAGAGTTTGCCTAGGCAGGGAGTCAGCACGGAAGCACAGTTTTTGAGAACAACAGGAGGAACACCGTCCGGACCGTACGCCTTATTAGTGTTAAGCCCAGAGAGGGTAGAAAGTACATCTTTAGAAGAGATTAGGATATTAGGCATAAGTAAGAGAGAGGAGGGCGGAGAGGGAGGAATAGCACCGGAATCATCCAAGGTGGAGTTTCTAGCAAAAGTTTGAGCGAAGAGTTTAGCTTTGTCAGAGGAAGAAGTGATGGTTGTGCCATCAGAGTGGGAAAGGGGAGGGAAAGACGAGGAAGAGAAATTGTTGGAGAGGTTTTTGGCTAGATGCCAGAAAGCTTGGGAAGAGCTAGAGTTGGATAGTTCAGTGCATTTATTATTGATGAAAGAGTGTTTGGCAAGTCGAAGAACAGATTTGGCTTGATTCCGGGCAGAAACATATGAAGAATGAGAGTCTTGAGTTTTAAGGCGTCGGTACCGTTTGAATGCTTCCTCCTTATTGCGGACAGCAGTAGAACAGGCGTGAGTAAACCAAGATTTTTTAGCATTAGTCTGAGAGAAAGAGAATGGAATGTATGCTTCCATGCCCGATAGGATTACCTCGGTAATGCGTTCAGCACTCTCCGAGGGTCCTCGGCCATGGAAGCAGAAATCATTCCATGGGAAATCAAAGAAGTACTGCCGAAGAGCCTCCCAGTCGGCAGCGCCAAAGTGCCACAAGCGCCGCCGGCTAGGAGGATCGGGTGGCTGTACTGGAGAGATAGGACAGGTGACAGAGATAAGTTTATGGTCGGAGGAGCCCAAAGGAGAGAAAAGATCGACAGTATAAGAAGAAGGGTTAGAAGTTAGAAACAGGTCAAGAATGTTGGGCCGATCTCCGATGCGATCCGGGATACGGGTGGGTTGCTGAACTAACTGCTCTAGGTCATTTAGGATAGAAAAGACGTAGGCTTGTTCACCAGGTGGATCAGTAGTGTGAGAGGAGAGCCAATGGCGGTGGTGAACGTTGAAATCTCCTAAGATGGAGATTTCTGAGAAAGGAGAAATGGATAGAATGTGTTCCACTGTAGAGTTTAGATAGTCAAAGAATTTGGGAAAGTTGGTAGAAGTAGGGGAAAGATAGACAGCACAGAAATATTTAGTAAGAGAATGACAGGAAAGTTTGAGCCATAAAGTTGAGAATTCAGAGGAGTCGAAATCGGGAACACGAGAGCAAGTGAGTTTGTTGTGCACATATGCACAACATCCGCCTTTGGCTTTGAAACTAGGATAGAATATATATATATATATATATATATATATATATATATATATATATATATATATATATATATATATATATATATATATATATATATATATATATATAATATATATATACCGGTATATATAATGATATATATATATATATATATATATATATATATATATATTGAAAAAGGAATAAGCAGTATGTAATTATTCAACAGGGTTGGACTATACTCTCATTAAGGCTAATTGGTGAGTCTTCAACTTACTAAACACTTGTGATACACATATATGTACACACAGACATACATAGTCAGAGGCGGCCGTTATACTCAAAAGGGTTAATCACCAACGTTCAGGTCGGCGCAAACAACCTTGAGGCGATTAACACAATGGGAAGGGAAGACTTTTTATTATAGCAAGGGTCCTTATGCTTGGCAGTAGTGGACAAGGCAATGATTGGAGCAATTGAAATACTATTATATGTATACTACTAACAAAGCTGATTATATTTCGATCAATGAATAAAACATAAATCAACATAGACATAATACACTTCACAAATACATATACAAGTATATAATTATGCAGGGGAGGTGTGGCGGAGTGGTCTTGCCACTGGACTGGTAATCCAATGGACCCGGGTTCGAGTCACAATATGTCAATGGAAAGATATTATTGGGATGGAATTTGTGCTGTATCAGTGCATTACCACAGTACACCGAAATGCCAAAAAAATATCCTCATTGTTCCCTGATTAAATAGCATTGTATGAATATTCCCATATTCAAAAATATGCTACAGGGGGGCAATGCCTAGTGAGTTAATTGCTCAATAGGTGGCGTTCTGAGAATGAGGGTCCGAGTGTGGGGGATGAGACTGTGAAGCGCAGAGGTGTTTCGAGCTGTGAAGCTTCGCATGTCTCACTCCCTAGACTGGAGCAAGACCTCACAGGCCTCACCGTGTTCAGCGGTAAAGTGTAAAGACTATCAGCCTATGCCTGAGAGGAAGTAGTTGGAATATAGAAGAAAAAAATATATATAGATCTATCTAATTTATAAATTTCACTCCCAACACCAAACACTAATCATGTACTGTACCCAACTGCACTATGAATAGCCTAATGCTTAACCCTGCAGCCCCGGCTACGCATTACATAAATATTCCCCGAAACCCGGGTGTTTTGGCCGAAAAACGTCTAGGCTACCGTATATTTGTTATTCTGACTACTTCCCGCATTCCCACGCACCCCCAAGCGTAGCTGTGTTATTTACCTGTAGAATGGCGTTTAGTAGAGCTCTCTAAGTCAACTGGTTGAGTTGTGATGATGATTTCATTGGAGATAACTTTATGGCAAAAACAGCCACTTTACACTAATTTTCGATACTTAACAACAACATACAGGCACACACGAACAAGCGACGCTCTCCTTCTTGTGGCCGGAGATGCGGGGCGTCGGTCCAGCCGGCTGTTGTTTACATGCGTCGGACCGACGCCTCGCATATCAAGCTCACAGGCTTTGACCTCATGGGTGTTTAAGAGCCCTTCCGGGCAGCTCGTGTATGCTTTTTTATGGGTGTTCAAGAGCCCTTCCGGGAACAGAGGGTTAAGCGAAAGGAAAGAATATTTTATGGGGCATAGCTCACATAGGACCGACTTCGCTACAAAATATTCTAGAACCTATTGATAATCTAATGTATTTATTTCAATCCCAACACCAAATACCTCCCAATGAAATTAATGAAAGCATGTGATCCTATCGGGACTCGAACCTGGGTTACCACATACACATTTTAAACACTCTAACTATCACACCATCGAGACAGCTATAAGTACAGCACATGACCACAATTGATATCCATTTATCGAATACTGGATATTAATCTAAGCATGTACTGTACCCAACTGCACTATGAATAGCCTAATGCTTAAGCGAAAGGAAAGAATATTTTATGGAGCACTGACCATATAGATGTCTTATGGTGATATCTATCACGGCAAGCCGCACTGATAGATACTAGCCTTCCCTAGCAAGATAACCTCATTAAATCACTAGAGCCAATCACGCTCTGTAACTTGTTGATACACTGAGACATAATGTACCTCTTCTTTCCACTCTTGAACGACACTCAACGTTGTATTATATTGGGACTGGTATTAACGGGGATACTCCGTAACTTATAGAATTCAGAATTAACACATTAGACGTCGGCGATAAATATACATAGAAGTGGAGCTTCCTCTATCTGATATATGTTGATCAACTACTAATATGGCAGTGGGGCTATTAACAGGGGTAGTGGTTCTTATGATTATATTTACATATTTATTAGTGGCCCCTCCATCATTGACGATATGCCTATTAGTATAATAGTCCACTTTCAAGCGCCCGCGGGTAGCCAGTTTGAAACGACCGCCACGGGGAGAAAGAGTCCTAACATCATAAGTGCAACGCTAATTATCTTATGGAATCGTCTTATGATTGGGGTACTCACTACGGAAAAACTTTGCAAAAAAGAAAAAAAGAAAAATTAACTTAAAACTTGTTATATTAGTGCTTTCTATCTCGGTGGATTTCTTGCGTGGATTCTATCCCTGACGCTGCTCCTAGAGATGCTATACTTCCTACCTCTCCCCGCGGCCAACCTGACTAGACGTGTGCAGCCAGTGCTCTGCCACATTCGTCGTTTGCTCTCCTCCAGTGAGTCCTTGCTCATTTGTATATACAGTATCTGAGTTGTATTGAACAGGCTTTAGATTAGTTAGCACAGGCTGCCCCATTGGTATGCCCGCAGGGAGCATTAAAATAGGGTACGATTGTACAGGCGCCTACATGTCCCCCAGGATCAGCACCTCATGTGTATTTCTTTTTGTTTCTCTGCGCCTTAGCTCTGCTTTAACTTACTAGTTAGGAGGCTAAAATATACGCAGGAATATGCTTCAGGCCGTCTCTATGAGGCAGTTGCATTATCTTTGATTAGCAGACACCCTAGTTCAAGGGTTGTCACACGTGGTGTGGAACCTTCTAGAGTCCGAGTCTGCGCTTCCCCTCTCTCGTGGGACCCTCGCCAGGTGCTGCTGCTGTGTCTTCAGGAGGTAAGGTAACCAGCCAAGATGATGATTACTACGAGCTTCGTGGCCAGCCTCAGTAGAGGTCTCCTTAGTGGGCTAGGCGTCATCATCATCATCATCATCTCCGATGCCTTGTTTCCCCCTGGGAAACCCCTGCTAGAGGATGGCCATGACAGAAACGTCTCCAAGCTACTTTGTCAAGACATGCCTCCCTTGCCCGTGCCACAATGCCCCTTCCACTACATGGAACTTTTTCTTCAATATATTTTTCCACTTTCTTTTCCCATACCATAGGTGGTCTTTTACTACTAGCGGTTCCACTCACCTGACTCCCATATATATTTCTTGGTATTCTGTCTTCATCCATTCTCTGAACATGACCATACCACCTCAAAGTACTTCTCTTTATCCACTCAACCACACCACAATCAATGCCCAAAGCCTGCTCTTCCATTCCAAAGGACTCGTACACTTCCCTATTACTTGGCCCATCTAGCCTATTCATGCCAGCTGCCATTCTGAAAAAGCTCATCTCCACAGCTCTCAGTTTGGAGAGGTCCTCGTCACTTGCCGTCCATGTCTCGCTTCCATACGTGGGCTATGCGTATCTATTTTTTATTATAAAATCTATATACTATTTTAGCTCTAAGATGTTTCCCTCGTTTTTTCATATAAGTTATATTACATGTATTCACAGCGGGTGCCCAACCCCGAAAGGGGTTGAAATAGGGGAGCTATCCCCCCGCCAAAGGCAGCTTTCTAGGGCCTTTCCTAGCTGATGCTGAGAGGATTGGTTTCTAGTCATGTGGTGATGAGCTGGTCTATCAGAGTGAGAACTGAGCGATCTCTGCCATACCCATAGCTTACTCTGACTGTTCCTTTTACTTAGATATTTTCTAGAACTCAAGTGACGGCGTCTCTTCCGTGGATTGACCTCCCAATCTACCAAGATGGGAAGCCAAAGCGTCACATTTTTTCTTTGCCCCTCAACTTTCTCTTCATAATTGCTGAGGGGCACAGGGCCCTGGGTGGGGCTTTGGTTTCCCGGGCATTTCCGCACCCTCCTCAGCTCCCCACCATGGAGTGGCTTCGGTCACCCAGGCTTTTTTGTGGTCGGCAGGGAGGGTTCTGTGGGGGTGGTCAGTTATGGCCTTGGCCTTGCTCAGGGCCTTGGGGCTGTTCGGCCAGGCAGCTTGGGGAACAAAAACAACAACAACAACATGTATTCGAGGTGTCAGGAGACGTCTTGACGGTTTGTGGGTTCTGGAGTTGTCTGACTTTCCCATATAAGTCAACACCTCTGGTTAGTTTGTTTTTTCCCGCCAGCGATCTTTCTGTGTATTGATGCCGTTTTTTCGCCTCGCAAGCGGAAATGAATAATACCAAGTTACCCGGCGTGGTGTGTTATACCATGCGCCTCCTAGCGGAAAGGCTATTTCCGACGGGAGGGATCTCGGCCAGGCCGGGTGAACTCGTCCAAATCAACCTAACACAACAGGACTTTTTACGCCCGGCGGCACAGTCCAGCGTGGCTCTTAACTATTCCGCTAATCCAAATAGACGATCAGATAGTTAAGGAACTAGGTTTTAGGGGTCAGTGACACAAGTCACAGGTAAGGAGTTCCATGACGAAGAAGCCCTCAAGGGGGGTTATCTTCACATATAAGTACGGTGGAAGGTTAGAGTAGCGGTTGGGCTACGTCTGACTTTCCAGCTTATTTAAGGTGTTAGGATGTGTAAACCTCTAGGGTTATCGTTATGAGCATTGATTCTTGGACATTTTTATTTCCAGATCTCATCACATCGTGAGCAGCACAGCACAGAGGAAGGAACCATTTCCGGCGGGAGGGGGGTTCAGCAACCATAATGCCTCTCTTTAACATTTGTGTCACACCTACCTGCTCCCTAGTTCCGGTAATTGCACACAAACTTTGTATACGATGTGTTAAGTGCATTGATAGGTCTAAGTTTCTCTGGACTTCCCAGAAATGCCCAGTGTGCTCGGACCTTTATGTGGAATGGATTAGTAAGCAAGATCTTTCGTGCCTAGTGGCCTTGATCAACATAAAATCTAAATTTACCTCCTTTGCCAAAGAGTAGCAAACGTAGAATTACTTTGCGATGACGCAGACCTGTTACAGCTCATTCTGCTCTACTCTTTCAATGATGATTCCCCTGCAATACAGGCAACTTCTATCAATACAGATAAAACTAAAAAGTAGAGCTATTAGCCGTTAGCAGTGACTCAGAATCTAATGAGGTAAAACCCCCTCCACAACACAGGAGAACCCGCTCGGCATCGCCAGGCACCCGGCCAAGATCGACATCCAGGTCACCCCGGCGACAGGATGTACAGTCTTCAGTCCAGGACCCACAGTCTCCTAAAAGACAAAAGTATGACTCGACACTCTCAAAGGTTAGGGTCACGGCGGAAGTTCATGCCAGTGACCATCCTGTAGAGCCGCCGTCGCAGCAGAGGTGTAAGATGGATTCACGACCACTCCCCTCAGTTTCTGCCCCCGACGCGCCAGAGTTTTTTCCCGGGCTCTTCGGGACAGGAGCGGGGGGGATTGGATCGGGTCCCAAGGATAGGTCAAAGGTAAAGTTGGTTCAACAAGGATCCCAAATAATGCTCCCAAAGGTTGATTTGCCTTACCCAAAGGAAGAACGTTTAGGCTCACCAACCACGACCACAGGACGGTACCGTAGTTCAGCGGCATATAAGAACACAAGTTCAGGTTCTCAAGTAGGTCAAGACCCACCTACATCTAAGACATTTAGTAATCGCGACTCCTCTGGGAGTGGCTTCCTACCGAGTAAATGCAGCTCCTCTGGGAGTAGCATCATAGCACCTAGTAGGCTAGGTCTTATTCTGGACAAAAGGTGTAGAGTGACTGAGAAGGCAGCCAGCCTTACATCAGAGACTGTGAAGGTAAGGGAATTGCCATCAGAGACAGTGAAGGTAATGGGAGAGCCGGAGGAAGTAGAACATTCCATGGCACCACCGGAGGAAGTAGAACGACCTTGGTTTTACCGTAAAATAGCGAGAAGGGTGGGAATAAGGAGAAGGTAAAGAAAGTACGTACCAAGTCTCTAAAGAGAACCCGTAGTCAGTATGTAACAGCCAAACAATTGGATAATGTATTACAAAAAGTTTTGCAGCAATGTTATGTGTCAAAAAGGTCTCGAAACACTCCCACAATGACGATGGGAGCTCCCCCTATTGCCTCTGTGCTACCGCTCACCCCAGCCAAAATTAACCTACTGTCCCCTCAGAATACCCCATGGTTGACATGGGAGCTACCCCGATTGTTTCTGTACTACCACTCACGCCTTCTAACATTAGTGTGCTAACAACCCCAATTGCTTCCATGGCTCTCATGCCATCCAAATTTAGTACACTACCAAATCCAGTCTGTCCTACTATGACAGTAACAAATTCATGTTCCCCGGCGGAAGCCAAACACAGTAACCGCCTCCCGGACAACTTATCATTGTTCAAACCCAGCTTTCTATCCCGTTTCAATAGATAAACAGCTACAAACAAGAGCTACTGTTCCACGATTGCAAGAATCAGATTGTTTCTGGTTTCCAGTCAAACCAACTAAATCGGGGTCGGAGCATAGATCTATTGCAGGGGGAGATCCCAGTCCCTCGTGAGTGGGTAATCGAGACCAGTAAGAATAAGGAGTTCCGTGCTAAAGATGCACAGGGTAGAATTTTAAAGGTACCAATTAAGGCTATTCCCAGTGTCTGGAATTATGAATATTTTGTGTATGTACCTGCTCAGCTTTTACCTCCTTCCCTAGGGGAGCTAAGTTGTCCTAAATGCTCCTGGCCTTACGGCGACCACGGTTATGATTCCTTCAAAATAGAGGAACCGAAGTTGGTTACAACTCCGGCGCACCTTCCGTCGGGCAATCAGGAAGTGCTCCTGGGGCAGGTAGGCCATGGTCCATGGGTGGACTGGGAGAAGGAGGCTCAACAGTTTGCCATTGCGTTAACGTCACAACCCTCCCAAACTCTCCCTCCACCAAACCAAATTGAGTTCGATTTGCTGAATCTACAACCTGGGAGTGTTCCCCCTTCCATTTTAGAATTCCTTGCATCCCCACAGTTGTCACAACGGGACTTTCAGGATCCCTTCAATACTCCCCCCCTCATTGATCTCCAGAGAGAGTTTATGTTACGAGATAATGCGTACAGACGGTTTGCATCATTCCTACTCAGTCAACAAACTGCCCAGTCCATCTCCCGACCAGTAGAGTCTAAGACAGATCAAGGCATAAATGAGACAATAGGGTTATTCCAACAGCTCCTTCTCCCCCACCCGGCGAGATCACTCCAGGACATACGAACAGCCTTGTTTGAAGCTGTCCGTGCTAGGCAACACCTGAGACTCTTTATGGTGAAAGGATTGGCTGGCAATATTTACCACCGGGTAATCCTTTCCCCGGTGTTGACAGCCTCGGTTATGAACGCTGAAACTAGGCAGGCAGTTCAACAGATGCAGGAGCAATCATTAACCACCACATAGCAGGTAAAGGGGGGATGGGTTATGATAACGTCTAAGTTAGGGTGCGACGTCGGTCACCACTAGGCAGTCGTCGATCCTGAGCGACATCACATCTTTTTTATTCCAATGCTCTCTCTCTTTCCCGGGGCCTTGTGAAGTCGTGTATATCCGAGGGTAGACTCCATAGAAAACACCCAGGCGAATGCCAAGGGTCACTACGGGAGTCACCGGGCTACGTCCCGGCGGATGTGGGCAGGATCAACACGGCGTCCTACCAAAGACTCCGGCGACCTCTATCGATGTTTTAGCAGTAAGAGTCAATAGCCAAGGGCAGGTTTCCCAAAATGTTGTTCCAACCTAACCAACGTACTATGTTGTCACGTCCAGAGTTACCTAAGGCCACAACCGGACTACATTTGCAGGCGAGTTAGTACACATCCCCCGGTGTCGAAATTTGCAGAGTCAAAGCTCCTTTCATCCTTCAGAACATTCAATTGGGCATGCAACAGCTTCCGCCGCTAGATAATAACTTAGCCCAGTGGATTAGTATGGTAAACCAGAAGGCCACGGTAAAAATCAAGGAATCAAAAGATTCCACTGCTTAAGATGACTGCCGGGTAGTGACGGAGTCGATTAGTAACAGCAATGCCATGTCTATTACATTATAATTCATGTTAATCCCAGTGCCTACAAGGCCCATGTCCATTACATTATCACTCATGTACTATCCCTAGGGTTCAAGGTCAACTTGGCAAAATCGCACCATATTCCCACACGGGTAATTCAGTAGATAGGACTGGTCTGGGACACAGCCAATCTTACTCTCAGTCAGAGTGTGGACAACCGCAACAGATTTCGCAGGAAATTGTTTCGGTTTCTCCACAGTCTGAACATGACGAGGAGGACATGGGAATCCCTGGCCGGTTCTCTCAACTGGATCCATCTAACTGTGAAGTTGGGCCGGTGGAAAGTAAAGAGATTAATCTTGGAAGGAAACAAATTTTCCCACTCTTGCCGGAGGGAAAATTATAGACCATTCCTCCGTTAATTCACAGCTTACTGTCGGTCTGGTCAAGGAAGGAAACATTGCACTCAATAATGACGTGGGTTTCTCCCCCACCTACGGTATGGGTAGACACAGATGCTTCAGGGACGTTAGGCTGGGGATATCAGTCAAACCTAGGGCACAAGGGTCAAGGTCTTTGGTCCCAAGACGAGAACTTTCATATTAACAAACAAGAACTTCTAGTCCCTTTGTTTTTCCTTCAAATGCACGGCTCTTCATTACAGGGGAAATTAATAGCCTGTCGAATGGACAATTTGAATGCGGTACACTGCATTCAAAAGCAAGGGTCAACGAGGTCTCGGAAGTTACTAGAATTGTCGGAAGAGATTTTTGCTCTGGCCGAAACTTTGAGCATTCATCTCCATGCATCTTACCTCCCGGGCGTAGCGAACGTCTGGGCAGACGCTCTGTCCCGGAGACAGAGCACCAGAGTAGAATAGGCACTCAAGCAAAACATCTTCAACGAGATGATTGCAGAGCCATACCATCCACAAGTGGATCTATTCGCGTCCGAGGGACACCACAGACTCCCTCTCTTCCTAACCCACCGGGAAATGACTTCGGCGGGGGGTCCAAACGCATTGTTGGAGGACTGGAACAAATGGAATTCCATCTATCTTTTTCCGCCTCCAGACTTCTCACTCATGTGTCAAGTAGTTCACAAACTACGGGGTTACCGGGGCTTAGTCTCGATGATCGCGCCACTTTGGCCGGCTCAGGTGTGGTACCACCAATTGAGAACATGGTGCGAGAACCTGACGTCACTCCCAGTCTCGTACTTCCACTTGGAGACAATTGGCAACCTAGAGACCTCGCTGACTTTTGCCTTCTGTACATTCAAAATGCCAAATGGTTGACTCAGTATGGAGAGTGTGTTACAAATACATTTCTTAATCAGTATACTATGTCTACCAGGAGACAGTATCAGTCTCATTGGAAAACGTTCACAACCTGGATAATAGAAACGGCGCAAACAGACTCATCAGTAGCTTTGGTCTTTAAGTACTTAGACTATTTGTTTGAACAAAAGCGTGTTTCTGTAGTTACACTGAAAAACCACTTGTCTGCCATTAGAAACCCCCTTTATGACCTTACTGGTCTACCCATACCACAGGAGGAGGAAAAAGGGTTCATGAGGGCATGTTTCAAACTACGCCCACCACCACATCAGCTCATGCCTACCTGGTCAGTGAACAAAGCTTTATCTTAGCTTCATTCGCGCAAGTATAATCATGCGCCAGACTTTGACTCATTATTAAAGAAGGCTGTGTTCCTTATGGCTTTAGCAACAGGAAACAGAATATCTGAGCTGGCGGCGATGAGCAACGAACCTAATTGCCTCAGGTTTGGGAGACTGAATGAACACTTACAAATCGCTCCGTCTCCTACATTTCTAGCAAAAATGAACATTGTGATCATGTATTTTCAGAATTTACAGTCCTGGCACTCAAGCGCGGACATACGCATCACATTATTATGCTACCAGTAAGGGATTTGGTAGGCAATGAGCAAGGGATTAGCCCAGGGATGCAGGAGCAAGGACCCCGGAGGGGTGGGGCTTGGTTATCTTCCTGTACCTCCGGCGCCGGTACCTCAGAGAATTGCAATATTAGGGCATTCGTATGCCACTAGGCTAAGGGCAGCCGACAGAGGAGCTGAGTTGTATCGGGCGTCGGAGGGGGATAGGACATTCAAGCTGTCCTACTTCGGGGTACCTGGAGCCACCGTTGACACCCTGAAAGCCTCCCTACAGTCGGGGCAGGTGGTCCGTTATAGGCCACACATGATCTTTTTGTTCCTGGGCGGCAATGATATACGCCCCGATACCGTGCCCCGCGAGTTAGCTAACGCCATCAAAGAGGTGGCGCTGGATCTGGAGCGTGAGTCCGGGGGGAGCTGCAAGATTGTGGCAATAGAGAGCCGGACTAGGGTCCGAGGTTTGTCAGCGGAGGAATATCACGCCATTAAGAACTCTGTTAACCGCGCCCTGAGGTGTCGGCTAGTAGAGACGCGTCACCGCTTTGTGTCAATCACTCTCAGCACCCGGGACCTCGACCAGGATGGCGTCCACCTCGATTTGGATACCAATCAAGTCCTGTATAATAAAATCGTAGGGCTAACGAAGCGTTGGTTAGAGAGGGACGCCGGGGTGATATCGTTGCGCCTGCCTAAGTCCTGCATCCCACCCATCATCTTTCCTCAATAATTTTCTTTTCCATTTCAGACTTCCTGTGACATATGACCTGACCTAACATTTTTTCTTGTTCAATATGACCCTTTAGTAGGTATTGCTATTTTGTGTACTATATTTTCTCCTTAACATAGAAGTCCGCCGGTCGGCGTCTCTTAACTAGACTACTATTTTGCCGTTGTTTTTGTAACATTTAGATACATAGCCTATAGGCTTACATGCAAAATGAATTAACAAGAAGAGACACCGTCTAGTGGGGTGCTGATCAAGGCCCCTAAAAATCAAAGGGCGGGACTTCTGGGAGTATTAAATAGGCTAATTGTGGACGTCAACACTTTCATCACTACTGCTGACCTAGAGGAATTGGAAGCTAGATTAGAAAACGTCCAGGCTACCCACGGTCGTATTATGGCTCTGAGTGAGGTGATTGTGGCAGGCATGACAGAGGAGGAAGAGATAGTTACAGAGTGTGATAATCGCACCCTCTATGATGAACCTGTCTTTAGAGTGAAGCACATATTACAGCGTGCTGTCGCAAGTAAGAAGGGAAGCGAGAATGAGGCCCATAGAAGGGCTGACCCAAAACACACTGTACACCTCCCAAAGCTCAATCTACCTACATTTGGGGGCAAATTGACTGAGTGGTTAGCTTTTTGGGACGTATTTTGGTCTACAGTACATGAATCCTCTTTGGATAATGTCCGCAAATTTCACTACCTGAAGGGACAAATGGAAGGAGAGGCCTTACATTTGATAGAGGGTTTTGCGGTAGTGGGTGATAGTTATCTTGAGGCAGTACAATTATTAAAGTCCAAATACGGGGATCAAGAGCAGTTGAAGATGACCCATGTCGTTGCCTTGTTAAAGCTCGCAGAACCACAGTATAAGGTTGAGGAGTTAGCAAATTTTAGGGCAAATATGGAGTGCCATACTCGATCGCTAGACACCCTAGGGCTCACCACACAGGAAATGATAGTCATTATCTTACGTCAGAAGCTTCCTATGGCAATACTTGACAAGGTTAGATCATTTGATCTGGGGGAGTTGAAAACTCAATTCAGTAAGGAAATTAGCAATCTACAGTTGAACAAAGGGAGAATGTATGTATCGGGAGGAAGTGAGAATGTGGAGAAGAGGGGAACAGTAAGCATGACAGTGGGGACTAAAGAAAAGAAAGAGGGTACGTATAAGAAACCTGCTCAGATTCTATGTAAACTATGTAACAACAAACATAAATGGAGTTTCTGTGTAAAATACCCAACAAATGAGACAAAACTAGCACAGGCGAAAAGATTGAAGCTATGTGTAGGTTGTCTAAGTAAGGAACATGGTAAGCAGGGACAATGTACTGCTACATACTTAAGGCCCTGTCGCCACTGCAAAGGACATCACTTTGATAAGTTGTGTCCTACAGCAGATAAAGTCAAAGACGTCAAAACAGAGGGTACTACAACTGTGACACTAGGTAGCACGCAATACACCACTATATTGCCCACAATACAGATTCCCATGGAAGGTAAAGACAGTAACAAAGTTTGTCGGGTACTTCTAGATCAAGGGTCTCAACGTTCCTTTATAAAGAGGTCCGTCTTAGTGGGACTGAAGCACCGAATCGTAGGGGCTGAGACTCTTCGATTGCAGGGCTTCACAGGGGTTACTGACAAACAAGACTACGAGATAGCAGAGATTTCATATTTCTACTGTAAAAACCGGTACTTTATGACATGTATCGTAGTAGACACCCTACCAGAATATGTATCTGTAGGAGTGAAGAAGGTGGAACAGGCATTACGTAGCAAAGGGGTTAACTTGTCAGGTCCCATGGGAAATGAGAGTGAGGTGCATGTTCTACTTGGTGTGGATCATTATTATGATGTAGTATACCCTGGATTTAAAAAGATGTGTGGTGTAATTTTAATCCCCACTAAATTTGGATATTCCATGAGCGAAAAGGTGCATACTACACAGTCAAAGGTCCTGGTCGACACGGTCTCGATATATAGAGTCAATGTAACCCCGGCAGAGGAGTTGGGAAGGGAGGATTCCCAACCTAGTGACCCTAAGATGGCTGCCGAGTTCGACCTGGAACGACTGTGGAGATTGGATCACATAGGCATTAATCCTATGGAGACTGATTATGACTCGGAAGTTGCGCTGCAAAGGTTTGACGAGTCTGTGAGCTACTGTGCCTCAGACAAGCAATATAAAGTTAGTTTACCCTGGAAGAACAGTGAGATAAGCCTGCCTACCAACTATGGTTTGGCATTAGGTCGCTTGCGCGTATTGCAGCGGAAATTGTCTAACGAACCGAGCACGCGCCAGGCGTATGACGATGTATTTCGAAGTTATGAAAATAGGGGCTTTATTGAGAGAGTCGATGTCGAGGAACCGATTAAGAAGGGTAGGTTTCACTATCTGGCCCATCATGGGGTAAGCAAAGACAGCGTCACCACACCAATATGGGTGGTGTATGACTGTTCTGCCCATCAAGGTCAACAACCCAGTCTAAATGACTGCCTGTTGACAGGTCCGTCCATGGTGTCGGACCTGTCCCAACATCTATTGGAGTTTAGGCTGGGAAAGTACGCCTATACCAGTGACATCGAGAAAGCATTCTTGATGGTCAAGCTAAAGGAGGAAGATAGAGATGTTACCCGCTTTCTTTGGTTCAGCGACATTAGCGACTCTGAAAGTCCGGTCATCATATACTGTTTTCTGGTTGTACTCTTTGGGGCCACGTGTTCACAGTTTTTGTTAAATGCCACAATCAAAAAACATCTAGCTGATACTCATGAGGACACAAGTAAACTATCTCGCGGATTATATATAGACAATTTGCAGGGTTCTAGCGATAGTCAGGATGATTTGTTATATACATACTGGCAAGCACGCAGATTGTTTGCGGATGCACATCTATTTCTCCGCGAGTGGGTTACTAATAGTGAAGATCTTCAGAGTTTGATACAGGTGGACGGTACGGCATCTCATAACCAGGAAAAGACCAGAAATTTGAGGATGATCTGGCAACCTAAACATGAAATACTAACTTTTCAAACAAGGTCTTTTGCTCAGCAGACAGGAGCGCACACAAAAAGAAGTCTGTTGAGCAAAGATGCGCAATTTTTTTATCCTTTGGGTCTAGCATTAGCCATTACCTTAAGAGCTAGGATTCTAATGCAGGAAGTTTGGAGACGTAAAATAGGATGGGATGACAGTTTGCCCGAGGACCTGAATGACCAAGGGACATTGTTGTTGAATGAGTATGCCATCCTATGTACTAAACCTATACCTCTTAAAGTGGCGGCGTTCGGTGACGTTACATTACACACGTTTTGCGATGCTAGCGCCACGGCATACGGGGTAGCCATATATGTCGTTACTTCATTTGGGGCACATTTAGTTACAGCCAGGGCCAAGGTAGCCCCGGTTAAAAAGGTAACTATCCTTAAAATGGAATTGACTGCCATGCTTCTATTAGCACGTCTGGTGCAACATGTACGCGCAGCATAAGAGAGCGAATTAAATATTTAAATCGTTCACGTTGGGTGCGATAGTCAGGTTGCACTCAACTGGATACATAGCAAAAAGTCTCTGCCAGTTTATGTGCAGAATAGGGTAGATGAGATTAGAGCCCTTTTGCCAAACGTTGCTTATCATTATGTAAATACAAAAGAAAACCCTAGTGATCTCATAACTAGGGGTATAACGGCTAGCCAGTTAGTGAAGTCCGAATTGTGGTGGCATGGTCCAAAGTGGCTGCTCCATGAAAGTGAATGGACGATTTAGCATGCTGTTGGTGAGCGACTTCTGCCACTGGAAACAGTGGCAGTTACAGCCCAACCAAATGAGCCACCGGGTCCAATCATAGTAACATTGATGCTCGTGAATTTAAAGCAGCTGAAGTAACTTTGATCAAATGGGTTCAAGTAGAAACCTTTTCCAATGAATTAGAATCCTTGCAAAGTTCTAATAAGACATTAATGCCTAATATAGTGCGTCAACTAAGGTTGCACCTAGACAATGGCCTCATCAGGTGTGAGGGTCGCCTTAAGTGGTTGGGTGAAACAGACGGCACAAACCGCCCTATACTTATGCCAACAAGACATCATGTTACTGATCTATTGATCATACATGCACATAGGGAAGTAAAACACTACGGGGTATGTCATATTATATCAAATTTACGTCTCACATGGTGGATACCCAGAGTTCGACAAGTAGCTCGACGCGTAGTAAGAAAGTGTGTAATATGCCAGAGACTAAAAGGTAAACCATATGCAACTGGACCAGCTCCACCTCTACCTGAATGCCGTGTAAAGCACGTAGAACCTTTCCAAGCTGTAGGATTAGATTACACAGGGGCATTGAAGACGAGATAGCATGAGAAGGTTTATATATTATTGTTTACCTGTGCAACGTCTCAAGCGGTACACCTAGAACTATGTGATAATATGTCTAGCGAAGAATTTTTTTTTTTTTTTTTTTTTTTTTTTTTTTTCTATATTCCAACTTACTTCCTCTCGGGCATAGGCTGAGAGCCTTAACATTCACCGCTTTACAATGAACAGTGAAGCCCGTGAGGTCTTGTTCCAGTCTAGGGAGTGAGACATGTGAAGCACGTAGAGTACAACGAGCACCTGCCATCTTGCCTTCACATGAGGCACGGTGCTCACTCATGGCCCGAAACGACCCCATCTCTGAAGCCACCTCGTTCCCGTGCTTCACTGTCTCAACCCCTACACTCGGACTCTCACACTTACACACACACAACGACAGGCGTTTAGACGGTTTTGTGCCCGTCGTTCATTCCCTCAACTCATACTTAGCGACAATGCTCCCACTTATGCCCAAGCATCAAAATATCTAAAGGATATGAGTAGTGATCCTACTATCATTACATTTTTGGGAGAGAAGAAGTGCGAATGGAGGTTCATTCCAGTTAAGGCACCTTGGTTTGGTGGAATGTGGGAACGGTGTGTCGGCATAGTAAAGTCAGGACTCAGAGCGGTAGTAGGACATGCTCTATTAAAGAAGAGTGAGTTGACGACAGTCCTCACAGAGATAGAGGCAGTCGTGAATGATCGCCCGCTTACATATGTGTACACCGACCTGCAAGAACCACTACCATTAATGCCAGCTCACTTGCTATATGGAAAACCATTGACTGCGCTTCCATCTGATTTCCAATCCATAGTAGAGTTAGAGAATCCCTCGTTGTACTCTGAGGTAGCGGTGTCTAAGAGATACCAATATATATCAAGGATAATCGAGGATTTTAGGAAACGGTGGATTAGTGAATATCTGCTAGCATTGATGGAAAGGAGTGTTACTCCCTCTGGTAGACCAACGGCACCTACTGTTGGTGAAGTTGTTTTAATTAAAGAAGATAGTCCTCGTTTATACTGGAAATTGGGCCGCATGTTGGAGGTATACAAGGGGGCAGACTCTGTAGAGTGGGTGGCGCTATTGAAGACAGCCACTGGAACTATTGTTCGTCCTATCGCACGTTTGTACGCTTTGGAGCTCGATTCCGCATTGCAATCTGATGCTCCACCTGTTATTGCTGGGTCCAAGGATTCTCAAAGTAATGACTCACCTCTTACTGATGGTGATCATTCTCGGACCGGGACGCATCCCAGATGCGCTGCTGCTGGTGCCGTCGACATGTGGCGTCAGAAGATAGACTCTGGGCAACTTTAAATTTAAGGTGGGGTTCAGGTATTTTTTTGTGGGGGGAATGTATCGTAAATACGATAGGCTATGACTCTTTTGTTATCCCGTATGTCTCTGTGACGTCATGGTCGCTCCTGCAGCAAGACGTAGGACGAGTAGATCGTATATTATAAGATTGTAAATAAGTTAAGTTATAAAAGGTCTAATATGCTATTAGGCAATATTGCCATGGTCTTATGTAGTATACATGAATTTATCGTATATATTAATATAATTTATCGTATAGAGCAACCTAGATGCGGTACGATAATTCGGGCTCCTGGCGTTTGCCAAGGCAGCAAGGTGTGCCTTTGAGGAAGACCAGAGCCTTCACGAACACCGACCAGTTAACATCTATTTTCCGCCCTCAGTTGATCGTGCTTTTGTGCCTCTAATCACAATATACACTGACAGCAATACAAACAGCTACACCATCACGACGCTCTCATCGACGCCATGACTGACTGACAGATAACCATAATATTCATGTCCATTCCCATGTAATCATTTATTCTATCTTTCACTTGACTCGAGTCTCGGGACCGAAGTCTCGTTCCCCGTTGTCCACCATATTGGGTAAACGTTCTCCCTTGCCTCATTGCCACGTGGAACTATTGGTGAGTTAATTCCTGGCTAATATTATCCCTTATAACCTTACTATATATATGAATTTATTATGTGAGACCTTTGGATATAAATTAGCTTGTTTCAGATTGAATTCAATTTCGATATGGAGTAGTTTTAATTTAGATTGATTTCATTTGATTCATTATAGCTTAGTAATATTTAACTTCCTTTGATAGTTTACCACATGGATCATTTGTGTCATTCTATGTTGGACTGCCTCCAGGGAGTCAATATCCATTCTATAATAAGGACACCAACACTGAACAGCGTAGTCCAAGTGAGGTCTCACATTATGTCAGGTTAGGTTAAATAGAAATAAAGTGTAATTAAAGAAAAATACAGAAGTACAATAAATATAACAAATATATTAAAATTATTGAGTATATATCACAAAATTACACATAAGCCACTAAATGTTTCTAATCTCTCAGTGGGGTTCGAACCGCCGATGGTCAGGATGATAGCTGTGGTGTAGTTCATTAAAGCGTCGGCTATCGTCTTGACGGTCGGCGGTTCGAACCCCACTGAGAGATTAGAAATATTAAAATTATATTATCCTTGAATAATAAATAATTTTGGAATAAATCCTGGATAATAAAGTTGGCTAATTAAAAACGTTGATAGATTTTCATAATATGCCATTTTTTCCTACCCCGAAGAATATGCCATTTAGTTCCTGTGCCTTTTTTTCCCAGTGCCCTTATTTCCGGTGCCTTTTTTTCCTGTGCCTTTTTTTCTTACATTCGTGCGGACCATATCTCTTCCGTGCGGAAAATTAGCAAAGGTCGAGTTGGCAACCGCGCGTCTAGCCTCAATCCGGTTGCACGTCTCACGGCGTCGATACGGCGTCGATATGATTCTTCTGAGTTGTATCGCAGTCTTTTGGGTCGTATCTTTTCCGTGGACTAGTCGTGTACCCTTCGCACGACTTTTCCTATCTTCTTCGTATCATTCTTTTCTCTACTGTATCGGTATCGCTAGAGTCTTATCAAGTCGTGCAGAAGAGATACGGTAGAGAAACGGCAAAGATATGACTCAAACGATGCCAGCCATTTTCGCCGCGATCTCTAGTAAATTCGGCAAGACACAGGATTTGTAGGTGTCGTGGGTGCTCGTGCCAGTCTTGAAGGGGCTGTCATGTCAGTGTGCAACGACCTTTGTTATCCATTCTCGAATACTGGATATTAATCTAATTATGGTCGTATTCCCACCGCACTATGGTAGCCTAATGCTTAAGTGAGAGGAAGAATATTCATGGGGCACAGATCATATAGAACGGCCTTGCTACGAAATATCCCCGAACCTACTGATAATCTATATTTAACATCGCATTAAATCATCCACCCGGCAAGGATATTCTCAGTTACGCATACATGACTGTTGTATTTATTTAATCCATTTATGAACTTATATTCATTACCTTGACTCTTCGAGTTCTTTGAGTTAATTCTCCTGTAAACTTTGCCTTAACGTAAAGGTTAAACTTAAATCAAATAGGGCCTAAATTACCATAATTTCAGTACTGCTTGTATGTCGATGCAGTAACTAATATTTATCCTCAGCGTGTAGCTACCTCGCCACTAAAATCCACTCAGATACTATTTAATGTTTGAGACTAGATCTCTCTCTCTACTTTTGTTCTGTATTTAGGATAGAACATTCGATCAGTATTTATTTGTACTATTGTATCTCCTAATCTATTTTACTCCTAGGTCATCAGTTATCCTAAGATTATTATTATTTTATGATTTATGTTAATGTTCATTGAAGTGATCCCTTACCCGAGAATGGTTTTCACATTAAAACTAATCTCTGATTTGTACCCTAGTCACTAAACTAAATTGTGTATTCTGTGTCATTGATTATTATTGTTGCATGATTTATAACCTTGAAGCTAGTTGCACTCCAGTGAGAGTGTTAAGATTCCCCATTCTTTCCTAAGGTGGAAATAGCGGAATCATTATAAAGCGCGTGAAATTATAACGTCGCATAACAAAAAGTATAAAAGATATAAAACTGAATCGTATAGTAATATTATAGTATTATAGATAGCCTAACCTGTAGTCCAGACGAAAAATGTGCTATGATTAAATGACTCGCATATTATTTTCCTGCTCTCACTGCCACTATGATACTGAGCACTCTCGCTCTTGGTATTGCTCGGGAGGGGAGAGACTAACGGAAAGCTGTGTCGCCAATATTTTCATTGAGTGTGCCACTCCCATGACCTATTGTAGCCCAATTTATACGCAATTCGAGTCCTCAGTTTTCATTCAATTGATTTCTAAAGTATTCAATATGCTCATCGCATATCCGTGGATTTAAGGGCACCCTTCCTGAATACGCTAATTGCGGTTCTGAGCCTGAGAGGGTTAATTCCTGTTTCTTCCTAAGTTTTTCTTGTTTCATACACACACACAAATATCCACACTCACACACACACTATTTAAAGTATTTACTATATGATAATATCTGTATATGTATCAATAGGTATGGATTTGTGACCATTTATTTATATATATTCTCACATTATCTTCTAAAGATGTACTTTCTGCCCTCTCTGGGTTTAATACTAAGAAGGCATACGGACCGGATGGTGTTCCTCCTGTTGTACTCAAAAACTGTTCTGTGCTGTCTTCCTGCCTAGGCAAACTCCTTCGTCTCTGTCTTTCCTCTAACGTCTTTCCTTCTTGCTGGAGCTCTTATTCAACCTGTCCCAAAGAAGGGTGACCGCTTCTAGCCCTCCAACTATCGTCCAATTGCTGTCATATCTTGCATTTCTTAAGTTTTTTAACTATTCTTAACTCAAAATTTCTTAAGCATTTATCTTTGCATAATCTACTTTCAGATCACCAGTACGGTTTAAGGGGCGCTCTATTGGTGATCTTCTTGCTTATCTTACTAACTCTTAGTCCAGTCAAATTAGCTGATATTTCCCCGAACCCACCACTAATTGCAACAGAAACGAAACCTGTTGGGATTTGTTCAGAAGGGTACCCTTCATGATATACTAAAAGTCCCACAATTTTTTTTGAGTGGATCAATATTTTTATCAGGGTTGAACTTTTGGATTTCTGTATTTTTTTGTATTTTTTTTTGGTGCATGTATGACATCAGTATAGGTAGTAATATTCATAACTACATGTATGTTTTCTCATAATAGTCCAGTCAATGTACACCAGGACCCACCACTAATTGCAACAGAAACGAAACTAGTGTTATTTGTCTTGGAAAAAGGTTCCTTATAACATACTAAAAGTCCCAAAGTCTGGTATGTGATGGATGTCAGCTGTTGCATTGCCATGTTTACTTCTGCACAAACTGGCCTTGAAAGACACCAGACCAGTCTTTGGGTATCCGTCATTCCCCTCCCTCTGGTGAGACCTCCACTCGTCTTCAGACTTCTCGTAAGTGCCTGTTCGATCACCAGGTCTGGAGACAACCCTGCCCAGAAGCGGTCACTCCTCCTGACTACATGTAGTCCCTGGGTGAACTGTTGGTAGACATTGGGGTGTGTGTCTTCCAGTTTTGTCATTTTCTGCAGATAGAGGTGCAATGACTTCGTGTACAAGTTATGGCCGGAGGCAGCTAAGTACGGAAGCATGGCTTGCATCGTCTCCAGATGGAGGGACCAATCTTCGATTCGTTCTGATCGCATGAATGACCTCATGATGTCTATCATCTCCATGTATTGCAGCCACAGACGTGCAGTACGGTAGCTCGATTCCAACATGTCCTTGTGTGTCTCAAGTTTCTGTTGTAGATCCTGCAGGTACAAAGATGATTCTACATCACTGAGCGTGATTTCACCAGAGAGGAGATCATCATAGAGGTTCCCTATTGTCTCCAATTCCAGTGGCACATTGTCATTAGATAAAGACAACTTGATCCCCAACAGGCTGCTCAAGAGAAGTGTGTGAAGGACGGAATCTACAAGGAGATGACCACGAATGGCACGAGCAACTGCGTGTCCTGTGAGAATATGGGTAACAGTGTTCCCAGCGAAGATCACTTCCAAGATATCTTGAAGGCCTGTTCCTCTCATCAAGTGCCCAATGCTACCCAGAAAGCTCATTAGTGCGTGAAATCCCCCAAGTCTTAAAATAATCGGATGCAGATCACTGTCCTCTCCAGCACTTTCCACAAATTGAGTTGCCTTGAACCACAACGGCTGGTCAAAAGTGAGCACTGGTGTTGCTCCATAGCGCTTGGCATGCTCTGCAACGAAGTGTAAAGTTGAGTTGACACACATCATGTCACTCGGGTTCATATCAATCATGGGAAGGAACATTGTGGATGACTGTCCTGGGTGGTCTCCGTTGTTTACCATTTGCATGTATCCCGACCATGCTGGTCTTGATAACCGGACTGACAGGGACGTTTTCCACAGGAGATCTACCTTGGGGCTTTCCGTGTGTTTGGGTTCCTCTGGTAGAGCTTCATACTTGATATTAGCAAGTTCATCACCAAGTGATATGAATTTCTTAATGCTGATGTGTCCTACAGCAGCGATCTCCTCTGCTGTCACAGACACACGTTTTACCACAGAGGTGACATCACATTTGGGTGTTACAACTGCCATAATACCCATTCCGTGGAATGTCCCAGAGCCGTCAAGAGTCCTAGTGTCATGATCCACGTTGTCGGCCACATATTGAACAGACTGCCCAGGGAGGAACTCTGGAATGTCCAATCCCTGGTTGACAGCTGCACTCCGTTCATATTTTTGCACCTCTGAATATGAACTACAGAATCCATAGGCATTCAGTGTGTCAATCAGAAATCTTGAGGCAAAATGCGAATGCATTTGCACACCTAGACCTAATTGCAATGGTGCAGTCATAACTCTGGGGCGGGCAGCCTGCATTATCGCTTGCCCCAATGAGCACATCTTCAACCGTTTATTTTTTCCAGCAAAAACGGTGTTCAGTAGTAAGCTTAGTGACTCTGGAATATAGTTAGTAGCTTCTGAGATATCACTCATAGAAAGACTAGTTGGGTAAGTGTCCTACAGTTGACTTAACATCACTTTTAATGAGGTTGGCCGCAGTTTCTATCAGTCTCAACTTCTCCGCTTCTGGATCACTATCCTTGGGCTGTTTATAGAAGTCGTTCAGGATCACAGAAACTGTACCTCGGAATGTCATAATATTTTGAATACCATTGATTTCAGTTATTATTATTCTATCTCCAAAATGATCAATAAGTTTCTCTTTCATGTGAGTAAAACCATAAGGTTCCAGATTGGTGTCCTCCAGGAACTCCTTCATTTTGTTCATTAGAGCATTAATCGTCATCTGTTCTTCGTCGTTCTCCTCCAGGAAAGACGTCATCCTTTGAAAAGCATCAGCCCTAACTGTATCCGATGGTCTCCCTACTTTCCGCTTTTTTGACAGGCTCTTAACATCAACGAACTGAGGAACCCCTTTTCCTGTTCGGAAGTTCACACTGCAGGCTTGGTGGTATACAGCATCAGCTGCATGGAGGTCTTGTGCAAACAACACCCTGCCTTTTACCTTATCTGCCCAGTCATCCTGACGGTCATCACAAACCTTAATAATAGTGCTGTCAAAACCTAATGTCAAAACAGGAATTAAGTCAAATTGTTTTTTCTTTCCGCCATATTTGTTTCCTGTTCCACAGAACAAACAGTGGTCCTTGTATGAAAATGATTCTTTGGAGCGAAGAGTGGGCACTGTTTCACTGTCTGAAGAACGTTTCCGCTTGAACCGTTCTATTTCACTCGGATGACAAAACAAAATTCTACATTCTGCGTGAACAACATCACCCGGTTTCACCACAACACTGGATTCACGTTGAATACTTGCTTTTGCTATGCCTTCGCAACCTTTATCACCCAGTGTGACTGTTGCTCCCTCTGTCAGTTTCTTCTTACAAAAGACGCAGTCTGCCATGATGACCCTGAAAAGAAAATGGTTGAATATTAATATAGGCCTAAAGACAGACCTTATGGGAAAACATACATGTAGTTATGAATATTACTACTTATACTGATGTCATACATGCACCAAAAATGAAATCCAAAAAACAAATAAAAAACAAAAAATAAATAAAAACAAAATACAGAAATCCAAAAGTTCAACCCTGATAAAAATATTGATCCACTCAAAAAATATTGTGGGACTTTTAGTATATCATGAAGGGTACCCTCCTGAACAAATCCCAACAGGTTTCGTTTCTGTTGCAATTAGTGGTGGGTCCTGGTGTACATTGACTGGACTATCTTGGTCATCCTCCTTTCGGGATTTTGGTGAGACTTTTTCTATTGCACTAGACATATCGAAAGCCTTTGATAGAGTCTGGCACAAGTCTCTAATTTCCAAACTACCCTCCTTCGGTTTCTATCCCTCTATCTGTGCATTTTTCTCTAATTTCCTTTCAGACCGCTCCATAGCTGCAATTGTGGACGGCCATCGCTCACTTCCACAACCTATCACCTCTGGTGTTCCTCAGGGTTCTGTCCTGTCTCCAATTATCTTTCTAATATTCATAAATGATCTACTCAACTGTACCTCTAGTAGTATAGTCCTATCCACTCATATGCTGACGACTCTACCTTACACTATGCAACTAGTTTTTC
>CM064491.1:18333208-18523208 GCA_032716605.1 Paralithodes platypus | reverse complement strand
TATGACGTGAATGTCCTAGGTTCGAGTCCTCGGAGTGCCACATGTATTTGTTTGTTTCATTAATTGAGTTTAGAGGTGAAGTTGGTTGGTGGAAAAAACATAATAATTCATTCTGGTTCAGGAGCAATTTTTAGAAAGGCCTTCCCAAGGGTTAAGTGCCCCATTAATTACTCCTTCCATTCGTCTATACATTAGGCTACCATAGTGCAGTTGGAATATATGTACAGTTGTGGACAGATGAAACAGAGACGCCTTGGTCTGTCTAAGACGCTCAATGGAGGGCAGCACACTTAGTGCCCATATATTATCTGGTAACAGTGAAGTTGTGGGGGTAGAAGGTGAAGGTATGGGGTGGAGGGAGGTAGGTGAGGGAGGGGGGGAGGAGGGTACAGGAGTGGAAGGGTTAACCGGCGGCGAGGTGGGACCAGGTAGGGGTGGAGGGAAGTGGGTAACCAAATACTTTACTGTGAAAGAATAATAAATTTTGTGTTTTGATCATTATATGGGATTATGATTGCAAAATATTGGAGTCGTGAGGTGTGTGTAGCATAATAAACGCTCTACAGGATGCTAACTTGCTCTCTCTCTCTCTCTCTCTCTCTCTCTCTCTCTCTCTCTCTCTCTCTCTCTCTCTCTCTCTCTCTCTCTCTCTCTCTCTTCATATACAATATATATGTGACATATAGGCATTCAAATATATGATATCTTACATCTCTAATGTAGGAATACTTCAGTTTTGTTCTCTGCTTAAAGTGCCTACTGAGTTGTGTTATCGGGAACATGGTATTGTTCAAACATGGGAGCGTCAGATACAACTGAACTAACTGTTGGTTACCTAACAAGGGGGAAATATAGTAATTGTTTTTATTTGTCAGTTGGTGAGTCAGTCAAACTTCAAATATTATAGTTAGTGTTTCAGCATAATGGTGAGTGAATAAGTCAGAGTAGTAACGATTCAATATTTCTTTAGGTTACCAATAATACAATCTTGACAAATATTGCCAATCTTATTAAATAAAGGTCAATGTTTGTCTGTCAGTTACCCGACCTTTGTTACTAAACTCCTCCCACAGTTTTGGTGCCAAGTAGGAGTGTGGGGCACCGTTGGAAAGCCCAGGCTTTGGAGATGGTTTTAGGCGAGTTTAGTGGAAATCAGAGATACTTTTGTTTAATAAATTTTTTGGCAGAACTTATGTAGTATCTATCTATCTATCTATTGCCGGACGCCTTATTCCCCTTACGAGGGTGGCCATACACAGAATGCCCCCAAGTGGACCTATTCCCTGTGAGAGGGACAACCCGAGCCAGTTTAGTGAAGGACTTACAGGATTGACCACTCAATTAAGGATCCGTCCGACTCCGAGGCCCTCTGTGTATCTTGTTAGCACTATTTTTCTACAGTGGTGTTCGGCTAATCCATCCACTAACCTGCCTTACCCTTAGGTAAGCAGTACGGATTTGTATCAGGTTTTCTCCCATAGACAGGTTGCCAACCAAGGCTGACGAGTCCCATCCACCCAGATTTGTATAAGGTTGTCTCCCCTAAATGAGTTGCCGACCAAGGCTAACGAGTCCGAAAAAAATTGCCGTTTGGGGCAGAAGGAGACCTCTGATCGAAAAGATGTATGGAACAAAGGTTGTTCGCAGCCCCCCAAAATGGGGGTACGGATGAGGTCAGATCCTAAATCGGAGGTCATTTAGCGGCCAAAATCGAGGTCGCCGTTTAATGAGGAACAGGGAGGTCGAGGCCGGTGATTATGGTAGTAGTAGTATTGTGATGATTGTGGTAGTAGTGATTGATGATAGTGATTATGGTAGTAGTAGTGGTGGTAGTAGTGATGGTGATTATGGTGATAACCCGGGCAATGCCGGGTACCCCTGCTAGTCAATAATATAAGGTCCAATAATGTTTTAATATATTTAGTTACAAACCGACTTTACAATAACATTATTGGTAACTCTAGATTCTATACATCCATATTTACCAATACAGAGGGTAATCTTAATATTACTAAATAATTGCCTCACGCAAAACCTGTAGAGACTGAAATAAAAGCATTGTAATTTTATAGTTAGTAGATAATTTGTCTATGTGAGTTAGTGAGACAAAAGGCAGAACTGCCTGTGACGAGTGCCTCCCCCATAGTTGAAAGAGTAACATGGCCAAAATCAAGGAATATTCTAGCCAAAATGCTTGGACACACGGAGTTTGAAGTAATTTAAGTCATAGGATGAGTGGAAAATGGATTCAGGGTAAAGCGTTCCAGTGCTTAGCTGCTGAATGGGAGAAAGATTTGGAATATCGTTTCAATCTGGGGTTGGAGAGTTGCAAAATGTAAGGGTGAGATTGTGTTGGAAGACGGGTTCTACATACTCTCTTCGTAGAGGAGGTGGTATACATTGAGAGAGGTCTGAGGAACACTGATTATTGTAATATCGGTAGAATAGCGAGAGAGATGTAACTTTTCGCCGAAGAGAGAGAGAGATCGCAGATCTTAGGTAACAGACTAAATATGGAGATTCAATTTAACTCGAGACAGCTTCAGAAATCTATGTATCAGCATTAACACCTAACGAGCGGCCTAGGCGGTAAATAATATGTAGCCACCAGCGGGGTGTTTTTAGCCAAAATAGGGCTGTTTATGTGATCATTTTCATGCCTAAATAAGACCCAGAGCGTATAACAAGCATCTATCCTGAAAGGGCATAAACAGAGCTTTCCAATGACACCACAACGATCCTTTTATGACCGCTAGTTTTCGTGCAACAACCGCGCAACACAAGTGCAAAAACCATGTAATTCGGTACTTTCCCCATACATTTCAGTATGTAGCGAGTGTGAGAGGGTGGAGGAGGTTGGGATTCGTGTCAGTAGGCCCGCCGCGGTGGTCTGGAGCAGTCATACGCTCGCTACTCTCCTGCCACCACTTTTCTCTCTCTCTCAGCAACATTATGTGCTGAAATTGCCACACGACCTATGTCGCGCGCCGCCACATAGTCCAAATTTATTTAACTCGACTTATGTTGCGCGCCGCTAAAGAAGGGTTAATGGCCACGACTGTACAGGTAAACTTACATATTAGCTCTTTGAGCAAGCATGGCGTCTATAGTTCCCTCTTGTCTGACTAATATTAGACGATTTTATATTGCTTTTAAAGGACCTCTTGCAATCACAAGGGTAACCTATATCATGGTAAACCATCTGATCCCCATAATTCTTTCTTGAACTTAATAAAATAATCTAGTAATTACCAGAATATAAATACATAATGTATCCTTGTATACTGACAAACTTCAGCACATTAATCCTGCTTGGTCAGAGGGGGATTCATTTTTGGACCTCCCCTGTTTCACTCCATTAGTTTGAAATTTTTAAGACGTTTCACCCCATTAGTTTGGAGATGAAAGAACACATTTACTTATAAATAATCGTATTATTTACAAATTTACCTTGAAGGGGTTCTTGGTGGGCATTATTTAGTCTGAAAGAAGTCTGCGAAGGTTTTTTTGTTAGCCTAGGGACAAACTAAAATACACTGCATGAATACGGCAAACTCAAGCAAAATCTTCAATTATAATAAAAATAAAGTAAAAATAAGTAAAACATCAAAATGTTCCACAAGATGTGGGACCAGGTAGTATGAAAGACCGAGTCACATTTGCATATTTTCCGCCATCTTTCCTCAACAACATTTTAATGGGAGCTTTCAAGTTTGGTCGGTGATCTCCTCATAGCCAATGTCTATGTTCAGCTATATCCTATTCATTATACTGTATATAGCCAAATATCCCAACCACTAACCTCGATAACTAAAGTTGGAATAGAGGAATTGAGCTAATACTTTTACCATTTGGAAGGAGTCAGCCAGGGAATAAATCTGGAAATGTACATCCCACTAATTTTAGGCATTTTTGAGTTGCAGAGGTTAAGGATGAAGATTTGTGGCCAATTATTGTGCATATACTCTAGTAGTATACTGTATAGGATCCAGGAGTTAGTGAATTAAATTAATGATAACCCAGATAATATGCAGGCTGGATAACTGGCTACTACAAGGGCAAAGATGCAAAGAAGAGCGGTAGGGCAAAGCACAGCCGAGAGCGTGACCCACTTTGTAGAAATCTACTTACAGTCAAGTTTCCGACGCCAAACATAAATACAAATAAATAAATAAATAAATAAATAGATAAAACAAATGAAAACAAAAATTAAAAATATTGTTGTCAAGAAAAGTTTCAATCAAAAGTTGCCGTAAAAAGCGCTCGTGTAAAAACCCCCTAAGCCTGCATATAAAGCACACTGAAAGGCGGTGTCACATCACTGATTTTTACGACAATTTTTCCACGGGTAATTTTAGTTTGGCAACTTCTAAATTTTAGGTCCATAGACATTTAAACTACCTAAAACAATCTGCTCTCAATCTAGTTTCCGATTCCAATGCTAAAGAGCTTCAAAATAGTACATCGATAATTGACGGAAAAGGCACTCGTGTGATACTGCATTAAGGTTGTATATTCAGCCCACTAAACCCTCAACGCAAGGCCCCCGCCCCCCTCCACACGCACACACACATATACCTCCACTTTATATACACACACACACACTGGCTCACCCACACACACAAAACCATCACTTCCACTTATACTCACACACACACCAGTTTCCTCACACACACACTAAACCCTCAGAACAAAGCCCTTCACATAAAACATCTACACAAAGCCCCTCCACCTACACACACACAGATTCGCCCACACTACGGTAAAAGTGCCACAAATAGGCTCCGGAAACCTCCACATGTTACGATCAACAACAATTCGGCTCTAACAGTCGCTCCGGACCCCAGTTAATCCGGCTTAGGTCCCGAATAATGATGTCGGCTTGGGCTGGGGAGAGAGAGAGAGAGAGAGAGAGAGAGAGAGAGAGAGAGAGAGAGAGAGAGAGAGAGAGAGAGAGAGAGAGAGGAAGGAGAGAGAGAGAGAGAGAGAGAGAGAGGAAGGAGAGAGAGGAAGGAGAGAGAGAGAGAGAGAGAGGAAGGAGAGAGAGAGAGAGAGAGGAGAGAGAGAGAGAGAGAGAGAGAGAGAGAGAGAGAGAGAGAGAGAGAGAGAGAGAGAGAGAGAGAGAGAGAGAGAGAGAGAGAGAGAGAGAGAGAGAGAGAGAGAGAGAGAGAGAGAGAGAGAGAGAGAGAGAGAGAGAGATTTACATAGATTTACATAGATTTACATAGATACACTGGCCACACAGATCTTACGATCCCTACGAGGTGACCAGGACTTAATCCTAATAGAGATAGCAACCCTAAGAGAAAGTGGAAGGAAAGGATAGCAAAGATGAAGGCTCTCTCCCCACCCTCCGCTCCCTCCGGCAATATGCCGTACATGAAAATAGTTAGAAGTGAATAACCTTGCAGGGCTTGGAAATCGCCTGAAGGAATTTATAGTATAGTTAGAAATGGAAAGGAAAAGGCATGCACACCTTCACTTTTTTTATTTGTTATTTTTTTCCCTTTTCCAACTGAAAACGTTTTCATTTCCGCCAGGTTCTCTTATCAGTGATCAGCTTCTACTGCAGACCAACTTTTCTGTGATATGTGTCTAACCTTTTTTTAAATGTGTATATCGAGTCACTGTCAATAACTTCATTAGGGAGCTTATTCCACTCATTAATAATACTGTGGGTGAAGAAATTTTAGTTATGTCTAGGTTCGCTTTCCTGCCTGTTAGTTTTAATTTGTTTCCTCTTGTGGAACCTTCTTTGGCTATCTTAAATAGATTATTAGAATTTACGTTACTAAAGCCTTTTAGTATCTTAAAACACTCTATCAGCTGTCCCCTTATTCTCCGTTTCTTAAGCGAAAACAGGTCGAGTTCTCTTAATCTCTCATTGTATGGCTTATTTCTAAGGGAAGGGATTAACTTTGTTGCTCTACGCTGAACGGATTCTAGTTTCTCTATGTCTTTTTTTAAGTAGGGAGACCAAAACTGCACAGCATACTCCAGATGTGGCCTCACAATACTTTTATATAGTGGTACAACTATGTCTTTACTATGACAATGAAAATTTCTTTTAATGAAACCTAGCGCTCTATTTGCTTTGTTAGATGCTGCGGTGCATTGGCTTGTAGATTTTAGATTTTCATTGATAAGCACTCCTAGGTCTTTTATCTGTGATACGCTCTTTATCTTTTCTCCATTCATATGGTATTCGTATTTGTTGTTTCGGGAGCCTATTTGTAGTATCAGGCATTTGTTTACATTAAAGGGCATCTGCCAATTTTCTGATCACCTGATATCTTGTTTAAATCTGATTGCAGGCTACTTCTATCGCTTTCTGATATTATTGCATTTCCTATTTTAGTGTCATCGGCGAATTTGGAAATTATGTTATTAATGCCGTTGTCTAAATCATTAATATATATTATGAATAATAATGGGCCCAGAACTGAACCCTGTGGGACTCCACTAGTCACCGGAGTCCATTCTGATTCCACTCCATTAATAATTACTCTTTGTTTTCTTTCGCTTAACCAATTCCTTATCCAATTAAGTGTGTTGCCTTGTATTCCTAGATTCTCGACCTTCTGAAGTAATTTATTATGAGGAGAGAGAGAGAGAGAGAGAGAGAGAGAGAGAGAGAGAGAGAGAGAGAGAGAGAGAGAGAGAGAGACCTGAACAAATAGATACAACAAATATTAAATATGTAAGGTTACTTTTATACAAAGAGACTCCTATCTAAAATCTATCTATTTATATAACTATCTAACAATCAATCAGTGCGTTTATTCATCTCACCTTCTCTTTTTCTCTCTATATATCTGTTAATTACATTAATTCTATAGTGTAGTAATATATTATATTAACATTTTGTTTCTATTAAATATTCTGATATTTTGGTGATATTAATTATTTTGTGTGCCAATAATGTTAATAATATATATATATATATATATATATATATATATATATATATATATATATATATATATATATATATATATATACAGTATCTATACAGTATAACGGATACCATGTAACTCGTAAAAACACTACCCCCCACCCCCCTTCCTCCATCTTTGTTGGATCAGCCTAGATTAGAGCGGTGCAATTGAATTACCCTCCACCAGGCATTCACCAGGACCCGCCCCCGTACCCTACCAGGAAGTCGTTAAATGGACAAGAACATCCTTGGTAAACTAACCTGTCAACCCACCAAGCCCTACACCTTTGATGGCCTTACAGATTGAACAGACCATGAGCCACAGAGCCTACCCAGGTAGCCCATTAGCATAACTTTCGACATCAACGGAATCAAAGAGAGGTGATTGGCCCAGGCACTTCACAGAATGACAACTCAATGAAGATCAGCCAAGCAAGATACTAGGGTAGGAAGCCCAGAACCTCCTGGTAAAATTTCAAAAACTCATCAGTTATTCATCAGCATCGCCCCAGCCAATAACCCTCTCTTATCCCACCTCACCTGCACTCTTGGCTGGCTCCTCTCACCGACTCCTCACCACTGAGCCCCCAGTCTCCCATGACCCCTAATCCAGAGCCTGAAGAAGAAACATTTCAAGTAGTGTAAACCTCTAACCAGTACTACCGACCCCCACTTGTTCGAAGAATTATGAGATATGAGACCCCTGAAGGACCAATGCCCTGATTCTTACATGTCGCAATTAGAAGAAGAGTGTGCAGCCAACCTGATGAATACCATTCGAGAGTGGAGAGAGAAGGACGAGGCCCAAACCCAGAAAGAAGAAGATAACCTTAGGACGTGAGGAAGTTCCGTTCCTATTGTTGCTGTATGTGAAAGTCGACACGTGTACGTCTAATCCTCCACGAGAGAGGGCACAGTCCAAGTAAAGCAGACCTATTCAAGAAGACGACAGTACCTCCCTGCTGTGCAACTGTGGGAAACTGAAGTCGACCTAGTGCGCTGGCTAGCCCATAAGCAAATGACACCCCAGCGAGACGCCATCCGACAGGAACAATGAGGCCCTTCTTATATGAGCTATAGATTAATTCTAGCATTACTCATAGACACTAATTGATATGGCTAATCGCTTGACCCATGTACATCGAGAGACCGTTTGATGAATCACTGTCAACTTGCTCAATTAACTTTGAGATTAGCTCTCCTAGCAGTCATCAAATCGATTAGTTAAATGACTCCCTGCCTGAACAACAAAGTCTTGCCGAGTTAAAAACTCAGTTGCCCAGAGCCCTTGTTTGCAACTCAGCATCGAGATTAATGAGCTAGACAATAGGGGTTTAATCATCTTAGTAAATAAATTAGCTTTGCCCTATAACCAACGAAATTAGATAGGGTCCGTAGGGCCCTCAGCAAAAGATGATATAAGTTGTTAACCAAAGATAAGAGCCTATAATTAAGGAGTATATTGTTCATGTTAGACGCGCCAGCCAAGCTGACGAGGCTCCGAAAAAGATTATATAATGAGTTCTTTGGACACCAATATGAATAACCTATTTTCATACGTAATTATGAGAATATTCACAATACAATTCAATTGCTGTTGCCACGAAAAGGCCGTTCAATGTATTAACTACCAAGAGAATAGGACGTTGTTGCAAGGTTAAGTTAAGATATTGACTGTGGTCTAAAGGTTCAGCATTATATACTTATAGTAGACCTAGAACGACGCGGGATCAGGTACTCCGGTCCGATCTAAAAAAAAAGAAAAAAATTGACACAAACTTGAACTTGGCCCTTTACAGGGCCGCCATTTAGGAAGTGAGACTGTAGCAACATTCTCTGTGGACAAAACGTTGTTTAAACTTGTATGTATGTATTTATATAGTAAGATATCATATTCAATATTTCTATTGATTGCATTTTGTGTATTATCCATTATTGTGTCTCTGATTTAACTGTCTTCGTAGTGCGATGTATAAGGTGTTGATATTCGGTGTGAGCATCCTGGGTTCGAGTCCACGGACTGCCACATGTGTTTGTAAATTTCATTAATCGATTTTAGGAGTATGGTTGGTTGTTGGAAGGAACATAATAATTGATATTGGTTCAGGAGTAATTTATCGAGAGGACTTCCCTAAGTGGTTAAGGCCCCATTAATTGCTCTTTCCATTCACATATGCATAGCCTACGTGAGTTGCAGTTGGGATGTGTGTACATGCTTAGATTGGTATGCAGGATTCGAAGTTGCATAATAAATCGTAGGCAGTGTATACAAACCTTTAACTGTCTTCGTAGTGCGATGTATAAGGTATTGATTTTCGGTGTGAGCATCCTGGGTTCGAGTCCACGGACTGCCACATGTGTTTGTAAATTTCATTAATCGATTTTAGGAGTATGGTTGGTTGTTGGAAGGAACATAATAATATATATGTCAATAAACTTACTGTATAATTATGTTACCATTTGTTTGTATTTTCCAGTTGAGCATACAGTAGACCCCAGCCTTATAATACCTGCATAACATTGGTCCGAGGACAGCGAGGAGGACCGAGGACAGCCATTAACATAAATGTAAATCGGACCAGAACGAAAAGTTTTATTAAAGAGCGTTCCGTGAGTTCTAAAACCACAACTATAAAGGTTGTCTATGCAAACGCTCTAGCAAACGCAATAAATATTCAGATTTAGAGGAACTATTGTTTACAGAAAATTATGACATAATTGGCATAACGGAATCTTGGCTCAATACAGAAGACAGAGCCATTTGAGCAGAGTATTCACTTCCCGGTTATGTAATGTTTGAGAAAAGTCGAATTAATAGAAATGGAAGTGGCGTTTTATGTGTTATCAAAGAAAGTCTTAACCCGATATTCTTGTCAAAATCTCAAATTATGAACGTCGACACATCCTTTGTGCTAATAAATAATAATATAACGGTACAAAATAATACTTGCATTAATATACAGACCTCCAGCTCAATCAGTTCAAACTGACCGAAAAATTTACGAACAAATTGCAGATCTAAGTAACTCACATGATACCGTAATTTTTGGCGACTATAATTTACCTGTGACCAAGTGAGGCGATACTCTTACTTCACACTCCGGACATGACTTGTAGCCTATGCGAACTTGTAAGAGAGTTCGCTCTATCAATTTCTTCCATCGCCGACCCGTGGTAATAACGTTCTTGACCTTGTACTTGCAACAAAAGAGGAATTAATAGAGAATTTGCATGTTGGTGATGAATTCAGTAATAGTGACCATCATACGATCACTTTCCATTTAAAATTCAATAGCAACTAACTCAATATATACCTGCAGAGAGAAGATCCCAAATTTCAAGAGAGCAAACTTCCGTAAACATAGAGCAATACTCAAGGAAATCGACTGGAGTTCTATGATTAACAATGATGATCTAAACCAATCATAGAGCTTTTTCACCTCCACTTATTTGAATGTAGGACATGAGTGTATACCACAGTAATACCGAAGATTAGTACATAATAATAGGCCAAAGTGGTGGAATAAAGACATTGCGGATTGTCTGCTTGCTAAAAAGAAAGCTCATGATAAATCAAATATCTCTGACACCCACGAACATATAATTGTTGTTGTTGTTGTTCCCGAAGCTGCCAGGCCTAACAGCCCCAAGGCCCCGATCAAAGCCAAGGCCATAACCGAGCGCCCCCACAGAACCCTCCCTGCCTACCACAATAAAGTCAGGGTGACCGAAGCCACTCCATGGAGGGGAGCTGAGGAGGGTGCGGAAACGCCCGGGAAACCAAAGTCCCACCCAGGGCCCTGTGCCCCTCAGCAATTATGAAGAGAAAGTTGAGGGGCAAAGGAAAAAATGTGACGCTTTGGCTTCCAATCTTGGTAGATTGGGAGGTCAATCCACGGAAGAGATGCCGCCTCTTGAGATCTAGAAAATATATAAGTAAAAGGAACAATCAGAGTAAGCTATGGGTATGACAGAGAATGCTCAGCTCTTACTCTGATAGACCAACCCATCACCAAACGAACGAAAATAAAGTAATATGATTATGTAGATTTACGACGCAAAGCCAAAACAATAATCAAACAAAGTAAAAACACGCTTGAATTACATGTTGCAAATCAAAGTAAGACAAACCCGAAAGAATTTTATAGTTACATCAGGAAGAAGAAAGTAGTGACTTCAACGATTTGACCGTTATTCGATAAGAAAGGAGATTACACTAAAGATGAAGCAAAAATGAGTATCGCTCTCAACATCTTCTTTGCATCAGATTTTACAACAGAAGACTTTAATAATATACCTCTAAAGCTTCGCCGGTGCAGATAGATAATTATAACTTTCTAAGCAGTATCAGCACTACAGAGAGAGAAGTTTTGAAATGTTTAGATAAACTCAAGGTAAATAAATCGCCTGGACCTGATACGATCTCGCCTAGAGTTTTAAAGGAAGCTAAGTATGAGCTCTCCAAACCATTGACATTCCTCTTCAATAAATCCTTACCATCTGGGACTATGCCTGATCAGTGGAAGCTCGCCAACGTAACACCGATATTAAAAGAAGGCAACAAATCCTTACCTAGTAACTATCATCCAATTAGATTAACCTCAGTTATATGTAAAATTATAGAAACACTCATAAGAGACAAACTCGTAAATCACTTAGAGGAAAACAACATACATAACCCACAGGGCCCCAGCGACACACGTGATGCGTCGGCAATGTATGTAACGCTAAACCCCAGCGCCGCAGCACCTGCGTCAGCAATTTCGACCTTATATACTCTTGTCCTATGGTAACTAGAGGCTTGAGGATGGTATGGGATATACCTTATGATGTTGCCGAACAGTGGCGTTACTCAGCAACCCCTTAGTCCAGCCGCGCGGATGGGTACGGGCGGATGGAGAAAGCCAGTTTACCCACTTATCTTATTTATTCTTGTCCTATGATAGCTAGAGGGTTCAAATTTGTATGGGATATACCTTATAATGTTGCCCAGTAGTGGCAATACTTGATAATACCCAAGTCCAGCCATGGTGGGGAGTGGGGAGAGAGAGCATGGGAGGAGGGAGGAAGTAGAGGACTGGGCCACCAGACTCGCCAGTTGTATTGTGTAGTTCATGAGTGTCGGACGTACCTCGTCGCCTTGTGATGTGTGGACGACGTAGTTGCTACAGTTGACGAAGTATCTAAGCTGGCCCCTGCTAATACAATGTACGTCATCCACGTTGGATCCAACGATGTACAGCGAACCCGGTCGGAAGATATGCTTTTAAAGTACCAGCAGCTGATCAAGTCGTTTAAGGAGAACTCATCAAGGATCATTGTCTCAGGAATCGTCCCCCGGCTTGGTGTAGAGAGCCGATTTTACAACATAGCCACCAGCACAAATAGTTGTCTAGCAAACCTCTGCAGGAAGGAAAGCGTGGGATTCGTCGACACCTGGGACAATTTCTACTACGATGACTATTTGTTTTCGGACGATGGAGTTCATCTGAACCAGGTGGGAGCAGCACGTTTTGGGCGTCTTCTCAACGATGCGGTGAAGGATTTTCGGAGAAGAAATCGACTCAGCACAGGACAACCAGGAAGGAGGACCAAAGACAGCGAGGACGGCAACCTGCGAAGGAATTAAATGCTAATCCGTCAAGAACCGCAAATTTGGATAAAGCTCCACCAACACGACCCAAATTCAAAACCGCCAGGGATAACGACCGAGGACTGAGGACAGCCATGAATGTAAATGTAGATCCGACCAGAACCAAAAATTTGATTAAAGAATGTTTTGTGAGTTCTAAAACCGCAACTTTAAAGGTTTTCTATGCAAACGCTCGTAGCATACAGAATAAATTTTCAGATTTAGAGGAACTAGTGTTTACAGAAAATTATGATGTGATAGGTATAACAGAATCTTGGCTCAATACAGAAGATAGAGACTTTTTAGCAGAGTATTCACTTCCCGGTTATGTAATGTTTGAGAAAAGCCGAATAAATAAAAATGGAGGTTGCGTTTTATTATATATCAAAGAAAGTCTTAACCCGACCCTCTTGTCAAAACCTCAAATTGTGAACGTCGACACATCTTTTGTGCTAATAAAGAATAATAAAGGTACAAAAATAATACTTGCATTAATATACAGACCTCCAGCTCAATCAGTGCAAACTGACCGAGAAATTTATGAACAAATTGCAGATGTAAGTAACTCACAAGATACCGTATTTTTTGGCGACTTTAATTTACCTGTGACCAAGTGGGGCGATACTCTTACTTCATTCTCCGGACATGACTTGTATGCGAACTTGCAAGAGAGTTCACTCTATCAATTTTTTCGATCGCCGACCCGTGGTAATAATGTTCTTGACCTTGTACTTGCAACAAAAGAAGAATTAATAGAGAATTTGAATGTTGGTGATGAATTCATTAACAGCGACCATCGTACAATAACTTTCACTTTAAAGTTTACTAGTAACGAACCAAATAGCAGCATCGAAAAAGTCCCTAATTTCAAGAAAGCAAACTTTCATAAACTTAGAGCTATGTTTAAAGAAACTGACTGGAGCTTTTTAATTAACAATAACGACATAAATACATCTTGGGAATTATTCGAAACCACTTACCTAAAAGCAGTGCAGGACTGCATACCATCGAAAATACGGCGTCCAGGCCTTAATAATAAGCCCAAATGGTGGAATAAAGCTGTTTCAAACTGTCTGCTTGCTAAAAAGTTTGCTAATGATAGATTAAAATCCTTACAAAATGACGAAGAATGGGTGAAATTTGTAGAGCTACGACGCAAAGCCAAAAAGTTAATTAAGCAAAGTAAAAAGACCCTAGAGTTACATGTTGCGAATCAAAGTAAAACAAACCAGAAAGAATTCTATAGTTATATCAGAAAGAAAAAAGTAGTTACTTCAACTGTTGGACCGTTAGTCGATGAAAATGGAGAATACACCAAAGACGAAGTACAAATGAGTAATGCCCTCAATACCTTCTTTGCATCAGTTTTTACAACGGAATACCTCAGTGATATCCCTACACCATCGCCGATTCAGATTGATAATTCAGATGTTCTAAGCAATATCACTGTTACAGAGAGAGAAGTATTGAATTGTTTAGATAAACTCAAGGTAAATAAAATGCCGGGACCTGATAAAATCTCACCTAGAGTCCTAAAGGAAGCTAAGGATGAGCTCTCCAAACCACTGACATTGCTATTTAATAAATCCTTGCAGTCTGGAACTATGCCTGATCAGTGGAAGATAGCCAACGTAACACCGATATTCAAAAAAGGCAGCAAATCCCTACCCAGTAACTATCGTCCAATTAGCTTAACCTCAGTTGTATGTAAAATGTTAGAAACACTCATAAGAGACAGACTCGTAAATCACTTAGAGGAAAATAACATACTTAAAGATACTCAACATGGCTTTCGTATAAAACGTTCCTGTTTAACAAACCTCTTAGACTTCTTCCACGATATCCTTAACCTCTACGATGAGAGTAAAGCTGTAGATATTATACCTTGATTTTCAAAAGCCCTTTGACAAAGTTCCCCACAAACGTTTACTGTTAAAACTAAAAGCGCATGGAATACAAGATGGTGTGTTGAAATGGATAGAAAATTGGCTCAGCGACAGAAAGCAAATAGTAGTCATAAACGGTAAGGCATCTAAATGGACCAATGTAAGTAGCGGGGTACCCCAGGGATCGGTACTAGGACCAATTCTCTTTCTAATTTACATCAACGACATAGATGAGGGTCTCACCTGTACAATCTCAAAATTTGCTGATGATACAAAAATTGCAAATAGCGTACTCTCAAAAGAACAAGTTGACGATATGCAACACAATCTAGATAAGTTGTCATGGTGGGCCCAAATTTGGCAAATGAGTTTCAATGCGGATAAATGTAAAGTACTACATATCGGATACCAAAATGAGAAAGCAAACTATTTGATGAATGGCACTCAGCTTAAGAAGATAACAGAGAAACCGATCTGGGAGTAACAATATCGAGTAACCTAAAACCGAGTCAACAATGTTCAGAAGTTGTTAAGAAGGCAAACAAAATAATTGGCTTTATAGGCAGGTCATTTGAGCATAAATCCAAAGACGTTGTCCTAACCCTTTACAATTCCTTAGTCCGCCCTCTTTTTGAATACTGCGTTCAAACCTGGTGCCCTTATTACCAAAAATATATCGACAAGCTAGAACGAGTTCAACGTAGAGTTACCAAAATGATACCTAGCCTAAAGAACAAACCATACGAGGAGCGTCTTAGAGAATTAAATCTATTTCCTTTAACCCAGTGCAGATTAAGAGGCGACTTAATTCAAGAGTTCAAAATCATCAAAGGCATCGACAATATGAACTGTAGTAAGTACTTCACTATCGACCAATCTAATTACACGCGGGGAAACGGTTGCAAAATTATTGGTAAATCTTTTAACTCACACAGGCTATGAATATCTTCACTCGAGTTGTCAACTTATGGAATGGGCTTCCCCGAGATGTCATAGACTGCAGCACCGTTGATTCATTTAAACTTCGCCTAGACAAATATCTCGCATCAAACTCGCGACTGACTGCATTTGTAAATGAATAACTTTATTTTATCCTCCCCTCAGTTACTAACCCATCTGTCCCCTACCAACTTCCTAATCCTGCCACGGACATTAGTTCCAGGGCAGTAGTTCCCTTTCCAATGTTCCCTTACCCACTCTAAACCACTGTTTGGACACTTGATCCTCAGTGTTTTGGAGGACAAGCAGCCTAGAAGGGTCAGTAGGACTGTTGTTGCTTGATTTCCTTTGTACTCCTTTGTACTCCTTTGTATCGCTCTGCTATTGCTCCCCATGACATAGTTGACTCCCCAATAAGTGAGGAAGAGAAGGAGGAGGATGACCCAGACCCCATGGCATTCCTCTAAATTCCGCCAGGCCATCGTAGGGGTCAGAAGAGAGGAGAGGAGAGAGCTTAGGAGAGATTGTCATGTTGCTATGTACAAGGTCTTCCCCCACACCCACACTCTCCCCACTAAAAATACAATGTCAAAACTCATATTTCTAAGTCAAAAGTGCCCAAAACAATGTGTAAAACTCATATTCTAACTATAAAACATACGACAAAGTATAAAATCAATAACAAGAGTACGTGAGAGAGGCATCATGTGAGTGAAAGTGATGAGAGAGAGGGTGAGTCAGCTGTGTACGTGCGTGCGTCGTGGACCAAGATGGCCACCAGTCGCCATGGTAAACAGGACGCGCAGCGCGTGACTTGCCATCTGTGGGCACTTATAAAACTTATCACACAGCACTTATCACACTGTAACATCACTTACAATGACATTATGTGATACATCTTGCTAATATATGAACTATGAAGGCACACATGATGCTCGGGTGGTGTAAATAACCGTAACTTGAAAACTGGATGCATCGTACATCTGCCATGCTGCCGCGCTCAGCCGTGAAGTTCCGGCGGGAAGCTTGAAGACCGCCCGGCATCAGCTGATGGTTGAAGCTGCCCCCCTGCCCCTAGGACCCCCAAATTACCGAGGTGATTGTTTTTTTTGTTTTTTTTTTATTTCTCACCTAATTCAGGTATATAAGAAAAATACTGTTTTTTTTACCAAATCGGCCGGTCTCACAGCGTACTTTTATTATTAATTAGCTGGTGTTCAGTGGGTTAAAGATACTCAACACGGTTTTCGTATTAAACGCTCCTGCTTAACAAACCTCTTAGACTTCTTCCACGATATCCTCAACCTATATGATGAGAGTAAAGCTGTAGATATTATATACCTTGATTTTCAAAAGGCCTTTGACAAAGTTCACCACAAACATTTATTGATAAAACTAAAAGCGCTTGGAATACAAGACGGTGTGTTGAAATGGATAGAAAATTGGCTCAGTGACAGAAAGCAAAGAGTATTCATAAAATGTAAAGCATCTAAATGGATCAATGTAAGTAGTGGGGTACCCCAGGGATCAGTACTGGGGCCAGTTCTCTTCCTAGTTTACATTGGCGACATAGGTGAGGGTCTCACCTGTACAATATCAAAGTTTACTGATGATACAAAAATTACAAATAGCGTACTCTCAAATGAACATGTGGAAGATATGCAACATAATCTAGATAAGTTGTCACATTGGACTCAAATTTGACAAATGCATTTCAATGTGGATAAATGTAAAGTACTCCATATCGGAAACCGAAATGAGAATGCAAACTATTCAATGAATAATGAATTGCACCCAGCTTAAGAGTGTAGACAGAGAAACTGATTTGGGAATAACAATATCGAGGAACCTAAAAGCGGGTCAACAATATTCAGAAATTGTGAAGAAGGCAAACAAAATAATTGGCTTTATAGGCAGAACATTTGAGCATAAATCCAAAGATGTAATCCTAACTCTTTACAATTCCTTCGTCTGCCCTCTCCTGGAATATTGCGTTCATTCCTGGTGCCCTTACTACCAAAAAGATATAGACAATCTAGAATGAGTTCAACTTAGAATGACCAAAATGATACCTTGCCTAAAGAACAAACCGTACGATGAGCATCTTAGAGAATTAAATCTATTTCCTTTAACACAACGCAGATTAAGAGGCGACTTAATTCAAGTGTTCAAAATCATTAAAGTCATCGACAATATGAACTGTATTCAATATTTCACTATCGAACAATCAAGTTACACGCGGGGGAACGGTTGCAAAATTATTGGTAAATCATTTTGCTCACACGAGTCTAAGAATTTCTTCTTCAATCGAGTTGTCATCTTGTGGAATAGGCTTCCCCGAGATGTCATAGACTGCAGCACCATTGATTCTTTTAAATTTCACCTAGACAAACACCTTGCCTTAAATCCACGACTGACTGCATTTGTAAATGAATAAAGGGTGTTTTTTTCTTCTTTTTTTCCCTCTATTATATTACTAACAACTGTCCCCTACTAACATCTCCTAATCCTGCAACGGACATTTGTCCCAGGGCAGTCTTCCCTTTCCATTTTTCCCTTACCCACTCTAAACTACTGTTTGGACACTTGACCATCAGTGTTTTGGAGGGCAAGCAGCCTTAAGGTTTGCAGGGTCTGTTGTTGCTTGATTTCTTTTGCACTTCTTTGTGGCAAGCGGTGGTCTCAAGTCAGTAACCAGACAAGTGATTAAGATAATATACACAAGTTTTGGGACAAGAGGGAAAACACGAAGAGGAATTATACAAAATGGTATCCTTTGCAAATTTGCAAAACATTTACTACGAACCAGCTGTATGAGAAATTAATGCCTAGATTCAGCTCCTTGAGATGTGAGTGAACACAATCGCGGATATCAATGACCAACAGAAAGTAACTCTCGCTTTGTCATTCTTAGGGGTCCATGCCCAAAGAGTAATTAATTCAATTGATGAAATTAAAAAGTGGGAAGATGCCAAAAATGTATTCATCACAACATTTGGGTCTTCAATGACTCAGGATAAAGCCGAAGATAGACTCAGAACGTTAACATTCCAAGTAGAAAGTACAGACACAGACGAGGAGGACATTAGCCGGAATTGCCCCACACGGAAGAATTTATAAATGGCTCCTAAGTCGCCCTGGAATTGGGAGCTAGTCAAGATCCTCCCCTTTTCCCTGCCACTATCTTAGACACTATTCTCCAGTTACTTATGGACACTGGAGCCACCCGAAGTTGCCTATCCTGGGAATACTATTCCCAACACCAGGAGTTGCTCGGCCCCCTTGAGCTAGCACTCAACCAATTACTGGGGGCCAATGGTGCCCCAATCTCAGTACCTCAGTACATGGCATAACCCAACCTTCACACTTGAACATAAAGCAGGCACTGCCCATGCCATTTTCACTATCATGGACACTCCCCCCCTCCCCCCCTCCCTATTAGCTGGGCATGAGATGCACCTCGACTTAAAGAGAGAGAGAGAGAGAGAATAACCCTATTGTTGACACCCAAGACCTCACTAACCAGTCAACCTGACTCCTGCCTGCTGACCCCCCCAAAAAAAAAATAACTTAATAGGTGACATCCAATTAGTACTTCTTCCCCTGGCCTGCCCCTCAGATCTTTGCACTATGTTCTCCCCGACTTTAAACTCAACACCACCCTTTGAGTAGCCCCTGCACTCGTTAACATAGATAAACCAATAGTCATGATCGCTAACGTAACCCCAGTGCCTCTCCGTATGCCCAAGAACCTGTTGTTAGGTGAGTGCCAACCAGTAGAACTGGTATGCGACTATGTACGCCGGACCAACACACCCCCAGTCAGTCGCCCGACGGCCATAAACAAAACAAAATTAAAACAAAGCCCCCCTCGGTCAGGATCTAACTCCCACTTTAAAAAAAATCTCTGCCACCCCACCTGATCTGTTCCCCATTCAAAATATACAACTTGTTGAACTATTGAGAGAACTTGATGATTTGGTCGCTCAAGATTAGTCTGAAAGCGGGCTCATCCATCTGGTGGCCCACAACATACATACAGACAACCCCCCCGGAGGAAAAACCCCTCCACCTAGCCGAAGAGGACCGGCAAGTACAAGAAATGCCAAAAGCAGGAATAGTTGAACCTTTTGAGTCTCCTTGGTCGTCCCCTGTTGTCTTAGCAAAAACATATAAGACGGTAGTTTGCGATTCTGTGTTGATTACAGACTGTTGAATGATGCCACAATTAAAGACACCCTGCCCTTCCCCCACATTGATGACTCACTTGAATCCCTTCACAGCGCTCGGTGGTTCTCAACCCTTGATCTCCAGTCCGGATGCTGGCAAGTTCCCCTTAACAAGGAGGCCAAACCAAAATCGGCATTCGCTACCAGCCATGGGGAACTATATCAATTTAACATCTTGTCCTTCGGTGTCACTAATGCGCCCGCCATGTTTTCGAAATTGATGGACACTGCCCTAGCCAGTCTCAATTGGAAGATTTGCCTCTCACGTTTAGACGATATAATCGTAATCCCCACCACTTGGGAAGAACACTTATACCGCCTGAGACAAGTATTAAATTGCATGCGGCAAGCCGGATTAAAACTGAAGCACTCAAAATGTGTCATTGCCTGCACGTGAGTCCCATACTTAGGGCATGTCATAAGAGCCGCTGGTATAGCCTGAAACTCCGAGAAAACCCCCACCATAGCCCAAATCCCCCCCCCCTCCCCCCCTTCCCATCATGTGTCCAAGAAGTCCAATCATTTTGGGCATGGCCAGTTATTAACGTCGGTTCATTAAATGCTTCTCCACCATTGTCTCCCCCCACCCCTTAACTTCCTTACCTGTAAAGAATTCCCCTTCCAATGGGGCAGAGAACAACAAATCACATTCGATAAACTGAAGGACATCCTCATAAACTCCCCCTGTTGTAGTCTTCCCTGACTTTAGTAAACCCTTCAGGTTATTCACAAACGCCAGTCTCATGGACCTAGGCACCGTCCTAGCCCAAGCAGTAGTGAGAATTTAATATCCTGCACCAGCCGTTCGCTTTCAGAGTCAGAAAAGAATTATCCAGTGCATAAGCCTGAGTGCCTGGGCATGATATTTGGATTAAAGTCATTAAAGTACGTGGCAGCTTGAGTGCCAACTGCCCTTTCGAGGTTTTATCAGTTGATGTAATGGGTCTTCTGCCTCCCTCTGATGGTTACCAGTTCGTCAAAACGTTCGTTAAAGTGTTTCCAAATCTGTAATAGCTGTACCAACCCACTGCCATGCCGTTCTCATCACTGCCCAAGTCCTTATTTGCCGCATTATCTCTGCCTTTGGTATCTGCACCACCATCCTCAGCAACTGAGGGAGGGAATATATTTGTCAAACCTAGGCTGCGTTAACTGAATTATTAGGAATTAATGTATCCTTGTCCTCCCCTTATCACCCCCAAGACAATGGCATTGGCGAGTGTTTATATAGATCCATTACAATGCCCTTCGTGCTTCAATGATAGAGAGTCAACATAATGATTGGCCCAACCTCCTTCCCATTGTGCAATGGGGCCTCAATCGTGCAGTTCATTCTTCAACCGGTCACATACCCCACAAATTGCTCTTTGGTCAATATCCCAATGTCCCCACAACCTGAGAGCTACCCCCTGTTCACCTTGATGCCATTCTCATACCTCACCGAGATTAGTTACTGATATTGTAACATACACTTAGAAATAACCAACCCCCGAAAGTACAGGATGCAATATTAAACCACCTATTATTAGCCAAAAATATACTAGCCGCAAGATTTATTGGCCCATATGTTGTCATCGCCACCCCCAATTATTATCAAGTTGTAGTAGATGTCCCCCATACAGGCCCAGTGTCCTACCATGCCAGCTACACCCACTCTTACCTCGACCTTGCAGCCTTGCCCTTCATACCGGCCAATCAGGAAGCAGAAAACGACCCAGCTCCTCACCCAATACCAGGAGAGCTGGAGGATGACGTCAGCCTTGGGTCAACTGACAGTCCTCCAACCTCACCTCCCAGACAGCCAATTACCATGCACCAATCACCACGTGCTCAGGTTGGGTTTCCAAGCCCCATGATTGCCTGTTCGCTGTATGTGAAGCCCCTTCCCAACCTCAGGCATCAGTTCTCAGAGCTAAACCCCTCTCTAGAGTTCAACACACCACAGTCCTTGATGCCCTTAACACCCTTGTCTAGCACAACACCCCAGTCTTCGCCGCCACCTTCAGCCACCTGGAGGGCCAGCAAGTGAAAGTCATCCGCATTCTCTCCGCACTCCAGCTGAAGCCCATATTCACCAATTATCCGGACGGCAAGGTCATGATAGAACCTAGCCGCTGTTCTCGAGGATGATGCCCCCTGATTAGACACCATCAGGACTATGCCTGGGAGAAGAACCTGCAACTCCTCCATCGTCCAGATGGGAGGATATTTATGTGGTACCGAGAGTGGGAGAATGTTTTAGCAGAGGGTGATGTTGGGAGGTTGCCCAAGTAACACAAACAGCCCCGAAAGGAACTGGCGAAACTTCCAAGCCTAATGCACCTGAGAATTCCCAAACCATCCACAGCGCCCTTGGTAGTAAACCCAGAGAATGGGTGGAGCTTTTCTCACCTTCCAGCTCCGCCATAGGCCAAGGGAAAGCCATCCAAAGAATTACGTCACGGCAGATCGACTACCGGGTTGGCCGAAGCGCTCATCTGGGCAACCACCCCATTGGCCGACCCAGAATCTCAGAGGTAAAAAACACAGGCACAAAAGTGAAAACAACATGTGCAGTCACATTCCCCAAACTGACCGAACCAAATCCAGGAACACAAATCCTGGAAGCCCTGTGATTGGCTGGTGGCGGTAAACAAAGATCCTCCGCTAAGCCTTATATGGACCCCCACCCACATCTCAACACAGTCTCCTTAAGGAAACCGAAAAAACAATGTTTTGATTACAGAAGACGAATGTTCTAGACTACCCCTGAGCTTTCCCCAGCCACTGCTGCAGCTGCCGCCCTCCACCAACTGCCCCGAGTTACTAGAACTGCAGACCCTGATACAACGGCAAACTCTGGGCGCCCCTGACCCATATCTCAAGGAGGTAACCGCCCACTGGTAGACCGAGCTGCCCCAAGTACTGAGGGAGGAAATAAGGCTGGAGACTGAGGCGCTCCCACCATACTACTGAGACCGCCGCTGACGACGTCTTTATAAATATGGAGGGATTCTAGTATTTTTAGATTCTTATTAGTATATGCATGTATCAATTATTGTGAAATTGTGGGGTCCACTGATATTTTGCATCCGTAACAGTGTTCTCTTAATGCTGAGTAGGGAGGTGTATTGATTACGAAACCAGTTCTGCTCGACTGACCCATATGTTCGTCGATCCTTAACCCCTTCTGTACCGGCGATGTATATTTAACATTATTCTAGTTACTTTAAAAAAAAAAAAAAAACGAAACCTCGACCCGCCTCGGACTCCCCCGGGGGGCGGGAACAGAAATGCCTCCATCAGACTGTCCCCTGGAAACGACTCGCCAAAATGGTCTGGACCACCACCTTCTACTCTTACCATTAATTTCTGTACTATTCGTGGCCTTTCCTCTAACTTCCACTCTGTGGAACACCACCTCTCCTCTGCCAACCCTGATCTTCTCTTTCTCACCGAGACACAGTTGTCTGAGATTACTGACAGCAAACCCTTCTCTGTGTCCTCCTACTATCTCTATCCTCAGTTTTGAGCCAAAGGTGGATGTTGCATCTATGTACGAAACAATCTTTGCTTTCTCTCATGATCCCAACTTTGATTCTTCTGAATTCTCAAGTTTTTTTGCCACTCTCAAACTAACTATTTCTGCGCTGTCTATCTCTCCCCTAATTCTACTGACTATCCAAAAATGTTTGACTATCTAACTTCTTAAGTGGAACACATTCTATCCATCTATCCTGTCACAGAAATCTCTATCTTATGAGATTTCAATGTTCACCACCACCAATGGCTCTCTTCTGTTTCCACTGACCAACCTGGTGAACAAGCCTACATCTTGTCTATCTTAAATGACCTAGAGCAGTTAGTGGAGCAACCCACCCGTATCCTGGATCGCTTCAGAGATTGGCCCAACATTCTTGACTTATTTCTAACCTCTAACCCTTCTGCTTATACTCTCAATCTTGTATCTCCCTTGGGCTCCGCCGACCATAAACTAATATCTGTCACCTGTCCTATCTCTCCAGTATGGCCATCCGATCCTCCCAACCTGCGCTTGTGGCACTTTGGTGCTGCCGACTGGGATGTTCTTTGGCAGCATTTCTTTGATTTCCCATGGAATGACTTTTGCTTCTGTGGCCGGGGACCCTCGGAGAGTGCTGAACGCATTACCGAGGTAATCCTCTCGGGCATGGAAGCATACATTCCATTTTCTTTTTCTCAGTATAATGCAAAAAATTCTTGGTTTACTCACGCTTGTTCTACCGCTGTCTGCAACAAGGAGGAAGCATTCAAATCGTACCGACGGCTTAAGACTCAAGAATCTCTTCTTCCTATGTTTCTGCCCAGAATCAAGCCAAATCTGTTCTTCGACTTGCCAAACACTCTTTCATCAATAATAAATGCACTGAACTATCCAACTCTAGCTCTTCCTAAACTTTCTGGCATCTAGCCAAAAACCTCTTCAACAATTTCTCTTCCTCGTCTTTCTCTCCCCTTTTCCACTCTGATGGCACAATCAGCACTTCTTCTTCTGACTAAGCTGAACTCTTCGCTCAAACTTTTGCTAGAAACTCCACCTTGGATTATTCCGGTGCTATTCCTCCCTCTCCACCCCCCTCTCTCCTACTTATGCCTAAATTCCTAATCTCTTATAAAGATGTATTTTTCTACTATCTCTGGGCTTAATACTAAAAAGTCCGAATGGTGTTCCCCCTGTTATACTAAAAAACTGTGCTTCCATGCTGACTCCCTGCCTAGGCAAACTCTTTCGTCTCTGTCTTTCCTCTAACGTCTTCCCTTCTTGCTGAAAGTTTGCTCTCATTCAACCTGTCCCAAAGAAGGGTGACCGCTCTCAACCCTCCAACTATCGTCCAATTGCTCTCACCTCTTGTATCTCTAAATATTTTGAAACTATTCTTGCTTCCAAATTTCTTTAGCATTTTTCTTCTCATAATCTGCCCTCAGATCTCCAGTATGGCTTCCTTAAGAGTCGCTCTACTGGTGATCTTCTTTCATATCATACTAACTCTTGGTCATCCTCCTTTTGGGACTTTGGTGAGACCTTTTCTATTGCACTAGACATATCGAAGGCCTTCGATAGAGTCTGGCACAAATCTTTAATTTCTAAACTACCCTCCTTCGGTTTCTATCCCTCCATCTGTGCCTTTGTCTCTAATTTCCTTTCCGGCCGTTCCATAGCTGCGGTTGTGGACGGCCATCGCTCACTTCCTTATCCTATCAACTTCAGTGTTCCTCATGGCACAGTCCTATCTCCCATTATTTTTCCAATTTTCATAAATTATATTCTCAACTGTACCTCCATTCCTATCCATTCATTTGCAGTTGCCTATACCTTCCACTACTCAACTAGTTTTCCAGAACGCCCCAGCAAGCAAGTCCTTCAAACATAATGAAGCCATTAAACACTTATCTTCTGATCTAATTACCATTTCCAATTAGAGCAGAGAAAACCTTGTTGCCTTTAATGCTTCTAAAACCCAATTTCTCCATCTATCTATCCGCCGTTAACTCCCAGAGGACTATCCATTATACTTAAACAATACAAAAATCAACCCTTCATCTTCTCTCAATATTTTCGGTGTCTCTTTTTCTTCTGGTCTCTCTTGGAAGGACCATATCGCCACTCTTGCTGAGGCAGCCTCCCAGAAGAGGGTGTGCTCAACCGCCTCAAGGGGTTCTTTTCCCCTGCACACCTTCTTGCTCTGTACAGGGGCACAGTGCATCCTTGTATTGAGTATTGTTCACATGTGTGGGGAAGATCCTCTCACACAGCACTTATAGACAAAGTACAAAGGCAAGCCTTTTGTATCCCGTATACTCACTGACTCTCTTCAATCTCTCTCTCTTCGCCGCAATGTTGCATCTCTCTCGCTATTCTATCGCTACTACAGTAATCAGTGTTTCTCAGAGCTATCTCAGGGTATACCACCTCCTCTATGTAGGGTACGTAGTACCCGTCTTGCAACACAAGCCCATCCCTACTCTGTGCAACTCTCCAACTCAAGAGTGAAACAATACTCCCAATCTTTCTTCTATTCAACAACTGAGCTCTGGAACTCTCTCCCTAAATCCATCTTTCTCTCATCCTATGACTTGAATTGTTTCAAACTCTGTGTGTCCAGAAATTTTTGCTCGAATTATTCCTTGGTTTCGGCCGTCACTTTTTCAACTCTGGGGAAGGCACTCGTCACAGGCAGTTTTGCCTTTTGTTTCCCTCATCCACATTAAAAAAAATATATATATATACGGTATATATATATATATATATATGCTTCTAATCTCTCAGTGGGGTTCGAACCGCCGACCGTCAGGACGATAGCCGACGCTTTAATCAACTACACCACGGCAGTCTAAAAGACACTCAACCCTCTATCCTATTTATGTTAAGGAGAAGGGAAACCCACAAGGCGAAAATATTTCAATTCATACCAAGTCGTAGGATCGATATTCCAGAATACCATACAAGGATTTCTGAGTGTCCCGACACAACTCGGGCCGATATTGCTTGGTGGGATAGAATTAAATTAAATCAATTTCGGCCCGAGTTGCGTCGGGACACTCAGAAATCCTTGTATGGTATTCTGGAATATGGATCCTACGACTTGGTATGAATTGAAATATATTCGCCTTGTGGGTTTCCCTTCTCCTTAACATAAATAGGATAGAGGGTTGAGTGTCTTTTAGACTACCGTGGTGTAGTTGATTAAAGCGTCGGCTATCGTCTGACGGTCAACGGTTCGAACCCCACTGAGAGCTTGGACACATATACTGTATATATATATATATATATATATACAGTATATATATATATATATATTTATATAGGCCTATTGTTGTACCAGGGTTTTTACCAGGTTTACTTATTGGTCGTGGTGAGTTCTACTTGACTGGGGAATTCCAAGATCATACAAATACATGCATAGAAGACAATAGAGGGTACATAATTTTAACACCAAGTGTAATTATAAGAACAGTTTTATTTAGCTTAACTCTTATTTCACTAATCATAGATAGTTATACAAGATAAAAATTGTAATTATTTATACAAAATTAACTGTCCTAGCATGTGCGAGGATCTAGAAGGAGCTTATAGGTATTTGATTATCACTTGCCTATTAATATACATAGGATAGATACATTTATGAGTTAGTACAAAGTAAGGTGCTTGTTCAACATTTATACAATACTATAGCACTTGTACATTTGACGAGGATTTTACTAAGTCACTCAAGGTGGACTTATGCGTTGGCGTATTAATAACAAATCATTCAGAGTCAATAGTGTGGACTCTAACTAGGTGTATTCACTGGCGTCTAGTTTATTTCAGACAGAGTTAACCCGTGGAGCCCCAGCGACGCGTCTGACGCGTCGGCTATGTATGTAACGCACAGCCCCAGAGACGCGCCTAACGCGTCACCCTTATAGCTCCAGTCGTAAGTCTCAGAATGGCTCTAGATTTATATGGGAACTACTTTGGGATCCGGCGGACTAATTCCAAAACGTTTTGTCCATACGCGTGCGCGCGCGGGGACGGGAGAGGGCACCCGCCTTCCCACACCTCATGGTCAGTTTACCGCGCACCCTCTCGAGTGAAACACCATGTCTCGACGCTATAGTGCCCGCCTTACCCGCCCCTGCAGTACAGAGGAGGTCATGGATATACTGTACGACACTGACAGCCCTGATAGTGACACTGACTCGGCATTGGACGAGTCTGGGGACGAGTATGCCCCTTCGCAAGCTGAAATAAGAGAGCTAGAGGAAGAGCTTGCTCAGATTCCTGTCAGGCGGCGAAGGCCGTCACAAAGACAGCAAGGGGCAAGTGCACCTCCCCGCCGCCCACTTCCCCAAGACCCCACTGAATCCTCAGAAAGTGGGGAAGAGGTTGTTGTTCCAGATGAACCTGCTGACCCTCAAAATTACGTGCGTGTACCTGGGGAAGAACGAAAGGGATTGAAGAGAAGAAGGGGCGAGTCTGGGAGTAAAGAGGAGGTACCCCCACAACCCCGCCTGCCTTCTCCCCCACTTCGCATAATCTCCCCACTCAAGAAAAATACCCCGGGGAGGTTCTATGGTCGTCATAAACATAGTGACAAACAACAACGTGGTGATGGACAAATGGAACAACCTGGTGATGGACAAAGGGCACAACGTGGTGCGAGACAAGGGCAGTCACGTGACCCAAAACGCTCCCTCTTCCCTCCCGACCCAGAGCACGCGGGAAGGGATGAGTCACCACCACCATCACTACTACCAGACTCTCCGCCTCGCCATTCTTCCCCCCCACTATCACCTTCAGGCTCCATCCCGTACACCCCCCCCACGAATGTCTCCCTCACCTGAACCAGGCCCCTCCCGCGCCACTGCATTATCACTAGCCTCTCCACAACGCCCCGACCTGCCCCAACACCCTGCAAGCAAACGACGTGGGCGTGTCATATCTCGCGGGCGTGCCACCCGCGGCCGAATGCAGAAGGTGAAGCAAATAAGACGCCCCAGCAACAACTCGAGCTCTAGATCTAGCTCTCGATCAAGTTCGAGGTCTAGCTCCAGACCCAGGTCCACCTCTCGCCCACGCCGCCCACGCTCCACCCGCACCCGCCCGACCCGCCCCGGTGCCCCTGACGATGACCCTGATGAGCCCGATGCCCCATCTAGCGACGACGAAGGCGCTGAGAGGTGGGATTGGGTGGATGGGGAGAACTATCTACCAGGACAATACCACTTTGTGGGGCAGCTGAGGCTGTCCCTACCATGCCCAATCGTGGACCTGACACTACAAGACTGGGTGTTTTTCTGCAGTTCTTCACTGCCAACCTTGTCGGCTTGATTGTTGACCAGACGAACTGGTACAACTATTATTTTATGGCAGGGAAGGAGCAGAAGAGGAACTCGGCACGTCTCTCATGGGTGGATTTGTCTTCCGATGAGTTCTACGCATTCCTGGCACTGGAATGCACCCATCATCCTGATGGGGGTCACCAAGAAGACGTCTCTCAGGAAGTACTGGTCATGTGATCCCCTCATCGCAACCCCCTTCTTTGGGAAAGTCATGAGCAGGAATAGATTCACGGCAATCATGGGAAACCTGCACTTTATTGATAGCCTGGCAAGCCACACCAGGAACCAGGAACGCCCCAGGAATACCAAAGACCCGATGGAGAGGATAAGACCTATATTTGAATACCTGAAAACTAAGTTTGCAGCCTCCTTCAAACCTTACCAAAAACTAATCATTGATGAGAGTCTGGTGCTATGGAGGGGGAATATTAGCATCCGACAGTACATCCCCAGCAAGCGTCACCGTTATGGCCTGAAACTGTTCGTGATGTGCGACTGCAAAACCGGCTACATCCAGGACATCATCCTCTACATGGGCAAGGTCACTGAACTGGTGGAGGAGAGGACATATGGGATATCTGGGGCCGTTGTCATCACCATGTTGGAGGGATATTTGGACAGGGGCCACATCTTGTACCTCGACAACTGGTACACCAGCCCTTCCCTTGCCAAATTCCTGTACAGCAGAAACACTAGCGTCTGTGGCACCGTCAGGAGGAATCGTGTCTACATGCCAGAGCTACCCGAAAGGCGGGAGAAGGGCTCCATCATCCACCTCCAGGCAAATAATATCTTGATGCTCTCGTGGATGGACAATCGTGACGTCAATATCCTCACCAGTATCCACCTGCCCCGCATAGAGGACACCAAACGCCGTGATAGAGCCACAGGTGAGGCGGTCAAAAAACCAGTTGCAATCATTGACTACAACATCAACATGCGGCTGGTTGACAAGTCAGACTCTGTCATATCGTCGGTCGAGTGTGCCAGGAAGACGATGAGGTGGTATAAAAAACTATTTTTCCACCTACTTGACCTCACCCTCTACAATTGCCACATCCAATATCATGAAATAACAGGTGAAGTTGAGACGATGGAGTCGTACTGCGTCGAACTTGCACGGGAGCTTCTGTTCTTCTTCAGGGATGGTCCACGCCGCCAGCAACGTCCCGCAGCTCGTTTTCAAGCACCAGAAGGCCCCGCCAGACTGACACAACGCCACTTTTGCGATTTTGTCCCGCCCAACCAAGTAAAACCCAACCCACGCAGACAGTGTCATGTGTGTTGCAACACAGGCAGACGCAACCAAAACGGACAGACACCCGGACGATGTGTGAAGAATGTGATGTGGGACTGTGTTTTCCCACCTGCTTCAGGGATTATCACACCCTCGAGCACTTCTAAGTGTTCAAAGTGTTCAAAGACTGCGATAAAAGACGCTATAATGTAATACTAACAGTGTATATAAAAGACGCAAAAAGTGAATATAAAACAGTGTGTATATATATATAATTTACAAGTGCAAAGTACCGAACAATATAAAACACTAAGTAAATTCTAAACTTATAAAACTGTGTGCAATTAATTATAAGAATACGAGACAATAAGTGCGTAAAACAATGTATATACACCTCATAATCTTAGGTAAAACAATGAACAAGTACAAATAATTCAATGAAAAGGAGAGACAGAGTGACCTTGAGTGAAAGTGACAGCCAGACAGAGAAAGAAAGAGGGAAGGGTGCTGCGGAATGTGGGTCACTCAGTCCGCTGTCTGGCCGTGTGTTCGTATGTGCGTTTTGTTATTGTCCTGAGCAAAGATGGCCGCCCAAGATGGCCGCCATCACCATGGCAACGGGGACGCTAACACTCGTGCGCACTTGTAATACTTGAATGAAGGCACTTATCATACTACAACTTCAGTTATATTGACATTATGTGATATACAAAGACATTCTATGAACTCTGAAGCGCACTTTATGTCCGAGAGGTGCAAAATAAGTCATGCTGCCTGGCGGCTGGCAACTGGCTGCTGGCGCGGGAGATTTGAAATGGCGCTAAGGCTCCACTGAGGCTGGGGACCCCCACTACCTCCCATGACCCCCAAAAGGCCTAGGTAAGTACTTTTTTCACATTTCTTCAGGTCTATCATTATTTTCTAACACATTCTGATATATTTATAAGACAAAAAAAACATTTGAAAAATTGCCCGGGTTCTGGTGCGCAAAAATAATAAAACAGGCCGGGGCTGTACGGGTTAATAGGTGGGGACTCCACCGTTGCACTGGTGTGAATTTGGTAGAGTCGATATATATTGGGACTCAAACTATTTTAGCAACACCGACGCACTGGTGTGAATTTGTTAGAGTCGATATGTGGGGAACTATTTGGCTAGCACCAACGCACTGGTGTGAATTTGGCAGAGTCGATATATATTGAAACTCTAACTATTTTATTAACACCGACGCACTGGTGTGAAAATAGAGTCAATATGTGGACTAACTTTTATACCTCATCACTGGTATCTCTTGGTATCTGTTATTTGTAGCAGCTTGAAATCTTCTAAGTCTCCGTTTGGCCGTCCAGACTGGCATGTTATGTGGATCAGTTGTTTACAGATGGGTTAATGGGTATAGCGTCTTAAATGAGGCTCCGAACATGTCATGACACTGGGCACATCATCGGAGGAACGCAAGCATAAACTGGCGCAAGTCGATAGAGGCTTGACTATCCTGACCGTTATATTAACCGGTGGAGAAGTTCTGATCAGGTACACTTGGTGTGGGGTCTTTAATTTAACGTCTCAAATGTCATTACACAGTGACGATATAGCAGGCGAACGCGAATTAATAATATGGTCATGACCTATACTACTGCTTCGACTGCCTCTGACCTTTATAACAGGTTCAAGGAACTTGGGGGTTGTTTAAATTGTTTAACTACAAGTGTCTGCATAACATGTTACAACAGATGTATTAAGGACTTCTTTATGCAGAGCGCCTGTTAAGGTGTCTCGCAGAGCGCTAGACTAGACGAAGGACATTGACATATCAAGTATCTTCGAAGAGTTTAGAAGGTGCTGAATTTAATAATAAAAGTATGATTCAGGGCATGCCCATATATTCTACTTTTAATATTAAAAGTCGCCGCTTACTGGGGATTCTTATGTTAGCAAAGTACCATGGCAAGTCTAACAATATTTCCTCAATGGGAAAAAGAACTCCTCAGACCTTTCAAGATATTCGGCATGCCGTTCAATCTTTACTTGAAGGGGAGGGTAATCATAGGACTGTCACTACTAGCATGCCAGTATTATGAAAGCCCTAGAATTACTTGCCCTGTTCAGCTTTCGTCGGGATAGTGACGACTTGAGCTGAGATGTCCCAGGATAGTGTTCTGAGGTTAAAAGGTCATAAGTCTAGTCAGGGTCAATCTAGAGGATTAGGAGGCCTCCCCTAGAAGGATGCTGGCAGGTGATCCGGCCAGTGGCGTAGCCAGGGTTTTCTCAGCAGGGGGGCACCTGGGGAGGCACCATTATCATGGGAGGGGCACCTGATACTCAGGGCCAGGTAGAGACTTCATTGGGCCCTGGTGCTGTGGGCTTCTATAAATTGATAGGTGAGCGAAGCGAGCCAATCCAGCTGGGGGTGCTGTGAGCCCCCCCCCCCCCCAGATTTGTTTTGAATTTCACTACTAAATAGACTCAATCTGAAGCCATATTTTTTTATAAATAGGTTCAGGAGTAGTTTATAGAGAGGCCTTCCTTAGTGTTAAGCGCCCCATTAATTACTTCTTCCATTCACCTATTCATAGCCTCCGATAGTGCAGTTGGAATGAATGTACATGCTAAGATTGGTATGCAGGATTCGAAACTACATAATAAATCGTAGGCTTGTGCAGCATTCTTTAACTGTCTTCGTGGCGCAATTCATAAGTGTGTTGATTTTCGGTGTGAGCGTCCTGGGTTCGAATCCCCGGACTGCCACATGTGTTTGTTAATTTCATTAATCGAGTTTTGGAGTAAAGTTGGTTGGTGGAGAGAACATAATAAATAGCACATTATCAAACTAATGGTTCTAAGGAACTCCTCTTTGATTTTATCTTTAGCTTTGTCTATATGGTTAATCATTAGCCTATACAGTATTGTATTAAACTCAACTAACACTAACTCAATTTACATAACCAATTTGGTATATAAATACTGTAAACACACAATACTCTCAGAGCTTTATTAAACACTTGTACTGTACAGTATATTTGTGGACAGACATTTTGGAAATTAGAAGCTAATTCGCATAATTGAAACTGAACCAAAGAAATCTTGTAAGACATAATCAGAGGAATATCCTTTACATACACAAATTACTACTGCATAATCTAAGGGAGGGTTGAAGGGAGAGCTTTATTGATTCACTTAAGTTATGAAAATAGTAATGTACAGCAATTGCAGGATTAGGCTATATATTGTATTGATATGGTGTAGCCTACTGTATAATCTCCATAATTAAGGTTTAGTGAAATTATTTTACACAATGCCTGCAAATTATTTTAGAGTTGACTAGATAATAAGACACCACGCATCAATCAGCTGAGCGATTATAAAAAAAAAACAAAAAAAAAAATCTAGCCTTCATTCGAGAAATAATTTTCTTTTGTAGTAATATTTTGTTTTCTATCATTCGAGAAATAATGTTCTTTTGTAGTAATATTTTGTTTTCTTTCTGCCTTAAATTAATTGAAAATGTTTAAACTTTATGTATTAAGAATAAGAAATAGTTCAGATATAACATTACTATTCAATTTTCCAATCTAGGATGGATGAAAAATCAAAGCTCCAACAGGTATGAAAACGAAAGAAAACGAGCCTCCAACCGATGATTAAGGCGGTAACTATCATAATTTTATACTCCTTTACAAATATTCACTGTTACTGCTGTTGGTGAAGTGATAATTTTAAATGGAGATACTTATGATCTATAATAATTTTAATTGTTGTTTTTGGTGGTGGTGCCTTCTATCCAGGAGTTCCTAACTTCCTATTGAATACAAATTAACAATAACAAATTAGGTATACATGTAGGGCTTTGGTGTCTGGTGGTGGGGGGGGTTGGGGGGGGGGGGGGGGGCACATGCCCCCCCTTGGCTACGCCATTGGATCCGGCCCTTGAGGATAAGTAGGGCGCAAGTCCTTACTCCGATGGTGGTACTGGGAGTCCTTCTTGCCCTGGCTGAAGACAATACGCCTTTTTGGCGCTTCTTGATAAGGAGAAGGATTCTTGATAGATTTCCCAGGTGTTGATGGACATTGTGATGAAACAGTTGCAATTCGGGCATCTCTTCCGGCGTTCGTGGTGAGTCTGGGAGTAGGCTACTAGTTTTACGTAGATGTTGGGGTGGAATATTCTGGTCATTCTGGTGGTAATTTGGTACACGTGGTATTTCTCCACGTGCATGTTTCCTCGTTGATGTATGTTTCTTCTCTTCTGATGTTTCGCCTTTTCTTTTCTCTTGTTGGTGTTGTTTATTACGGTTGTAGGGTAACTTCGTGATGCGTGGCAGTGTAGATATTATTTCTAGCCTGATTCTCGGGGGTGGTATATCTTTCCTTTCTATCTTAGTTACTCCTTTCATTTGGACAGGAAGTCGTGCTTCTTGGTGGTGGCCATCTTGTCTTCCTCGTTCGTTGTTATTTCCTTGTCTTCTGTCTCCTTTACTTTCTTCTGTTGTCGTGGTCTTTCCCGTCTTCTTCTTAGTTGTTTTCTGTTTGTTGCTGTTGTTCTGGTTGATGGGCTGGGAATCTGGAATGCTATGTTTGGTGATCAATTGTTTCTGTTGTCTCTGTTTGTAGTTTTTATCCTCTTTGTTTGAGTTTGCCCTTCTGTTTCTCTGTGGCGTTTTCTTGTCTGCTTTGTTCCTTCTTCTCTGGTGGTTCTCTCTTCTGCGTTCACGGGATTCTTATTCAATTTGGTTATTTTATATATATATTATATATATATATATATATATATATATATATATATATATATATATATATATATATATATATATATATATATATATATATATATATATATATATATATATATATATATATAAATAACCAAATTGAATAAGAATCCCGTGAACGCAGAAGAGAGAACCACCAGAGAAGAATATATATATATATATATATATATATATTTATATATATTATCTGGTTTATATGTGGGCGGCGTGGAATGGGGTGGGTGGGGGATGGGCCTAAATAATATATATATCCAGTGATGACTACACTATACTAGCCTTGCACGACCAGGAGGAGGAAGAAACGGAGGTATGGGGGGGGGGGGATTTGGAGGAGGAGAGGAAGAGGAGGAATAGGATGAAGGAGAAAAATGAAGAGGGAAAGGAGGAGGAAGAGAAGGAGGATAGGCAGAAGGAAGAAGAGAGAGAGAGAGAGAGAGAGAGAGAGAGAGAGAGAGAGAGAGAGAGAGAGAGAAAGAGGGGGGGGGGGGGGCGAACATAAAGAGATGATGGTGAGGAGTAGGACAATGTAAACATTAATAGAAAACTGGGGATTAAAGATCAAAAATAAAATGAAGATAATTAGTAAATGGGGGACGGATACAAAATGATATATATCCAGTGATGACTCCTATATATTTAGCCGTGGACGGTCAGGATTGTGAGGAAGAGGAGGTGGAGAGGGAGGAGGAAGAAGGGGAGAAAAGGAGAAGCGGTGATATAAGGAAGATAATAAGGAAAGAGAGGATGATGGTGAGGTGGAGGATAATGAACAATAAAAGATGCATGTACAAAATATTGGAAGGAAATAGAAAACAAAAAACAAAAGGAAAATAAAACAGTGAAGTAAATGAGGGGTGGGTACAATAAATATACAGTATATCCAGTGATGATTCCAGCATACCAGCCTTGAACGATCAGTGGGAGGAGGAACAGGAGGACATGGAGAATTACAAAGGAAGTCAAGCAACAACAGTATAGCGACCTCTCGAGGTTGCTAGCTGTCTATATCACTGCTGTTCAAAGTGCCTAACAGTGGCTTAGATTGGGTAGGGGACAATTGGAAAGGGAAATACTGCCCTAGGACTACTGTCCCTGGCAGGGTTAGGATATGTTTGTAGGAGACAATTTGGGTTAACCCCTTCAGCACGATGATGTAGTTTCAGCATATTCTGGTTACAAATAGACAAATATTTTTCTATAGCATATAATCTACCTCTACGACTCAAAGACAGGGGTAAATACGATCTCAATAACATAGGTCCTGCTTAACCCCTACTGTACCAGAGGGTATTAACATAAATGTACCCTCCAGTACCAGGCAATGAGGCCAATATGGCTTCAGAGTCGAGAGAGAATACCCTTCCATCTCAAAAGTTGGAGGATTATTGAGCCAGCTAGGCTGCGAGACCCTGAATATAGGATGAGAAGTGTTGCCAAGGTCTCAAACCAGTGCTTACAAATCACGGTACCTGGTATCACTCGATACGGGCAGTTACAACTACCTCATGTTACTGACGTCGATCTTCCGTCGCTGGTACTGACGAGTGACTTTATTACTGACGGTGATTCGACGTCGCTGGTACAGTAAGGGTTAAACTGCATAACTTCATCTAATTCTATCCAAAATCTAAAGTATAAATGTGTCTTCGTGCTGAAAGGGTTAATAGCATAACACCGCTGTAATTGATGCTTCATGTATCTGAGGAATAGTGAGTAGCATCTTAGTTATCTAATTATACATTTAGTGATCCTCGATGCATCTGAGAAAAAAAGAAAAACAATGTTATCCATTTACAGATGGAGTCAGTTGCGGGTTAAAGGCAAGGTGTTTGTCTTGGCGATGTTTAAAGGAATCAACGGTGCTGCAGTCTATAACATCTCAAGGAAGTCCTTTCCACAAGTTCCCAGCTCGATTGAAGAAGACATTTTTAAACTCATGTGAGCTAAAAGATTTACCAATGAATTTGCAGCCATTATCCAGTGTGTAATTTGGTTGGTCAATCATAAAGTACTTATTATAGTTCATGTTGTAGATACCTTTGATAATTATGAAGACTTGAATTAGGTCACCTCTTAATCTGTGCTGGGTTAAAGGAAATATATATTTTTTGAAGACGCTACTCGTATGGTTTGTATATTAGATTAGGTATAATTTTGGTAACTCTATGTTGAACTCATTCCAGTTTGTCAGTATCTTTGTGGTAGTAGGGGCACCAGGATTGAACACAATATTCCAGAAAACGACGGTCTAATGAATTGTAATTAGTGAGGATTGCATCTTTGGCTTAATGCTCAAATGATCTGCCAATTATTTTGTTTGCCTTCTTAACAACTTCTATACATTGTTGACTGGGTTTAAGGTTACTCGATATTGTTACTCCCAAATCTGTTTCTCCGTCTACACTCTTAAACTGAGTGCCATTCATGAATAGTTTGCTTGCTCAAATCGGATCCCGATATAGAGCACTTTACATTTATCTGCATTCAAAGTAATTTGCCTAATTTTAGCCCAACATGACAGCTTATCAAGGGTCTTTTGCATTTGTTCTATATGTTCGTTTGAGAGTATGGTCTTTGTAATGTTTGTATTATGTGCAACCTTTGAGATTGTACAGGTGAGGCCCTCATCTATGTCGATAATATAAACTAGGAAGAGAACTGGCCCTAGAACCGTTCCGTGGGGTGCCCCACTACTTACATTGGTCTATTTCGATGCTTTTCCGTTAATGCCTACCCTTTGTTGTTTTTCTTCACTGAGCCAATTCTCTATCCATCTAAACACTCCGCCTTGTATTCCATGCGCTTTACATTTTCCGAATAAATGTTTGTATTTTGTCAAAGGCCTTTTGAAAATCAAGGTATATAAAATATACAGCTTTACTATCGTCATATACAGTAGGTTGAGGATATTGTGGAAGAAGTTTAAGAGGTTCGTCAAGCAGGAACGTTTGTTATGGAAGCCACGTTGAGTATCTTTGAGTATGTTGTTTATTTAATCTAAGTAATTTATGACTCTATTGCATATGAGTGTTTCTAGCATTTTACAGACAACTGAGGTTATGCTAAGGATAGTTACTAAGTAAAGATTTGCTGCCTTTATTAAATATCGGTGTTACATTAGTGAGCTTCCACTCATCAGGCATAGTCCCAGAATGCAAGATTTTATTGAAAAGCAATGTCAATGCTTCGGAGAACTCTAAGTGAAATTGTGTCGGATCCAGGCGATTTATTTACCTTTAGTTTTTCCAAAAATCTCAATGCTTCTTTCTTTGTAATGCTGCTATTGGTTAGATTTAGAACATCAAAATTCTCTATGTTCTGACATACGGAGCCCTGTATGTTAATTTAAGAGTTAGAATTAGAGTTGAAGGAGCCAAACTACCCAAGCGGCGAAGCAAACTAGCGAGCGAACTAGCGAGTGGGGAAACCAGCTCGCCGCATACCAGCAAACAAGCCTTCACACCTGCGTGCGTCATAGGGGACCCTGCAAACTACCCGACGCTATGACGTATGAACGACGCCAGGAGCTGTGAATGGACCAGGCACCTGTTGTGCAACTCGAGGAGCTGTGATTTGAGCGGGCACCACCCCCCGCCTCCTGATTCGTTCCTACACCATCATTGTTTAGTATATAAGACCCGAGTTGTGGGCATTCAAATCAGTCTCATTTGGAGTTGGGGAAGGTGAACTTGCAGCTGGAGGAAGACGGGGTGAAGTATTATAATGGGATTGTGACTGCCAGTCAGATTATATAAGTGTGTGTTAAGTGTGTTCGGTGTAAACACTTACGTTATGTTGGTTAGTGAGATATGTGATTGGGAATTAACGTTAATGCTACTATTATGTGCTTAACTATTTGATTGGGAATTAACGTTAACGCTACTATTATGTACTTAACTATTTTAGTTGACTAACTTGTGGACTAAAGCAACTCTTTAAGTAATTGGGTTATGATGAAAGTAATACTATTGTTTTATATTAATACTTACGAGTTCTTTAATTTTCTTTGAATTAAGCTTACATTGCTTAACGGTGCTTAGTACGGTGATGCTATTGTCTCGTATTAGTAATATCGCCTTAGACTAACATGGCTGTGTTAATATTACTTCTAGTGATTTCCTAAGCTGAAGAAAATTCTTTTGCTTCAAAATATTATTTTTGCTTTTCATATTATTTGAGTGAGACCTGAATCGAATCTATGAAGCGATCCTGTAACTTTATTTACTCATAATCAAACCTCAATGTTACGTGGTTAAGAAATACATTTAACTAATTATAATATATATCTAACTTTTTATGTGACTTTGATATTAATCCTGATGATAATAATAATATAATACTGTTAACGTAAGACAAGAACCAAGAATAATTACATTAAATATAAATAAAAGGACATATAAGAAAACTATCTATTCATTTCAAAAAGGGTAAGAGACAGAAATATTCTTACTTTAATATTTATCTTTCAAGACTTTTTATAAAATTAATAGTCCTTCTTTAGATATAACTTCTTCGGTTCATAACCATAGCCTACTAAGTTTCGGTTAAATAATAATTCTTTATAAATACTACATGACTTTAATTAGTTTCAGTATTTTTCATAATTAAAGAGTATCAGTCAATAAAGGATACTAAGTCCTAAGATCCGAAAGGAAAGGAAGCAACAACAGGAAATTATTTTATTAGATTTTACTTTTGTTTTGCCTTCAGCTGACTGATACCTTAATATATATCTCTGTGCTATCTAGATTCATCAAGTTAACCACTTGAGGATCAAGATACGTAACAGAAGAGTGGCGACCTTGCCAGGATTCGTTTCATACAGTTTCACTCAGTTTCATTAACGTTTCACTACTTAAAAATCAAATATTAATCATGCCTCAACTAATTAATGACGAAGATGCTCGAGTTTTCATAGAATCAGAACCCACAGCCCCTGATATTGACTGTCTGTCAAAATCCGAACTGAAAGTGCTTGCCTCACATCTCCAGTTAACTGTCTCAAACATGTCTAAAGTAGAGGTGGCTCAGACCATAAAAACCCACCTGTTCCCTGTAGAAGGCGGGGAGGGTGACGGAGCAGTTGGTGGGATCCCTAGTAAACCTAGCCAACTTGATGAACAATTGCCACCTGGTTTTACCGTTGATCAATTATTCGAACTAGAACAAGCCAGACTAAAGATAGAACTAGCCAGAATAAATACCGAAGAAGCCAGCATAAAAGCCAGAGCAACGACCGAACAATGTGAATATCAATATCGTACAGCTCAACTAAATGTCAATACAAATGCTCCCGAAATTGCTCCCCCTCTGGGATTGACTATGACTAGTGTCATTCCACCTTTCACTGAGGATAATGTGCAGGATTTCTTTGTTTTGTTTGAGGAAGTTGCTGGAGGTATGAAGTGGACAAGAGATCAATGGCCTTTTATGTTACAAACTGTTTTGAAAGGGCAGGCTCGAGCCACGTATTTGTCAGAAGTAGCAGAAGTTAGGCAGGATTATGACAATCTCAAAGAAGCTATCCTAAAAACCTATCAATTGCAGCCTGAGGCTTACAGGCAATCTTTCCGTAAAAACCAGAAGAAAGTAGAAGAAACCCAAAAGGTGTTTGCCAGGACCATGACTAAAACTTTCAATCATTGGGTCAAGAGTAAGAAAGTCACAAGCTACAACGATCTGAAGGAGTTGGTCCTGTTAGAAAATTTCCTATGGAAAATTGATTCTTCTGTATCCTATCACTTAAAGGGGAAAAAGGCAGATTGTCTTGCCGACGCCGCTGACATGGCTGACACATACGTGCTCAACAACAAATTTCGTGGAAAGAAGCCCTCCGATAATTCTAGTTCTAATTTTAAGTATCCCAATCACAAATCTGACAGACCCAGTCACAAGCCTATAACGTCTTCCCCAGCTAGCCAAAATAGAATTGTTCCCCCAACTAAAAATGCGACTCAGGGCAATGGTAACAGAGGTGGGCCCCAAACTAATAGTAATGCTCAAAGAGGGAACGTTCCTGTATCCCCTAAAGTATGTACTTTTTGTGGCATGAGAGGCCACCTAGCTTATCAGTGCTGGGCCAAGGAGAGAACCGAGAGATCGGGGCAGACAGTTTCTGCCGTATCTCAAACTCCATATGTGCCTTTAATGCAGGACTCTCGACAGAAGGAGTACCTAGCACCAAAAGTTCCTTTAATGCAGGACTCCCGACAGAAGGAGTACCTAGCACCAAAAGTTCCTTTAATACAGGACTCCCGACAGAAGGAGTACCTAGCAGCTAACGTAAATCATCTAGACAGGGGTGTAGTAGCATGTGTGGTGCAACCCACTAGGGTTAAGCCAATACTAATTTCACCATCAGTGCAGGACAGTTACCGTCCCTTTATTTCATCTGGCAACGTGGGATTAATTGGTTGCATGCATGAGGTAAAAATTCTGAGAGACACAGATTCTACTAGCACCCTCATGGTGAATCCTTACACTGAGTGCCCACCTGGCGAACCAGTTGTAATGAGAGGTGCTGGAGGCCAATTTTATGCACACTTGGTAAAAGGCGAAATTGAATGTGAGTTACTACAGGGTGAGGCCACCATAGCTTTGTGTAGGTCCCAAGATATCCCTGTGCCTGGGGTAACACTCCTTTTGGGGAATGATGTAGCAGGTGAGAAGGTCCGACCAGACCCCATTTTGTCACTTTCCCTGTTAACGAGCCACTAACCGGTGAGCTCGAAAAGGAGATGCCAACAGTTTTCCCTGTGTGCTGTCACACGTTCAATGTCTCGAGTAGCAGTTCCCTCAGACAGAAATGTACCGAATGTAAGAGTTGATGAAAGGGATGATGAGAGTGTGAATGACGCTCCAACTGTGCCTGATGATGTGACTGAGGTGGATTTATCTGACACCTTTATGGCTCATCTTGACCCTAACGATGACCATGAAACCCCTCCAAATTGTCCTAGTGGCCTGGTAGAGCTACAGAGAGATGATAGTGAATGCAAGGAGTTAGCTGTCAGGTCCGTGAGTGAAGAGGAATGTGAGAAGGAGGGTGGTGAATGTTTCTACCTCAAAGGAGGAGTATTGTGGCGAAGATGGAGACCGCCACACAGACCAATCGATGACGGCGCTTGGGACGTCCATCAAGTAGTAGTCCCCAAACCTTGTCGTAGAGATATCATGGAAATGGCACATTGTATACCATTGGCAGGACACCTAGGTGTGAGAAAAACTCTAGACAGAATCAGAGCCCACTTTTACTGGCCAGGAATGCGTGCAGATGTAGTGGAGTTTTGTAGAGTGTGTCACACTTGCCAGATGACAGGAAAACCCAATCAGAAGGTGCCTGTACATCCTCTGGTGCCCTTGCCCGTTTTCGAGAATCCTTTTACTCGGGTGGTAGTGTACATTGTAGGCCCATTGCCTAAGACTTCCCAAGGTAACATTTATTTATTAACTATCATGGACATGGCAACTCGCTACCCAGAGGCTATACCCTTAAGGACTACCTCTGCACCAACTGTCATCAAGGAACTGCTCAAATTCTTCACCAGAATGGGTTTCCCCCATGAGGTGCAAAGTGATCAAGGAACTAATTTTACCTCTAACATTTTCCAGCAGTCCCTGAAGGAGTTGGGTATCGCGCATGTTAAGTCTAGCACCTACCACCCAGAGAGTCGAGGGGTTCTCGAACGATATCATCAGACATTAAAGGGAATGTTACGTAAGTATTGTACAGAGACCGGAGTTGAGTGGGATAAGGAGGTACCTTTTCTTTTATTTGCTACTCGTGAGGTTCCAACTGAATCCCTGGGTTTTTCCCCTAATGAGCTAGTTTTCGGTCACCAGGTAAGAGGTCCTTTGCAACTATTGCAGGATAGCCTAGTTGGCCAGGAGGGGAACCAAAACCTCCTCAAGTATGCTTCAGATTTCAAAACCCGGCTGAGATCCTCATGTGAGTTTGCCGCTCAAAACTTGACAGTGGCTAAAAGCTCCATGAAGAAATGGTATGATAGAAAAGCCTGTGAGAGGGAGTTTAAGCCCGGTGATGAGGTTTTGGTCCTGCTCCCCCTTTTTGACCAACCTTTATCTGCCAAGTTCAGGGGCCCATATAAGATCATTCGGAGGGTGAGCATTACCGATTATCTAGTAACTACCCCAGACAGGAGAAAACCCACGCAAGTATTCCATATAAATATGTTGAAACCCTACCATAGGTCCCCTGATTCCTCTCTTGCAGATTCTCCCACTGTGGCAGTGAATGTCAGGACCTGTGAACAGCCTGGTGCGGACGAAGTCTTCATTTCTCTTACTGACCCGCAACAGACTGTTCCAGAGCCTGAAGGTATCCATGCAGACTTTGACTTGTCATGTAGCCTATCCAACTTTCAGTATAATTCAGTGGCTTGGAGGGAATTACCATCTAAACTATGTCATCTTCCCTCTGATCAAGCGAACCAACTAATCTCTGTTTTATCTCAGTCTCCCAGTGTGTTCCGTGATACTCCAGGGCTCACTTCTTTGGCCGTGCACGACATCGACGTAGGGGATGCAACTCCCATTAAACTATCCCCCTACCGTATCTCGCCACAACGCAGGAGTATACTGCAGGTCGAGCTTGACTTTATGTTATCTAACGAACTGATCACTAGGGCCTTAAGCCAGTGGAGTAGTCCAGTCATACTTGTGCCAAAGCCAGACGGGAGCCATAGGTTATGTATGGACTATAGGCAAGTCAATGCTGTCACAAAGAACGATACCTACCCACTGCCACGGATCGACGACTGCATTGACCAGATTGGTACAGCCACCTATATCAGCAAGATTGACTTGATGAAGGGATATTGGCAAGTAGCTCTCACCCCTAGAGGGAGGGAAATATCATGCTTTGTAGTCAACAATCAAGCCTTCTGCTGTAACGTAATGCCCTACGGCTTGAAAAACGGCCCAGCTACATTCCAGCGCCTCATGAATTTGGTGACTGAAGGGGTACCTGGGTGCGTTGTCTACATCGATGATATTCTTATCTTTTCACAGTCATGGGAGGAGCATCTTTACCAACTTAGATTGCTGTTCTTAAATCTTGCTGATGCCAATCTGGTGGTTAATCTTAAGAAATGCACCTTTGTAAAGAGTACGGTCCAGTATCTAGGATATACGGTAGGTCAGGGGCAGGTTGCACCTCCTCAAGCAAAGGTAGAGTCTATTCTAGAATTCCCAACTCCTAGCACTAAGAAACATATCCAAAGGTACCTAGGCATGATTGGCTATTATAGGCGTTTCATTATAAATTTTTCAAAGTTGACCGCTCCCCTGACAGATCTTCTCCGTAAGGATGTGAAGTTTGTGTGGTCCTCTCAATGTGAAGAGGCCTTTATTGCTACCAAATATATTATCTAATTATCCTGTACTCCGAGCTCCTGATTTTAACAGATCTTTTTCCCTGGCAGTGGATGCGAGCAATACCGGGGTTGGTGCAGTGTTGCTCCAGGAAGACGACTGTGAGGTATTGCATCCTGTGTGCTATTTCAGTAAAAAATTAAATTCTGCCCACCGTAACTATTCAGTCATTGAGAAGGAGCTGTTAGCATTAATTTTATCCCTTCAATACTTTGCTGTCTATGTGCAATCTGCCTCTGGTGCCATCACTGTGTATACTGACCATCACCCCTTAACATTTTTGCATAGGTTCCAAAATAAAAACCAACGACTGACCAGGTGGAGGTTGTTGCTGCAGGAATACTCCCTGGATGTCAAACATATTAAGGGGGTCCAGAACGTGCTAGCCGATTGCCTATCACGTATCTGTTAAAGATTACATTTACCAGGTTGGCCTCATACCGCAGTAAGTTTAATTTAATGAGAGGATTTTGGCAATTAGCTCTCCCTTGTATCGAGGTAAATATTATGCTTTAGTAGTGCGCTGTCAAGCCTTCAGCTGTGAGATGCCTTGCAGTTCGAATAACGCTCCAGCTACGTTCCGGCTATGTTCTGATGTGGTACCTGGGGACGTTGCCTACTTTGGGTGATATCCTTATTATATCCTCATAATAATCTTGCTGTTGCCAATCTGGTGGTGAATCTATTTATGTATTATGTTTAATATTATGTACTATACTCCTTAAACTCTTTTCTAGGGGGGAGGTCTGACATACGGAGCCCTGTATGTTAATTTAAGAGTTAGAATTAGAGTTGAAGGAGCCAAACTACCCAAGCGGCGAAGCAAACTAGCGAGCGAACTAGCGAGTGGGGAAACCAGCTCGCCGCATACCAGCAAACAAGCCTTCACACCTTCGTGCATCATAGGGGACCCTGAAAACTACCCGACGCTATGACGTATGATCGACGCCAGGAGCTGTGAATGGACCAGGCACCTGTTGTGCAACTCGAGGTGCTGTGATTGGAGCGGGCACCACCCCCCGCCTCCTGATTCGTTCCTACACCATCATTGTTTAGTATATAAGACCCGAGTTGTGGGCATTCAAATCAGTCTCATTTGGAGTTGGGGAAGGTGAACTTGCAGCTGGAGGAAGACGGGGTGAAGTATTATAATGGGATTGTGACTGTCAGTCAGATTATATAAGTATGTGTTAAGTGTGTTCGGTGTAAACACTTACGTTATGTTGGTTAGTGAGATATGTGATTGGGAATTAACGTTAACGCTACTATTATGTGCTTAACTATTTGATTGGGAATTAACTTTAACGCTACTATTATGTACTTAACTATTTTAGTTGACTAACTTGTGGACTAAAGCAACTCTTTAAGTAATTGGGTTATGATGAAAGTAATACTATTGTTTGATATTAATACTTACGAGTTCTTTCATTTTCTTTGAATTAAGCTTACATTGCTTAACGGTGCTTAGTACGGTGATGCTATTGTCTCGTATTAGTAATATCGCCTTAGACTAACATGGCTGTGTTAATATTACTTCTAGTGATTTCCTAAGCTGAAGAAAATTCTTTTGCTTCAAAATATTATTTTTGATTTTTAATATTATTTGAGTGAGACCTGAATCGAATCTATGAAGCGATTCTGTAACTTTATTTACTCATAATCAAACCTCAATGTTACGTGGTTAAGAAATACATTTAACTAATTATTAAATATATATATCTAACTTTTTATGTGACTTTGATATTAATCCTGATGATAATAATAATATAATACTGTTAACGTAAGACAAGAACCAAGAATAATTACATTAAATATAAATAAAAGGACATATAAGAAAACTATCTATTCATTTCAAAAAGGGTAAGAGGCAGAAATATTCTTACTTTAATATTTATCTTTCAAGACTTTTTATAAAATTAATAGTCCTTCTTTAGATATAACTTCTTCGGTTCATAACCATAGCCTACTAAGCTTCGGTTAAATAATAATTCTTTATAAATACTACATGACTTTAATTAGTTTCAGTATTTTTCATAATTAAAGAGTATCAGTCAATAAAGGATACTAAGTCCTAAGATCCAAAAGGAAAGGAAGCAACAACAGGACATTATTTTATTAGATTTTACTTTTGTTTTGCCTTCAGCTGACTGATACCTTAATATATATCTCTGTGCTATCTAGATTCATCAAGTTAACCACTTGAGGATCAAGATACGTAACAATGTGAACTGGCGATGCTGTAGGGATATCACTAAGGTGTTTTGTTGTAAAAACACTAAGGTGTTTTGTTGTAAAAACTGGTGCAAAAAAGGTACTCAGGGCATTCCTTATTTGTTCTTCGTTTTTTATGTAATCTCTGCTCTCATCTACTAACGGATAGTTTGAAGTAACTACTTTCTTCTTTCTAATGTATCTTTAGAATTCTTTCGGGTTTGTTTAACTTTGATTTTCAAAATGTAACTCCAGGGGTTTTATACTTTGCTTAATTAACTTGTTGGCTTTATTTCATAGATTTATGAATTTTAGCCGATCTTTATCATTTTCCGAGGTATTTAATCTATCGTGAGTGATTTTCTTGCAAGCAAACAGTTTGCAATTTCTTCATTCACCATTTAGGCTTATCATTGTGGATTGAACTTTGGTTTTTCGATGATATGCACGCTTCCACTACTTTTAAATAAGTGATTGTGAAAGATTCCCAAGATTTATTTAACCCCTTACGGACGGGGATGTTTGTAATTTCTACTACCTGTGTGGCGGGCATATTTACCCTAAATGAGCTTCATTCCATGCTCTTTTTCATGCATAAACAAGAGCCAGAGTGTAATACAATTATGTATCCGTGAAAGGGTGATAATCGAGCTTTCCAATGACACCTGAATCATCCTTGTACGACCACGGGTTCTCTTGCAACGTTCGTGCAACACGAGGGGAAAAACCCTAAAATACGGTAATATCTTGAGTTTTTCGTTATTCTCGCGAGGCCAGGGGTGTGTAGGGTTGTGGTGGGGACCTCAGTAACCTCGCTCGGTTCATGCCGAGTGGTCAGAGCCCGTCTGTCGTCCTCCCAACGCGTGGACTCTCTCTCAGAGTTGATAATATGCTCAACATCCCTTTCGACTATTGTCGGGCCCCGCGGGATAGGCCACTTTTCTCTCATTCGACATAATATGTTGGGCCCTGCGGCCTGGGTGTTAAGTTGTTATTGTTTGTCAAAAAGCTCCATTCAGTTTCTTTAACCCTTGTCTATCGGGGCCCAACTTAAGGCGATCAAGAGAACCAAGACCTAATTGGCGGGGCCCGACTTATGTCCAATGCGATGTTGAGCACATATTTGGCTCTGAGAGAGAGTCCGAGCGGTGGGAGGAGCGCAGGTGGGCTCTGACCGTTCGGCACGGCTCCCGTACCGCGACTGGTCCCTCCTCCACAATCATCTACATCCACTGCCTCCCTAGACAGGGAAATATGTAAGGAAATTACCGTATTTTAGGGTTTTTGTACTCGCGTTGCAACATCGTTGCAAGACAACCCGTGGTCGTGCAAGGATGGTTCAGGTGTCGTTGGAAAGCTCAATTATCACCCTTTCACGGATACATAATTGTATTACGCTCTGGCTCTTGTTTGTGCATGAAAAAGAGCATGGAATGAAGCTCGTTTAGGGTAAATCTGCCCGCTTGGCAGGTAGTAGATGTTACAAACGGCCCCGTCCGACGGGTGTTAAGTATTGCTCTAAGTTTACGAAAGTAACAGGAGTACATGGAGGAGGAGGAACAGGAGGACATGGAGGAGGAGGAACGGGAGGACATGGAGGAGGAGGATCAGGAGGACATGGAGGAGGAGGAACAGAAGGAAATGGAGGAGGAGGAACAGGAGAACATGGAGGAGGAGGAACAGGAGGAGGAACAGGAGAACATGGAGGAGGAGGAACAGGAGGACATGGAGGAGAAGGAACAGGAGTACATGGAGGAGGAACAGGAGGACATGGAGGAGGAGGAACAGGAGGACATGGAGGAGGAGGAACAGGAGGAGGAACAGGAGGACATGGAGGAGAAGGAACAGGAGTACATGGAGGAGGAAAAGGAGTACATGAAGGAGGCAGAAGAAGAGGACATGGAGAAGGAGGAACAGGACATGGGGGAATAAGAGGAGGAAATGAAGGAGGGCATGGAGGAGGAAGAGGGGGACATGGATGAGCACCAACAGGAGGACATGGAGAAGGAAGAAGAAAAGAACATGGAGAAGGAAGAAGAAAAGAACATGGAGGAGGAGGAAGAAAAGAATATGGAGGAGGAGGAACAGGAGGACATGGAGGACAAAAAAGAAGAGGACATGGGGGAGGATTACAAAGGAATACAAACTGCAACAGACCTATTGGTCCTTACGGGGCAGTTTGGATATCTACACTGCTAATCTACTAACTACTAGGTAAAGAAAATATATTAGTAAAGGAGAAGGCTCCTCCCCACCCACCACTCCCTCCAGCTAACATTGGCGTGGAAACAGTCGGAAAAACAAAACTAGCAGTAAGGAAAAACTGACATGGAACTTCGAATAGGATAGAACGAAAAGAGATAAATTAGAACTCTACGCTCAATCTACATCTAAAATCTAGAAACAAAAAATAATGAGCAAAATGGTATGCAGGAATTTGATTAACATTGCAATCTGTGGTATTTCTTCATTATGACTTGGAGTTATTCTGAAAGAATTACTGTTAATTGAGGGTTAGTGGCCAAGTATTTATCGAGACTGTTCTTGAAAGGCCCAACTGTATCGCAGTTCACAATGTTTGAAGGTAGTCTGTTCCAAATGCTCCTAATACGATTGAAGAAGTGTTCTGCTTCCATAGAATGAAATCGCTTTCCTATAATCTTACAACCATTGTTTCTAGTGAAGTTTGATCGGTCGATAGTGAAGTAATCACTTACATTTAGGTTGCTGAATCCCTTAAAAACCTTGAAAACCTCTATTAGATCACCTCTCAATCTTCGTTTGGTTAGGCTAAACAAATTTAGTTCCTTTAGACGCTCTTTGTATGGTTTGTTTCGCCATCTAGGTATTATTTTTGTGACTCTGCGTTGCACTTTTTTTAGTTTATTTCTATCCTTACTGTAGTATGGTGACCAGAAATGCACGCAATATTCAAGATGGGGACTCACAAGTGAGTTGTATAGTGTTAGTATTTTTCTGATTTTAATTCAAACGTTCTACCTATGAATCCCACCAACTTATTTGAAATTTGTACTGCCTCTGTACATTGTTTACTCGGCTTTAGGTCGCTCAATATTTTAACTCCCAGATCTTTCTCTTTAAACGCATTTGTAAGTTGATTGCTATTCATTGAGTAGTCTTTGTGAACGTTGTTGCTACCAATGTGAAATATTTTACATTTTCCAATGTTGAACTTCATTTGCCATTTTGCTGCCCAGTTAACTATAGCGTTAAGATAACTTTGCAATTGTTGCCCATGTACTGTTGAGGTCACTTTAATAGTAATTTTTGTGTCATCTGCAAACTTTGATATTTTACTTTTTATCTGTGTCAATGCCATTTATGTAAATTATAAATAGGATAGGTCCCAACACTGAGCCCTGGGGAATGCCACTGTTAACATTGCACCAGGCTGATTCTTTTCCATTAATTACAACTCGTTGCTTACGGCCGGAGAGCCAATCTTTGATCCAGTTTTGTGTTTCCTGTTATACCATGGGTTTTCACTTTGTTAATGAGTCGCTTATGGGGAACTGTATCGAATACTTTCTGAAAATCGAGATAGACTATATTGACTGCCCTCTCCTCATCATATGCTTTATAAACTTCGTTGACTAAATCAAGTATATGTTTTAAGCATGAACGTATATTTTTATATCTGTGTTACGAATCTTTTATGATTTTATGATCCTCTAAATATTTTACTGTTTTGTCTTGTATTATGGTTTCCATCAGCTTGCAAACTACCGAACTCAAGCTAATTGGTCGATAATTGCCTGGAGAGGAGTTGCTTCCTCTGTCTAATATGGGCGTAACGTTTGCTAATTTCCATTCTTGGGGAATTTCCCAATACATAGTGATTTGTTGAATAGAGAGGACAGTGGTTTTAGTAACTCGTTTTTCGCTTCTTTTTAGAACTCTTGCGGATATTTTGCCAGGGCCTGGAGTTTTGTTTACGTTCATATTGTTGAGTGCTTGTAGAATATTGCTTTCCTGAATCGTGTTGTTACTAAGGTTAGTGCCATTCGTTAGCTTCATAGGGGTTGCAAGGCTGGTTCCCGGAAAGGTCTTCAGTTGTAAACACAGATGCAAAATAATTGCTAAGGATGTTTGCCATTTCTACCTTGTTATCTGTGTGTTCACTATCGTCAGCAGCAAGAGGACCTTTGTCGAGGTTAGTGTTTTTTTCTTTCTTATATAACTATAAAATTCTTTCAGATTTGATTGGCTGGTTTTGGCAATTTGGAGTTCTAGATTCTTCTTACTTAGCTTAATGACATTTTGGTTGCTCGTCGCAGTCTGTCATGTTCTAACTTATCGCTATTATTCTGTATTGCTATCAATTTTTGGTATGAATGCTTTTTGGCTAAGAGACTGTTTTGATTTAATTGTTCCACCACTTTGGTTTACCGTTTCACACTGTACGCCTGTTACGTAAAGGGATGCATGCTTTAACCTTTAAACGGTGAAGCTATGGTATTTGAAAATACCCGCCAGGCGAACGTATTTAGGCTCATTCCCGACGAATGTGTGTGGTGGTTAGGGCTTCCTTCCTCGGGGGTATTGTGGTATGGGTGGTAATAGCGCTTGGTGGTACTGGCGTGGTGTTTTCCTTTTCCTTTATAGTTTCTCCCTCCCCAGGATAGAAGCCACGGCCTCGTGGCTGTATAATAAAACACCAGGCATCGTCTTGGCGGGAGAAAATTCGATCTTTGAACAGGTATTCCCACCATGGGAGGTCCTTCGGTGTGGATAGGGTGTTCGACGACTTTAGTTTGCCCGATTTTGGTGGGCGATTGGGCGAATACATCTGCGAACTCATTGAGGACTATCTACAATTGCTTGTGTTGTGACGTGGTTAACTGTTCCGGAATGGAGGGAAGGATGAGTGATGCTGTAGATGCAGGAGTTGAGGGTGTGACATCGTCAAAAGTTTCAAGATCGCCAATGATTAGGCCTTTGGGTAGTGTGAGGGGCTCGTCAGAGATGTTGGCGAAAAGGGCGGTACCTCTGGTAGGGGGCACTATAACAGGGTGGACTATGCACCTGTCAGCTCGAGGTTGATCAAGCTGAGGTGAAAATATCATAGGCTTATCAATTGTGTGACATAAGGACACCCACTGTTGATGTTGTGCAGGTATTAATACTCGTTGCAAGGTCACTACGGTGATGGAGGTTGATGGTGAAGGTCCTGGAGGTTTTGGGCAGGGAGCCTTGCTGAGGTAGGTGGTCGATTTTGCAGCTCTTGGAAATTGTCATAGATTTTGGGGATGGGACCTTTGAGTGGTGGTGGGGGCTCTTGGTTTTCGTCAGAATCTTGTTCCTCGGAATGACTTTAGGTGAGCTTACAGGAATTGTAAGTTTCTTCTTTTTAAATGTTAGATGTCATTGGCCGCAATCTAACTGAGCTTGTAACAGTTGCAATACGTCTAATTCCATATATCTGTCATATTGCGTGCACTCGGAATAAAATACAACAAAAGGATGACGGCAGGAGGCTTCTGGGTCTGGGGTGGTAGTATGCAGGGGCGTAGTGTCTCCTCTGATGACTAGGGGCTGTCGCCTGTACTGATGAGATTTGTGGTAGAGGCGTGCAATATTCCCAGCTTGCGGCGATGTTTGTTATAGAATGTATTAAACAAACACGGTCTCGCAGCTCCAGTTTCTATGAGAAGACGGACTGGGATGCCTTCAAGTTTTGCTAGATGGTAAATAGAGGGTGGTTTGCTAATCACAGACTCCCCCGCCGAAGCCATAATGGGCGGGGGAGGTTTTAAAAAACCTGAGAAAAATCTTCTGTTTCCTGTACATCTTCTTTTCCCCAGCATGAATTGGGTTCATTTCCGGAGGGGAATATTTTTTGTCAAGGTATTCTTCTTCCAGTTCCAAATCCCGGGATTCTTCTTCTGCTAGAAGGATCCGGTTTGCCGAACTCCGTTGTTTAACCCTTATTTAGCGGCGAGCAACATAAGTCGAGTTAAATAAAGCTGGACTATGTGGCGGTGCTCGACATAACTCGAGTGGCAATTTCAGCACGTAATGTGGCTGAGAGAGAGAGACAAGTGGTGGCAGGAGACTAGCGAGCGTATGACTGCTCCAGACCACCGCGGCGAACCTACTGACACAAATCTCAGCTCCCTCCTCCCTCTCTCACTCGCTACATACTCAATTATGTACTGAAAGTACCGAATTACCTGCTTTTTGCACTCGCGTTGCACGGTTATTGCAAGAAAACTATCCATCATACAAGGATCGTTATGGTGTCATTCGAAAGCTCTGTTTATGCCCTTTCAGGGATAGGTACTTGTTTTACGTTCTGGGTCTTATTTAGGCATGAAAATGATCACGTAAACAGCCCTATTTTGGCTAAAAACACCCCGCTGTGCGGTACACATAAATAAACCGCATAGGCCGCTCGTAAGGTGTTAACTTGATCCATAATATAATGCAGGGTGCTTGCTGAGTTGCAGGCCTTGCAGTCAAACAGGTTGATGGTGACAATGGGGCTATCCCGGCTTCTTTGTGACGTTGGGGACCTCGGTTGGATTGGTTTGTATGTGGGTATACTCGGCTATGAGTGTTGTGAGTGGGGTAGATCCGCTGACCTGAATGTGGGCGGCCTTGTGAGTAGGGTTGAGGGCGGCCTTGTGGCACATACTGCGGTCTTGATCCATAATTATTAAAGTGCTCTAGTTTTCTGCCTCCTTGTGGGTGTGTGGAAAACTGCTTAATGGCTCCCACTGTGGAGGTTTTAGGCTTGGTTGCCAACAGCTTTTGAATTGTAATTATTACCCTGCTGTAGCCGACGGGATCGTGAATCGTGAAATGCTCCTTAATAAAGCCAGGGAGAACTCTGAGCTACATGCTAAACACTTGTTGTTGCTGCTGTTCAGAGGTCTGGAGGGGATAGGCGAATTTCACTTGCTGGGTCATCAATCCTTATGTGATGTCCAAGTCTCCCTCGTACCTTATGTCGTCAATTTTACTCAAGGCGACGACGGAGCCTAATGAAGGCTGCACCGCATTTATGACGATGCTCCGGAACTGATCCTATGTCAGTTCAGGGGTCACTTGTCCGGCTACCAGGGACACGGCCTTTCCCGGGTGTGTTAATAATACTGCAATCTTTTCACGATCGGTTTGGTATGCCAGGCTAAGCACTGGATTTACCATATCCAAATACATACAAATATCAAACGTGTCTGCTTCATATATAGGTATGGGTATATGTGAACGATTTGCCATGATGACATATATTATACAATGCTCTATTTCCTTTGATTTTTGTGCCAAGTGGCTTCTTCTTCCCGAATCAAGAACTACCATCTGCCCCCAATGTTATATCAGGTTTTTGCTGGGGTTAATTGGATTAATTAGGTAGGTTTTTACTTGACTGGAGAAGTTGAATCCACATAAACACATGCACATAGGTAATAGAAGATAAATATAATACAGAATACACACATAAGTTTTATTGTTCAATGTAATAATTCTTACTTTCAGACAAGAGAAAGGTAAATATGTACAGTTGATTATGCACGAACGAGGATCCCCATTTAATATCTCAAAAGGAATGACACTGCACTATTATGATGTCACACTGAGTACTACCTTCGATAATGTACTTCACTAGTATTTCTTCGAAGTCACACTAAGTATTTCTATAATATAAGCACTTCTGTAGTATTCCAACGAGGGTCTTGGCCTTGGTGGTGATCCTGACATGGATGGTTGACAGCGGATGGAAGTCGATGGAGAACTCTTGGGTGTTGGGTCTTAAATGAATATGTTCCAATATACCAGTGTATATGTTTACATATCATCGAGCTAACGTAAAGAGAAGTTATACCAGTGTTGTACTATCTCTTTAACCCAGCAAGTGCGGCAAGACTTATATAAGTTTTACCGGTGGGCTGCGGGAAGCCTTATATAATCCAAGGCCTAAATTTTGTTTTTTTAAATCAGCCCAGTATCAATTTTTTTGTTTCTTCTTCTTTTTTATTGGCCATGCCAAATATCACTCCTCCACATCCCCTCCTTCCACCCTTCCCCCCCCCCCCCCTTCAATTATCACCTATTCTCCCTGTTATTCCCTTATTCTTAGGTATATATTCGTGCTAACATTAGCGAGTTGCTAGCAGGGCGTGGTCATCTGTGTTACCAAGCGTGGGAAAGAGCGACAGAGAGACTACCACGCAACAGTGTCTCTCCAGCCGTCGTGCCGGCTGGCTGGCTGGCAGGCTGCCTCAGCCATATGTTATGTAACTCCTGGCCTTTATCGACGATTTTGACCATCCAAACGCTGTTTCCACTTGTTTTATTGCTGTAACAGGTTAGTACCATTATAATCAACGTAAAATAGGCGCATATGGATAAGTGTTAATGATATTTATGGTACGATGACGATTTGAGTTTAGGAAACAGTCTAAATACCTCCGCACAGGGAGGGTTGGCCAATACCCCACCTACGCAGCGGACAGGCTAACTACTCTGACCGTTATAAGAGTTTTGATGTAGAACCTTCCAGCACTCTTGGGTGTTGGGTCCTGAATGCTATGTTCCGTTATACTAGTGTATACGTATACTGTACATATCATCGGACTAACGTAAGAGGGTTGGTATTACGCAACGTCTTTTAACTGTCCTCACCATTGTAAGAGTCTTTCAGGGACTGGTGGATGGGTTTGTTTGGGTCTTTTACGCATACGTGTCTTAATGCCAGTGCCTGGGATCGCTTACCGTAAGGACTCTTATACAAAGTGCCGTTATGCTTTAAGCTACGGTATCTCGCAGAGCCCTACCTTTTAAAAGCCAATTGCCAGTGTGTGAACTTTTAAAAGGGTCCAGAATGAGGTCGGTTCACTTCTAGTGAAGTATATTTTAAGAGCTTTCCAACTGTTATAGATCTTAACTTTGCCTGTCATAGTCTTACCTCTTCTGGCGTTCCTCTCAGTGTCCCTTTTCTGGGTAAGAAGGGCAGCTGTGTTGGGAGGAGGCCCTGGGGGGCTGGGGTTGCCCCTCTGGATTTCCTTCTTGTGGTGGTGATGCGGCTTGGAGGAAGAAGGGCGCGTGGAAGAATAGGACTTATGCAAGTTTCGGCTTGCCTTGCCTTCCTTTCAACTTTTCCTTCTTCTGTCATCACCCATGTTGCTGATGGTGATGACGGGATCTTTGCCGGGTGTTGGAGGGAGTGCGGGTATGGTTGAGGCGACTCGGGCGTATCTTGGTAGTGTGGTGGTTAGAAATAAGAACTAAGGTTGCTTTCCTTATATCCGCTCATGGCCGAGTGGTTACGGTGCCCGACTCTCCCAAATATACCTGGAGTGAGTGGGTTCGAATCCTAGTGAGGATACCTCTCTCCCAACCTGTCGTACATTAGCATTGGATATTTGTCATTTCAGAGAGGTTCCATAATAATACCAGGACGATTACAATTGTATCACTTAGCCGAGTTGGCGGGGGGGAAGTGTAAAATAGTCATGGTTGAAGCCTAAAAAACTCACCACATGTTCGAAGGCATAAGCCTCCACGAGACTATAACCTGGTTCTTCAAAGAAGAACTAAGGTTGTTCTCCTTATATCCGCTCATGGCCGAGTGGTTAGGGTGCACGACTCCCCCAAATATAACAGGAGTGAGTGGGTTCGAATCCTGGTGAGGATACCTCTCTCCCAACTTGTCGTACATTATCATTGGATAATTGGACGGTAGTTGGAGGGTTGAGAGCGGTCACCCTTCTTTGGGACAGGTTGAATGAGAGCAAACTTCCAGCATGAAGGGAAGACGTTAGAGGAGAGACAGAGACGAAAGAGTTTGCCTAGGCAGGGAGTCAGCACGGAAGCAAATTTTGTTAGTACAACAGGAGGAACACCGTCTGGACCGTACACCTTCTTAGTATTAAGCCCAGAGAGGGTAGAAAGTACATCTTTAGAAGAGATTAAGATATTAGGCATAAGTAGTGGAGAGGGGGGTGGAGAGGGAGGAATAGCACCGGAATCATCTAAGCTGGAGTTTCTAGCAAAAGTTTGAGCGAAGAGTTCAGCTTTGTCAGAGGAAGAAGTGATGGTTGTGCCATCAGAGTGGAAAAGGAGAGGGAAAGATGAGGAAGAATTTTTTTTGGAGAGGTTTTTGGCTAGATCCCAGAAAGCTTGGGAAGAGCCAGAGTTGGATAGTTCAGTGTATTTATTATTGATGAAAGAGTGCTTGGCAAATCGAAGAACAGATTTGGCTTGATTCCGGGCAGAAACATAGGAAGAATGAGATTCTTGAGTTTTAAGGTGTCGGTTCCGTTTGAATGCTTCCTCCTTGTTGTGGACAGCAGTAGATTCACAAGTGTGAGCAAACCAAGATTTTTTGTTATTAGAGGATTACCTCGGTAATGCATTCAGCACTCTCCGAGGGTCTCGGCCACAGAAGCAAAAGTCATTCCATGGGAAATAAAAAAAGTACTGCTGAAGATCCTCCTAGTCAGCAGCGCCAAAGTGCCACAAGCGCCGCCGGCTGGGAGGATCGGGTGGCCGTACTGGAGAGATAGGACAGGTAACTGAGATACGTTTATGGTCGGAGGAGCCCAAAGGAGAGAAAAGATTGACAGTATAAGAAGAAAGGTTAGAAGTCAGAAATAAGTCAAGAATGTTGAGCCGAGATCCGAAGCGATCCGGTATACGGGTGGATTGCTGGACCAACTGCTCTAGGTCATTTAGGATAGAAAAGACGAAGGCTTGTTCACCAGTAGTAAGAGAGGAGAGCCATTGGAGGGGGTGAATGTTGTAATTTTCTAAGATGGAGATTTCTGAGAAGGGAGAGATGGATAGAATGTGTTCCACTTTAGAGTTTAGATAGTCAAATAATTTGGGAAAGTCTGTAGAGCTATGCCCCTTTTCCCACTGATGCGATTTCATACGATTTTCGTCGCCGAGGGCGTAGTTTTGTCAATTCGCAACGAATTTGTGCAACGTCAACGATTTTGACCATTAAAAAACGTTGACAAGTTTACACTCGGCGACGATGTCGCCGATATATGATATTTGGTACACTGATATTTGGTATTGATAAATACGCCCAATGTAATCGGCGACGATGTCGCCGATGGATACAAACGGAATCGGCGACATTATGCGAAGTCATCAGCAAATTGAGCGATGGTTCGCCGACGACCTCAGCGAGAACTGTCACATTTGAATAAAATATTGCGAAATAATGCGAAGGATGAACGAATTCTCGGCGTATGTTCTGCGACGGGGAATTAAGCGATATCCAACCCATCTCGTCGAAAATGTACAAATTTATCTTGGAGGGGGGGTCTAGAGTTTTTTGTTTTAAGTTTGATGGAGGTCTAGTGAGGAAACTAAGAAATAAAGGAATGAATGACCAAACAAACGGTCCGTTTCCCCTTAATAATTTGCTCATTTATATTATTTGTTTATGATATATTTAGTTCATCCCTAGACCTCCATCAAGCATATAAAGCATCCCCCCAACACCCTCCTTCAAGACCAATTTGTACATTTTTCGATAGAAAATATCCTGGCCGAAGGCCGGTTCCTCAAAAAGTACAGGCTCGCTATCGCTAGCCAGGAAAAACTCGACGCCTAAATGACACGAAAAGTCTTAATATTGACAACGAAATGGGGTGAAATGTCTTAAAATCGCCAAACTAATGGGCCGAACGTAATAAAATATGAAAACTAATGGGGTTAACCATGAGGAAGAAAGGGGACCAGAAAAAAGACCCATCTCCCCTTAATTCGGAGATTGGCAATGTCCTTGCCGTATGTTTACGTTACGGCTTAATTGAGCCCACCTCGCTTTTTTTGTTTTCTCTTTCTCTCCCTCTCTCCTCGCTTTTTTTTTTTTTCTCTTTCTCTCCCTCTCTCTTTGCCTTGTATCCGTTCGGCACCATTCAGCCTACTGTTTTAAGACGTTTACCCCCATCCAGGTTTCAATATTTTCCTGGTGAGTGGTAGCGAGACAACATATATATATTTTTGTTTTGAGAGCAAGCTAAATTTGTACATTTTTTTATAACAAAAAATCTCCGGCGAAGCCGGATTTCTCCATACAATACTGGCTTTCTATCGCTCGCCAGGACGATATCGATACTTGGATGGGGATAAACATCTTAAAACAGTTGGCTGAATGGGGCCGAATGGATACAAGCCAGAGAAAGACAGAGGAAAGAAGAGGAAAAAAAACAGGTGAACCCCCTTACGAGAGGTGCATAGAAAAAAGGGTGGACAGGTTCACTATAGGCCTAATTCTTTTTTTTTACCCACCTCGCCGAAGGTGCTCTTTGGCCTCGGCGAGATGTTTTCCGAGCATTCATCTACGTCGCACAGCCCTGTGCACGCCTCTGCGATGTATACCCATGGCGGGTATACTCTCGGCGATGCTTTTTTTTCATGCGACACCCTCGTCGATGTCTCGCCGATGTCGCCGAGGATCTTCGAGGGCCTCGCCGATCTCTCGGCAATGTTCGACGATGCTTGCGAGGGTTCGGATCCCTCGCAAGTCCTCGTCCCAAATTTTGAACAATCCGAACATTTGCGATGACCCGCGAGGGCCCTTGCGAGGCCTTGCGAGTCAAACGATTATCATGCGAGGGTTCATGATAATGTTGCGACATGTCACGAATGTGCCCATTTCTTGGTGTCTGCGATGAAAATCGTATGAAATCGCATCAGTGGGAAAGGGGCATTAGGGGAAAGATAGACAGCACAGAAATATTTAGTATGAGAATGACAGGATAGCTTGATCCTTAAAGTTGAGAATTCGGAGGAGTTGAAATCGGGAACATAAAGAGCAAGTGACTTTGTTGTACACGTTTGCATAACATCCGCCTTTGGCTTTGAAACTAGGATAGAGAAAGTAGGTGGATACAGAGAAGGGGCTGCTGGCAGTTGCCTCAAACACCTGGGTTTCAGTGAGGAAAAGGTCAGGTTTGGAGGAGGAAAGATGGTGATCAACTGAGTGAAAATTAGAGGAAAGGCCGCGAATATTGCAAAAATTGATAGTAAGAGTGATAGGCCTTGGTCCAGAGGATTTAGAGGGGTCATCAGGGGAAGGTTGGGCATGTGTGGGGGCATTTTTGGTCCCCCCCCCTGAGGACTCCGAGGCTTGGTGAGTGTTCATCATCATTTTTTTTTTTTTTTTTGTGGAAGGAGGAAGTGTGGTGTGCATGTTACGTGAAGTGAAGTAGATAGGAGGAGAAGGTGTTTGTGAGAGCTGTCTTGACTACTCTCAGTGTAAGTGAGGCACAAAGGAAATCAGTAAGAGAGGCCAAGCAAATGAAATAGGAGTTCCAGCGACTCCTTATCAAATGCCTACAGCCTCTCTTGGGTATAGCCCTGTTCGATTGGTGCCTACAATCTTACCCCATTCCCCCTATTAGTCGCCTTGTATGACACGCAGTAGGATATGTGGGGCATATTCTATTTTTCCTCCATCATAAGATGAAGGCCCCCTTACTCCCTGCACCAGGATAGCTACCTGGGTTGCTACCGTGGCATCTAGGAGCTCTCAGCCAATCACAGGCCTCCCTCGGCGCAACTAGACACTCCCCTCACACCACCTCCGAAGCGCTCAGTTCATAACTTGCCCTTTGTCCATTCCCGTATTTTCTATCCCGGCAAAAAGCTTTCTGATTTAATGGTGCCAACCCCTTACTCCCATCAGCCACTGAAAAACATCATAAATACGCTGCCGGCAAGTTATTACGGAGACAGTAATCTGGAAGAGGGCGAGTGTATGCTTCAAAGATCCTGGGCCTACCCTGACAAGCCTCAGCGCGCGCCTCAGCCAATCACAGACCCACAACCTATGTCGTTAGAAATTTAGGACTTGTGTTAGGAGAGAATTAGCTTGAGAAATAGTTAGGATTTGCAAACAGGCCTCCATTTTTTGGAAATCTTTTTTTAAACGGAAACTACATTTTCAAAATATATATCACCTCGTCGAAAGCATGCCATCGATCGCGCATAATATCAATTAACTTAATCAAAGGATATATTAATAAATTATAGTTTCTGTTATCGCTAATAAATAGTTGTTGTGCTTTTTGGATAAGAGTCGTAGTAGGCCAAAGCTCTGCACAGCAATCGTACAGATAGGTTGTAATGGGAACTTAGAATTCCGAAGTGCAATGGATACTGTTACGGCTGGATCGGCAATACATATTCGGGATTCTTGATCGTAGGACAGAAATGGCTTAAGTGACAACGACACGCTCGATTCCAGTCCCAAATACTATATGCTCCAGACAACAAAAGCACCAACGCCCTACAGAGTTATCGTCTACGGTAACGAGGTACCTTAACTCGGCGAAAGTGTACAACAGGGGTAGGCTATGAGGCTAAACTCCCTCAGACATTTATAGGTTACGTTATTACTAAAGAAATGCAATACTCAAGAAACTACGTTAATATTAAGCCTCTAATAATATAGAATAGAAGCAGGCTAAAGGTATGACAGTGAAATGCTAAATGACAAATGTACACGCCTACTTGAAAGCGCGTGCACTACACTAACTGTCCCCTACTAACATGCACTAGCATGTAGCATACAAGATGTTCATGATCCAGTAGATACCTAATAATACACATGGGAGGAACATAAATAGTAGTCACTTATTATAATAATGAATCTATACTTGGAATAACTAAAAGGTTGCAGGCAACAGTACTGCGCCGGTAGCCTACTACCGCATAGGCTACTTCACTTCTCTCACTCTGTCTCCCCTCCGAGTCCGTATGCGCCCTACGCAACAGAACTCCGGACACAGCAGCAAAACGACAGTGCAGTTAATTGATACATGAAAGTATTAATAGTGTTGTCTTGTGTGTGAGTAATGTGTATTGTAAAGTGTTATAGATATATACTTAAAGAGAGCTGCAATGCATAGTAAAATAAAGATATATCCCACTCATCATCCCCATGTGTTCTAGCTAGCAGGCCAAGTCACAGGAACAACGAGTCCCAGCACCGAAAGCGAGAACCCAGGAGAAGACTGTAGAGAACACAAGGACAGATAAATTACGTTACTCTACTATACCGGCACTACGAGCGAGCTGTAGTCTCGGGTGCTACACTCGCTCCTGGCTCGGTATGCAAATCAAGGCTAAGTCCTCGTCCCTCTACAGACAACTCCTGGGCATGGTCGGGCTCTTACACATGGCACCAGTCTAGTCACAAATGGGATGATGAGCGGGGCATATAACTCGTGAACATGTAGAACGTTCACCAACTATCCTCATCAAGAAGATCGCTGTTCACATTAACCCCTTAAATCTAATACATGTAAATATATGCTTGTCCTAAGAGTAATACGAGAGGTGAGTGCTGAAACTCCTTTAGGACCTCAAGGGAAGGTTATGCATTTAAATAGAGAGAAGAATGAAATGAGAGTAATGTCGTCAGAGAGAAAGAGTGCAACCGTGAGAAGTTGGGAGAGAGGGCAAGGGATGTTAGAATCTCAAAGGTTCTAGGCAACCGGGTCATGGAACACGCAGCCAACCTCCAGGCAGTGTGCTGTACGACAACCTGGGCAGCCCAGGCAGCGTAGGCAGGCAGCAATGGACTACCAACCCTGTCGCGCCTAGCTATAAGCGCAAGGCTGCCAACCAGTCCATACGTCTGGCAACCACCCGGCCGGCAGCGCGGCGCGTTGCTACCCTCTTGCTCTGAAGCCTAACTCACTCTCTCTCTCTGAACTCCCATTGTCTTATCTATCAACTTCTCTATTGATACTACATATTAAATGGAAGGTCTCGACATGGCTTAAAACAAAACCCACCACTGGTTAGCACATGACGAGACCTTTGCAGAGATACAAAGAACATAGTTATAAGTTGTCACACTCAATATACATTGCGGCTGACGGTAGCCAGATCACGGGCGGTACAGTCGAGTACCAAGGAGTACAATCAGGTTGCGTTGCAAAGCACTGGGTGCGTCACAATACTGTATTATCGTAAGTATTAAATTTTTCAGTTTGAATGTATTTCGACCCGAACAGATAATCAATCGCTATGAGGAATACTGATTGATATTAAGATTGCTAAATATAGTACAAACTTCCAAACAACTGTCTAATCATTCCTACCCTATTAACCCAGGAGCTGCCGGAAGACTCTTAAAAGTTTCCCCGGGCGACTGCGGGAAGACTCTTAAGATCCTGGGCCTAAAAAAATCCATTTAAAATACCCCCCCCAAATTTTTTTTTTTTTTTTTTTTTTTATTTCCCTGGGCCATGCCAAATATCACTCCGCCACATCCCCTCCTTCCCCACTCCTCCCCCCCCCCCTTCCTTCAATTATCACCTATTTTCCCTGTTATTCCCTTATTCTGTGGTCTATTTTTGTGCTAACATTAGCGAGTTGCTATCAGGGCGTTGTCATCAGTGTTACCAAGCGTGGGAATTAGGGGAGAAGTCAGGAAGAGAATTGAGAGGTACCTCCAGTGTCTCTCAAAGCTTCGTGAGTGGAAGGTTGGCTCACACTCATTCACACACATTCGCTTTCATTTCGCGATTTTGACCAGCCAAACACTGTTTCCGCTTGTTTTATTGTTGTAACTGGAAATTATCTTCATATTAATGCTAAAATAGGTGCATATGAATAAGTATTAACGATATTTATGGTAAAATAACGATGTTAGTGATGGGAACAGCTCAAATACGTGCGCACAGGCGTGTGGTGTCTCATACCCCCCATGCGCAGCCGAGAGGTTAATATATGATTTTTTGTAATATGTTATACAATTATTAAAACATTTATTATTTTTATGATTATTATTATTATTATTACTATTACCATTATTATTAGTATTATTATTAACCCACACGAGGTCGTACCAAATAGTGTTAAAGGAAAATGGTGTAGAAAATGAAGAAGCAAGAGGGGAAGACCAGTTTATAAGAGAATATGGAGTGGTGATGCTAGTAGTTCCTTATAAGGCAAGTGGGGTAGCCTATTGATCTGGTTCTGTGAGTATACAGTATGTTAGTGTGTGTGTGTGTGTTGTAGTGTGTGTGTTGTAGTATGTATGTGTTGTAGTATGTGAGTGTTGCAGTGCGTGTATGTGTTTTAGTGTGTGTTGTAGTGTGTGTATGTAGCCGTCTGGCTGGCTCAGTTGATAGCGTGCCTGATTCCCACCTTGAAGGTCTCGCGTTCAATCTCCGCTCAGATTGAAAAGTTTTTCTGGGATACAGCCGGCGGTTACCATCTCCCCATGAGCAAGGGGGATGGGTAATGGTATCTGGTAGACTAAAGAAAGGCAAGCGCTTGTGAATCCTCGAAGGAGGAGATACGGGCGCTATATAAGTAACCAGAAGATTATTATTATTATTATTATGTGTGTTGTAGCGTGTGTGTGTTGTAGTGTATGTGTGTGTGTTTTAGTATGTGTGTTGTAGTGTGTGTGTTGTAGCGTGTGTGTGTGTTGTAGTGTATGTGTGTGTGTTGTAGTGTGTGTGTTGTAGTGTGTTTGTTTAGTGTGTGTGGTTTAGTGTGTGTGTTGTACTGTGTGTTGTAGTGAGTGTGTTGTAGTGTGCGTGTTGTACAGTGTGTATTGTAGTGTGTGTGTTGTAGTGTGTGTGTGTTGTAGGGTGTGTGTTGTACTGTGTGTATTGTAGTGTGTTTGTTGTAGTGTGTGTGTTGTAGTGTGTGTAGTGTAGTGTGTGTGTTGTAGTATGTGTGTTGTACTGTGTGTATTGTAGTGTGTTTGATGTAGTGTGTGTGTTGTAGTGTGTGTGTTGTAGTGTGTGTATTGTAGTGTGTGTGTATGTTGTAATGTGTGTGTTATAGTGTGTGTGTTGTAGAGTGTGTGTTGTAGTGGGTGTGTGTGTTGTAGTATGTGTGTTGTACTGCGTGTATTGTAGTGTGTTTGTTGTAGTGTGTGTGTTGTAGTGTGTGTTGTAGTGTGTGTGTTGTAGTGTGTGTTTTGTAGTGTGTACTGTAGTATGTGTGTTGTAGTGTGTGTGTTGTAGTGTGTGTTGTAGTGTATGTGTTGTAGTGTGTGTTTTGTAGTGTGTACTTTGTAGTGTGTGTATTGTAGTGTGTGTGGTTAAGTGTGTGTTTGTTGTAATGTGTGTGTTGTAGTGTGTATTGTAGTGTGTGTTGTACTGTGTGTGTTGTAGTGTGTGTGTGTGTTGTAGTGTGTGTGTGTGTTGTAGTGTGTGTGTGTGTTTTAGTGTGTGTGTGTGTTGTATTATGTGTTGTAGTGTGTGTGTGTGTGTTGGAGTGTGTGCAATAGTTTGTGTGTGTTGTAGTGGATGTGTTGTAGTGTGTGTTGTAGAGTGTGTGTGTTGTACTGTGTGTGTTGTAGTGTGTGTGTGTGTGTTGTAGTATGTGTGTGTTGTAGTGTGTGTGTTGCAGTGTGTGTGTGTGTGTGTTGTAGTATGTGTGCAGTGTAGTGTGTATGTGTGTGTTTGTTGTAGTGTGTGTGTTGTAGTGTGTGTTTGTTGTAGTGTGTGTGTTGTAGTGTGTGTGTTGTAGTGTGTGTGGTGTAGTGTGTGTGCTGTAGTGTGTGTGTTGTAGCGTGTGCGTTGTAGTGTGTGTGCTGTAGTGTGTGTGTTGTAGTGTGTGTGTTTTGTAGTGTGTACTGTAGTATGTGTGCTGTAGTGTGTGTGTCATAGTGTGTGTGTTGTAGTGTGTGTATTGTAGTGTGTGTGGTGAATTGTGTGTTTGTTGTAATGTGTGTGTTGTAGTGTGCATTGTAGTGTGTGTTGTACTGTGTGTGTTGTAGTGTGTGTGTTGTAGTGTGTATGTGTGTTGTAGTGTGTGTGTGTGTTGTAGTGTGTGTGTTGGAGTGTGTGCAGTAATGTGTGTGTGTGTGTTGTAGTGGATGTGTTGTAGTGTGTGTGTGTTGTAGTGTGTGTTGTAGAGTGTGTGTGTTGTACTGTGTGTGTTGTAGTGTGTGTGTGTGTTGTAGTATGTGTGTGTTGTAGTTTGTGTGTTGTAGTGTGTGTGTGTGTGTTGTAGTATGTGTGCGGTGTAGTGTGTGTGTGTTGTAATGTGTATGTGTGTGATTGTTGTAGTTTGTGTGTTGTAGTGTGTGTGTGTGTGTTGTAGTATGTGTGCGGTGTAGTGTGTGTGTTGTAGTGTGTATGTGTGTGATTGTTGTAGTGTGTGTGTTGTAGTGTGTGTGTTGTAGTGGGTGCGTGTCTGTGTGTGTTGTAGTGTGTATGTGTGTGTTTGTTGTAGGGTGTGTGTTGTAGTGTGTGTTTGTTTTAGTGTGTGTGTTGTAGTGTGTGTGTTGTAGTGTGTGGGTTGTAGTGTGTGTGTTGTAGTGTGTGTGCTGTAGTGTGTGTGTTGTAGTGTGTGGGTTGTAGTGTGTGTGTTGTAGTGTGTGTGCTGTAGTGTGTGTGTTGTAGTGTGTGTGATGTAGTATGTGCGTGTGCTAGTGTGTGTGTTGTAGTGTGTGTATTGTAGTGTGTGTGTTGTAGTGTGTGTGTTGTAGTGTGTGTGTTGTAGTGTGTGTGTTGTAGTGTGTGTGTTGTAGTGTGTGTGTTGTAGTGTGTGTGTTGTAGTGTGTTTGCTGTAGTGTGTGTGTTGTAGCGTGTGTGTTGTAGTGTGTGTGCTGTAGTGTGTGTGTTGTAGTGTGTGTGTTGTAGTGTGTGTGCTGTAGTGTGTGTCGTAGTGTGTGTGTTGTAGTGTGTGTGTAGTAGTGTGTGTGCTGTAGTGTGTGTGTTGTAGTGTGTGTGTGATGTAGTGTGTGTGTTGTCATAGTTGTGTATGTGTGTTGTGGTGTGTGTGTGTGTAATATTATGTGTGTTATAATAATTGTATGTGTGTGTGTATTGTATTGTGTGTATGAGGTAGTATGTGTGTGTGTATTGTAGTGTGTGTGCTGTAGTGTGTGTGATGTAGTGTGTGCGTTGTAGTGTGTGTGCTGTAGTGTGTGTGTTGTAGTGTGTGCGTGATGTAGTGTGTGTTGTAGTGTGTGTGATGTAGTGTGTGTGATGTAGTGTGTGTGTGTTGTAGTGTGTGTGCTGTATTGTGTGTGTTGTAGTGTGTGTGTGATGTAGTGTGTGTGTAGTAGTGTGTGTGATGTAGTGTGTGTGTTGCAATAGTTGTGTATGTGTGTTGTGGTGTGTGTGTGTGTAATATTATGTGTGTTATAATATATGTGTGTGTGTATTGTAGTGTGTGTATGAGGTAGTATGTGTGTGTGTGTGTATTGTAGTGTGTGTGTTGTAATATGTGTGTGTGTGTGTTGTGGTGTGTTTTTTTTTTTTTTTTTTTTTTTTTTTTTCTATATTCCAACTTACTTCCTCTCGGGCATAGGCTGAGAGCCTTAACATTCACCGCTTTACAATGAACAGTGAAGCCCGTGAGGTCTTGTTCCAGTCTAGGGAGTGAGACATGTGAAGCACGTAGAGTACAACGAGCACCTGCCATCTTGCCTTCACATGAGGCACGGTGCTCACTCATGGCCCGAAACGACCCCATCTCTGAAGCCACCTCGTTCCCATGCTTCACTGTCTCACCCCCTACACTCGGACTCTCACACTTACACACGTACGTGTATATACGTATGTTCTGTATATGAGTAAGTAAATAAATGTGTATATGTACTGTATATCACTTACTCTCATGGTTATTTTATGATAATTTGTATTCTGCACATGCATCATTATTGTATTTATTTATTTTGTTTGTAAACTAAGCTTACCATCCTCATATCTGTACATCTCATGTTCATCCACTAAATTGTAAAATGTGTATTTTCAGCTCATGAGGCTGCCATTCTTTAATAAACCGTTTATTATTATTATTATTATTATTACACACAACGCCACCTGTTGAGCAGATAACTCACCAGGCATTGCACCCCTATAGCATATTTTGAATATGGGAATATTCATACAGTGCTATTTAATCAGGGAACAATGAGGGTATTTTATTGACGTTTCGGTGGGCTTGTGATAATGCACTGATACTAGGTACAGCACAAATTCCATCCCAATAATATCTTCCCATTGATACATCAGGATTTGAACCCGGGACCTTTGGCTTACCAGGCCAGTGGCAAGACCACTCCACCACACCTCCTATGGGTTATATTATGTGTATTTTAATATGTGTGTGTGTGTGTATTGTAGTGTGTGTGTGTGTGTGTGTGTGTGTGTTTTAATATATATTTATATCTGTGTGTTTGTGTATGTGTGTGTGAGAGAGAGAGAGAGAGAGAGAGAGAGAGAGAGAGAGAGAGAGAGAGAGAGAGAGAGAGAGAGAGAGAGAGAGAGAATGAATATGGAGTGATGATGTTAATAGTTCCTTATAAGGCAAGTGGGGTAGCCTACTGATCTGGTTCTGTGTGTGTGTGGGCAAGGGGGGGGGGGATATGAGAAGAAAAAATATGGGTGTGTTCTCTCTCTCTCTCTCTCTCTATATATATATATATATATTATATATATATATATATATATTATATATATATATATATATATAATATATATATATATATATATATATATATATATATAATATATATATATATATATATATATATATATATATATATATATATATATATATATATATATATATATATATATAGAGAGAGAGAGATAACATGTATGTGAGACTGGGGGGTACTGGGTCAAGGTTTGTACAGTCATGATCATAATTTAAAACAACCCTTTCACTTAGGTTCATGTATATTCGTCTGATTCTAGTTAACATTAGACGATATTTTGGTACTCTTGGTAACGAGAGGGAAGGAGGAAGGGAGGAAGAGAGGGGGAAGAGGGGAGGGAGAGCGAATGGGAGAGGGGAGGAGGGAGAGAGGGGGATGGGAAATGGGAAGAGGGACGAAGGAGGGAGGGAGAGGGGATTTAAGGAAGGAGGGGGAAGGGAGGGAGGGTAACGGTGAGGGGAGGAGGGAGGGAGGGGGAAGGAAGAGGTAAGGAGGGAGGGAAGGGGAAGGGAGAGGACAGGAGGGAGGGAGGGGGAAAGGAGAGGGAAGACGGAGAGAAGGGGAAGGGAGAGGGGAGGAAGGAAGGAGGGAGAAGAAGGGATGAGGAAGGGAGAGGGAAGGAGGGAGGGAGGAGAAAGGGGAGGAAAGAAGGGAGGGGGAAGGGAGAGGGTAGGAAGGAGGGAGGAGGAAGGTAAATTTTAAAAGTCAAGTAAAACTATTTATTTCCATAATACAATGGTTATTCATAAATTACTTCAATAACAAATCTAGGAACAAGATTGGTCATATCGAATTGTTCAAAGAGATGAGTCAAATATCATAAAAAAACATATAGCCTACTCACTTAGATTATAGCCAAAACCATTTATCGCGCAAAATACATTATATAAAAACATAAAATATACAAGTTATATATGGTTTTCTAAAAGGTGCATGTACAATTTAACTTTAACCCGAGAGTGGCGCGCTATTGGTAGTTCAAACCCTCCCGCCAAGCGAGGATATTTTGGTTCATTCCCGCCTAAAATTGTAATTTTACCATAAATATCATTATTATTTATTCAGATGCGCCAAATTTACGTTTAATATGAATATATTAACATGTAACAGCAATAAAACAAGTGGGAATAGTATTTGGGGGGTGAAAAAGATTAATTATTGCCGACCCTCCAGTCATGAGGTGAGAGAAGAACGAGACGTATATCCTCTCTCTTCGAAGCCTGAAGGCAGACTGAAGTCTCTCTCTCGCTTTCTTTCTCTTCCCACGCTCTCTATATGTGCAGTAGACGACCTTGGAACTGGGTTGGAAATATTGGCGCTATAAATAAACTGATAAACAATGGAATAAGAGGAAAAATAGGTGACAATTGAAGGGGGGGGGGGAAAGGAGCGGTTTTGACACATGTGGAGGAGTGATAAGAGGTATGAAGGGGAATTATCTCAAGTAATCACATATTCCTTTGTTTTGAGTGCTAGTGGCATATTTTATGAGTTTGTTTTAGGCCTTGGATCTTAAGAGTCCCGGCGCCTTTCACCACCAAAACCTCTTAAGAGTCTCCTCGCCATTCCCGGGTAAAAGGATTTTATTGTGTGGGCTTCTTTCATAATGTTTGGGATCGTATTTCATAATTTTTGTCCCCTTACCTTAAATATTCTTGATCCTATGTTAGTATTGGTTCTTGGTATAAATATTTTATCAGTTTACCTTATTATCCTTTGGCATATGTCTTCGATACCTAGAAGATCATATAACATATAAGATGTATAACATATATCCTGAATGGCTCATTCAGGATATATGTTATACTTAATTTTAAAAACTAAAATATAGATGTCATACACAATCTGTTCTTTACTGACAACCACTAGCTGTAGTTCATTTAGAAGAGTCACATGATCATTTTTTCTTGCTCCCATTGACACTTTTGCAGCAACATTTGTAGGTTTTGCACCCAGTTTAGTTGAGATATATTAGTTGTTCCCCATATCTGAGAACAGTACTTTAATGTACTAAGTGCGAGGGAATGTACAACAATTTCACGAGTGGACTTATCAAAAGTATCTCTTATTGTATTTGTATACATCAATGCTTATGTTACCTTTTTAACCCTTTGAGTACCAGCGATGTGTGTTATATGGTATTCTAGCTATAATTAGACGATATTATGCAGCTTCGGAAGGATCTGTAATATTTAAAAGGACTGGTTGAGACAGTTTGAAGCCTTATTATTGCTTGAGGTCCTTCCTAAGCTAAATACAATGGTCTAGTTTGTTGCCAGAATATGATAAAAGGGACGTCCCTGGTACTGAATGGGTTAATCATTTCAGTTATGTGTGTATCAAGCATCAAATGACAGTACAAAAAAAACCACACCTAGATTTTTTACAGAATTACTAGGCACAATAGTATTGTTATCAAATTTAATATTTGTATCCGTAGGAATGCGAGATATGTACCCTCTGAAACCAAGAAAGGTGCATTGAGTTTTCTTTAAGTTTAGCATAAGACCATTGGTACGAAAATATATTTTATTTTATTTTTCAAAATATTGTTTTGTTCTATTATCAAGATAATCTAAATCATCAATATAACCACTATGTAGAAATTATGTATTATCAAGGATATTGTCATTACTATGTGCTGAAATAATGTCTACATATATATAACATTGGGCCAAGGTTGGAGCCCTGAGGCACACCAAAGATAAGATCACATTTCATTGAAATTTCATCTTCAAAATGTACAGATTGACTTATGTTCTTTAAATAGTTTTCGAACCAGAATGGGTCGATTTTTAGCTTTGTGCATTTACTGAAAATAATGTTATGACTAACACTCACTGTCAAACGACTTTGACAAATCATACAAAGTTAGAAGGGATACTTTCTTCTCGTCAGTATATTCATAGATGTTCTCTGTTACATTCATGAGAGCAGTTTACATATATTATTATGTTCCTTCCAACAACCAACTATACTCCTAAAATTGATTAATGAAATTTACAAACACATGTGGTAGTCCGTGGATTCGAACCCAGGACGCTCACACCGAAAATTAACACCTTATGCATCGCACCACGAAGACAGTTAAAGGATGGTGGACACTGCCTACGATTTATTATGCAACTTCGAATCCTGCATATCAATCTAAGCATGTACACACATCCCAACTGCAACTCACGTAGGCTATGCATATGTGAATGGAAAAAGCAATTAATGGGGCCTTAACCACTAGGGAAGTCCTCTAGATAAATTACCCCTGAACCAATATCAATTATTATGTTCCTTCCAACAACCAACTATACTCCTAAAATCGATTAATGAAATTTACAAACACATGTGGCAGTCCGTGGATTCGAACCCAGGACGCTCACACCGAAAATCAACACCTTGTGCATCGCACCACGAAGACAGTTAAAGGATGGTGGACACTGCCTACGATTTATTATGCAACTTCGAATCCTGCACATCAATCTATGCATGTACACACATCCTAACTGCAACTCACGTAGGCTATGCATATGTGAATGGAAAGAGCAATTAATGGGGCCTTAACCACTAGGGAAGTCCTCTCGATAAATTACCCCTGAACCAATATCAATTATTATAAACAAGATCTGAATCCATATTGAGTCTGTGAAAATAACTTATTTATTATAATGTAAGGTGGTTCACAACAATTTTCTCTGGAATTTATATAAAAGGGAGAGTAGAGAAAGAGGATAGTATTGACTCACTTCATTACTCCCACATCCTTTAACAAGTGGGATGACTAGAGCATGTTTCAAGGTTGACGGAAAATTTAGAGGTATTTACAATAGATGTTAGGTATTAACAAATAACAGGTAGAGCATCCCTAATTAAATGGAGAGAGATTCCATCTCGGCCACATGAATTTGTGTTATTTAGGTTGTTGACAGTTAAAATGACAGTCTCAACATCAGTCAGATTCGGCCTAAGGCTATGCATTTCATTACTACAAAATTAACGTGAAGCAACACTCTCCCCAACTAGTCTTTCTTGTGATCTATTAAAAGATATTTTCCCCACAGCAGAGAGGAACTGACACAATCATCTGCCATATGTTTCAAATAATTACAATTATGCATGTTATTTGTACTTTTTACATTGAATACTCGAATTGCATCAAAATTGGGCTACGATTTGTTTTGGTAGTGGTAGATGCGAATGAAATAGTTGGTTAAACAGCTTTCAGTCAACCTCGTCCTACGCAGGAGGTCGGGAGAAGATTGAAGCTCGGTATCTCTGTGTGAGTCAAGCGGTGAAGTGCGGTGAGCCGTCCCTTTAAGCATGGCCAAAATTGCATCTAGACAACGGGTAAGTGTATCTAAAATACATTATGATAGTATACTGTAAAGTATGCTAAAACAAATATTGTTTTATTTACATATAGTGTAAGCTGATATTAGTGTAGAGTAACTCATGTTGTTAATTTAGACGGTCACGAGTGTTGCAAAATATTCCTGAGGAATACATATTTATAGATATTCATATAGAATCAAGTATTTGGAGTAAGGACTTCAGGTTTGTTTTATTATATTTCTCATACAATGAGCTCTATGTATCAGTATTATTATTTATAGCTTTAAAACACCTTAGAAAATAACATACCGAGAATGATGTTCGGTACCATATACGAAGAATTAGTGGGAGAACCGCGAGGGTATACACTTGTGTTATTATATTCATATATATACAAATATTGACGATAAACAAATTATGATGAGATATTTGCAAATTTTGGAAAGTGCATGAACATCACTTATTATTTCATATATAAAAACCTATTGTCTCGCTCAAAATCTTTATTTACGATGATGTGAATTGGATGAGTTTGGAAATATACAACAAATTTAGTCTGCATAAGTTTTATCAATGTTTTTTTTATTTTGTTTGGGTTTTGCCATTGTAATATTGTAGATCGACCATTCCCCTTTATGTTGAGACATGATAAATTGTAGTAAGCTTAATTCTAATTTCTCAAAATCGATGTAGAATCAATATTTTGGTTGTGCATGGATTTTCATTAATTACCAAATCAAGATTTATATATTGTTCATATAAAACAACTATTGATGATAAATAATTTCTAATGATACATTTGGAATGAGCGTGAACAATTCTTCTTAATCCACATACAACACTTTATTGTTCAATATATACAAACAAATTTAAGTGTACTCTCGGAAATGCAATTAAATACTTTTGATATGGCTATTTTCACTCTGATAATTATATCTTATAGGATTCATTTGCTCCAGTAACTTAAAACTTAAGGGAGCATGAGAGAGTTAACACTATCTACTCCGACGTTTTGTTGGTTATTATGATATTTTGTGTAATTACTATTGAGGATTTTGCTTGATTTGGCCATTTTCGAGCAATCTACTGTACTTTGTCCCCTTGGCTAACCAAAACACTTTCGTTGACTTCTTTCAAACTAAAAAATACCCACGCAAGTTAAATTTGTACATTTTTCGATAGAATAATGAATAATATCATGGCCAAAGGCCGATCTCTTCTAAGTTACAGGCCCGCTCATGCTCGCACAGAAAATAATCAAGGCCTGATTGGGATGAAACGTCTTATTATCGCCATACTAATGGGTTGAAAAGTCTTAAAATCTCCAAAGTAATGGACTGAATCAGGAGAGCTCCAAAAAGACTCCTCTCCGACCAAATAGGGTTAATTGACAAAAATATGCTATACATAATATCAATAAGTGTTTCAATCGTTTATGTGTTCAAATTACCATACACAAAAGATGACATATTTGTACATGTATTCTATTTGTTACAGTTATTAAGTGTTCGATGTTTTACAGTGTGCACGATACGTTCACTTACATACGTGCATACAAATATAAGCACATGCATACATAATGTCTATGAGACAAATATACATAAACATACACGCTGTACACTGCATATATACATACACACACATAATTATACACACATAGTAAACACACAAGTACCCAGCCATACAAGAATACACGCATAAATTCATAAAATACTGTATACACAGAACATTTTTATAGTGCACAACTGCACATACACACATATAAGCACCCTGCCTTACCCATTAACGAGAGAAAGAGAGAGAGAGAGAGCGAGAGCGAGAGCGAGAGAGAGAGAGAGAGAGGAGGGAGGAGAGAGAGAGAGGAGGGAGGAGAGAGAGAGAGAGAGAGAGAGATAGGGGGGGGGGGGCAGAGAGAGAGAGAGGGACAGGGAAGGGGGGGTAAGCGTAACGTCATCTTTAGGTATTTTGGTGATGTCAGGGAGGGAGGAAAGGAGGGGGGTGATGGACTGAGGGAGTACAAAGGAGTACAAAGGAAATCAAGCAACAACAGATCTAGTGACCCTTCTAGGCTGCTTGTCCTCCAAAACACTGAGGATCAAGTGTCCAAACAGTGATTTAGAGTGGGTAAGGAAACATTGGAAAGGGAACTAATGTCCATGGCAGGATTAGGAAGTTAGTAGGGGACAGATGGGTTAGTAACTGAGGGGAGGATAAAATAAAGTTATTCATTTACAAACGCAGTGAGTCGCGGGTTTGATGCGATATATTTGTCTAGGCGGAGTTTAAATGAATCAACGGTGCTGCAGTCTATAACGTCTCGGGGAAGCCCATTCCACAAGTTGACAACTCGATTGAAGAAGAAATTCTTAGATTCGTGTGAGTTAAAAGATTTACCAATAATTTTGCAACCGTTTCCCCGCGTGTAATTAGATTGGTCGATAGTGAAGTACTTACTACAGTTCATATTGTCGATGCCTTTGATGATTTTGAACACTTGAATTAAGTCACCTCTTAATCTGCGCTGGGTTAAAGGAAATAGATTTAATTCTCTAAGACGCTCTTCGTATGGTTTGTTTTTTAGGCTAGGTATAATTTTGGTAACTCTACGTTGAACTCGTTCTAGCTTGTTTATCTTTTTGGTAATAAGGGCACCAGGATTGAACGCAGTATTCCAGAAGAGGGCGGACTAAGGAATTGTAAAGGGTTAGGATAACTTCTTTGGATTTATGCTCAAATGACCTGCCTATAAAGCCAATTATTTTGTTTGCCTTCCTAACAACTTCTGAACATTGTTGACTCGGTTTTAGGTTACTCGATATTGTTACTCCCAGATCGGTTTCTCTGTTTACATTCTTAAGCTGAGTGCCATTCATCGAATAGTTTGCTTTCTCATTTAGGTATCCGATATGTAGTACTTTACATTTATCCGCATTGAAACTCATTTGCCAAATTTGGGCCCAACATGACAATTTATCTAGATTGTGTTGCATATCGTCAACTTGTTCTTTTGAGAGTACGTTATTTGCAATTTTTGTATCGTCAGCAAATTTTGAGATTGTACAGGTGAGACCCTCATCTATGTCGTTGATGTAAATTAGAAAGAGAATTGGTCCTAGTACCGATCCCTGGGGTGCCCCGCTACTTACATTGGTCCATTTAGATGCCTTACCGTTTATGACTACTCTTTGCTTTCTGTCGCTGAACCAATTTTCTATCCATTTCAACACACCGTCTTGTATTCCATGCGCTTTTGGTTTTAGCAGTAAAAGTTTGTAGGGAACTTTGTCAAAGGCCTTTTGAAAATCAAGATATATAATATCTACAGCTTTACTCTCATCATAGAGGTTGAGAATATCGTGGAAGATGTCTAAGAGGTTTGTTAAACAGGAACGTTTTTTATGAAAGCCGTGTTGACTATCTTTAACACCTAAAGAGCGGCCTAGGCGGTATAAAATATGTAGCCACCAGCGGGGTGTTTTTAGCCAAAATAGGGCTGTTTACGTGATAATTTTCATGCCTAAATAAGACCCAGAGCGTAAAACAAGTATCTATCTCTGAAAGGGCATAAACAGAGCTTTCCAATGACACCATAACGATCCTTTTATGACGGCTAGTTTTCTTGCAACAACCGCGCAACACGAGTGCAAAAAGCATGTAATTCGGTACTTTCCCCATACAATTCAGTATGTAGCGAGTGAGAGAGGGAGGGAGGAGGTGGGATTCGTGTCAGTAGGTTTGCCGCGGTGGTCTGGAGCAGTCATACGCTCGCTATTGTCTCTCTCTCAGCAACATTACGTGCTGAAATTGCCACACGACCTATGTCGCGCGCCGCCAGATAGTCCAGATTTATTATACTCGACTTATGTTGCGCGCCGACAGTTAGGGGTTAAGTATGTTATTTTCATCTAAGTGATTTACGAGCCTGTCTCTTATGACCGTGTCTAGCATTTTACATACAACTGAGGTTAAGCTAATTGGACGATAGTTACTGGGTAGGGATTTGCTGCCTGTTTTGAATATCGATGTTACGTTGGCTAATTTCCACTGATCAGGCATAGTTCCAGACTGCAAGGATTTATTGAATAGTAATGTCAGTGGTTTGGAGCGCTCATCCTTAGCTTCCTTTAGAACTCTAGGCAAGATTGTATCAGGTCCAGGCGTTTTATTTACCTTGAGTCTATCTAAACAGTTCAATACTTCTCTCTCTGTAACGGTGATATTGCTTAGAACATCTGAATTATTAATCTGAATCGGCGATGGTGTAGGGATATCACTGAGGTCTTCTGTTGTAAAAACTGATGCAAAGACGGTATTGAGGGCATTACTCATTTGTACTTCGTCTTTGGTGTATTCTCCATTTCCATCGACTAATGGTCCAACAGTTGAAGTAACTACATTTTTCTTTCTGATATAACTATAGAATTTTTTCGGGTTTGTTTTACTTTGATTCACAATATGTAACTCTAGGGTCTTTTTACTTTGCTTAATTAACTTTTTGGCTTTGCGTCGTAGCTCTACAAATTTCACCCGTTCTTCGTCATTTTGTGAGGATTTTAATCTATCATTAGCAAATTTTTTAGCAAGCAGACAGTTTGAAATATCTTTATTCCACCATTTGGGCTTATTGTTATGGCCTGGATGCCGTATTTTCGATGGTATGCAGTCCTGCACTGCTTTTAGGTAAGTGGTTTCGAATAACTTCCAAGATGTATTTATGTCGTTATTGTTAATTAAAAAGCTCCAGTCAGTTTCTTTAAACATAGCTCTAAGTGTATGAAAGTTTGCTTTCTTGAAATTAGGGACTTTTTCGATGCTACTATTTGGTTCGTTACTAGTAAACTTTAAAGTGAAAGTTATCGTACGATGGTCACTGTTACTGAATTCATCACCAATATTCAAATTCTCTATTAATTCTTCTTTTGTTGCAAGTACAATGTGAAGAACGTTATTACCACGGGTCGGCGTTCGAACAATTTGATACAGCGAACTCTCTTGCAAGTTCGTATACAAGTCATGTCCGGAGTGTGAAGTAAGAGTATCGCCCCACTTGGTCACAGGTAAATTAAAGTCGCCAAAAATTACGGTATCTTGTGAGTTACTTACATCTGCAATTTGTTCGTAAATTTCTTGGTCAGTTTGCACTGATTGAGCTGGAGGTCTGTATATTAACGCAAGTGTTATTTTTGTACCTTTAATATTCTTTATTAGCACAAAAGATGTGTCGACGTTCACAATTTGAGGTTTTGACAAGAGGGTAGGGTTAAGACTTTCTTTGATATAAAGTAAAACGCCACCTCCATTTCTATTTATTTGGCTTTTCTCAAACATTACATAACCGGGAAGTGAATATTCTGCTAAAAAGTCTCTATCTTCTGTATTGAGCCAAGATTCTGTTATGCCAATCACATCATAATTTTCTGTAAACACTACCGCCTCTAAATCTGAAAATGTATTGCGTGTGCTACGAGCGTTTGCATAGAAAACCTTTAAATTTGTTATTTTAGAACTCACGGAACGCTCTTTAATAATATTTTTGGTTCTTTTCGGATCTACATTTATGTTCATGGCTGTCCTCGGTCCTCGCTGTCTTTGGTCCTTATCGCTGGTGGTCCTCGGTTGCCTCTGTTTTTTGCTTGGCATTAGATGATTTATGTCACTGCTGCTTCTTCTCGGATGGCGTTTTTTGTATCCATGGCTGCGGACTTTTTCGTGTAGGAGACGACCCATGTGTGCTGAACCCACAGGGTTTAGATGAGTGCCATCCTTGCGGAACAGAGTAGGTTGGTTATAGAAATTATCCCAGAGGTTGATGAATTCAACTTTTTCCTTCAGACACAAAATTTTAGTCAGTTATTTGTGCTGAAGGCCTTGTCGTAGAATTTGTCAGGTGCGTCAATCTTGGGGAGAATGCCTGAGCTGATGATATTCCTTGACTTGTTTTTGTAGTGCTGGATCATCTTGCGATATTTCTCCATCAACTCTTCGGATCTGGTGCGCATGACGTCATTTGAACCAGCATGGATGACAAAAAGGGTATTTTCGTTTGCATCCTTTGTGGTATCTTCGAAGGCTTCCACAATGTCGTCCAGTCCAGCTCCTGGGATGCAAAATCTTTTTCGTCAGTTTGGGACTCTGTCGCAGAACTCTTCGACCTGTCCTCGTAAGATGGAATCCCCAACGAGCCTGGTCTCTTCTGGTTCGTCTTCCATCTCTACCAAGATCTCAAATCTGATTGACATTGTGACTTGTAGATGAGACCTTTTCTGCGTTGGCCGTGCACCGTTCCTCAGTGGTGTAAATCTTGAAACCTGTGGTGGCGAGACTCTGCGTACAGGTTGGGGAGAGGAGTGGTTAGAACGGGGGCGAGGGGTTGGTACTGTTCGTGCTAGCAGGCTTCTTGCACGAGGAGTTCACTAAGGTGAACAGGGCGGCTGTCCTGGTTTGATGTCGGCTCAGGTTCATCAGCAGCATCTGCTGCAGTGGCTACTGCAGGTGTTGGATTGTTGGCAGATGACATTGGGGCGGTGGTAGATGCTGGAGTTGAAACAATTGGAGTTAGTGATACTCCAACGTTGAGTGTTACAAACTCTTGGAGTGATTCCAAGCTTCCTGGTGAGGGCGTTGATCTTGTGGGCTTCATCCAATTTCGCTGTCAAATCCTCTCGTTGCTGGCAGAGTCGGCAGACTTGTGGATCGGCAGGAGCAAACATGGAAGCACCAAACCTACCGGCGCAGTTCGTACAGGCACGAGGCATGGTGACGATCACTTTCTTCAGATCACTTAACTCACTTTAAAAACACTTAACTCACTTTAAAAACACTTATCTCACTTTAAAAACACTTCTCTCACTTCAAGTCGCTTTACTTACTTAAATAGGGAGAGAGATGGACGGAGGGAGAGAGATGGACGGAGGGAGAGAGATGGACGGAAGGAGAGAGATGGACGGAGGGAGAGAGATGGACGGAGGGAGAGAGATGGACGGAGGGAGAGAGATGTACGGAGGGGGAGAGAAGGACGGAGGGAGAGAGATGGACGGAGGGAGGGAGATGGACTCGGGGTCCTATTCGCGGTGAAAATCGATGACTCCCAGTGACTCTAGTGACTCCCGTTAGACTCCCAGTGATGCCCGGCCAGTCGCGGCTGGTTGGCCATGTCTGAAAAATTGTTGGTCATATTGAAAATTTGGGCCGCGAGTCGGACCATTCTCACTGACTTACAGTGAGTCCCAGTGACTCACAGTGACTCTCGGTGACTCCATTCTCATCACATTGATTCACGATGGTTCGTGTATGATTCTAACATGATTCGCGGACAATTTTTATGACTCGCAGAATTTTTTTAGTTACTTGATATAGTCTATTCGCTGTAAGTAGGTTAGAAATCTGCATGACCTCTATCCTCTGTAACTCAAAAAGGGGTACAGCAAATTGGTTGTAAATTTCCACATCTATTCCTTGACTGATTCTTCCCAAATTATTGTAATATTAGCTCGATTACTCCTGTCATTATTTGAGTTACAGAGGTTAGAAGTCATGATTTCTCGCCTTCTTACAGTGAATAGACTATAGTAGTGGATAGGCAATAAGTGAACGCAGGTAGGTTACATTCACACGTTTTTATCCAGCATAGGAAGGACATCGACTATTGAAACGGCTACAGATGATCTCAATTAAACGTGTGACCTACCACACATCCTACGTATGCTTCATAAAATCGTCTAAATGTAGCTGCCCTCCGCTTAAAATGACGTGAACGATACCGAAAGGGGTGTACTTGTGAGGTTCCCTACTACAACTTCCGGGTGTGGCTGTGGTAAACCCGTGTTGACAGAAAACAGCAAAACAACTCTGGACCTCTCTCCCTTAATCAACCTCTCCTTCATCCTATGACTTTGACTGCTTTAGCCTTCGTGTGTCCAGGCATTGTGACTACAATGTCCTTTGAATTTGGCTCTCTGTCACTCCTTTTGGGGAGACACTCGTTACAGACAGCCTGTCTTTTGTCTCCTTCATACTCACAGAGAAATAAATCACATTCATTATTAAATATAGTAACTACCGAAAGTCGTAATGTTAACATTCTTACTATAGTCCGTTCATTCTAGGCTGGGCACAAATCGTAACCTCTAACCTCTGTAACTCAAAAAAGGGTAGAGCAAATGAGCTGTCAATTTCCACACATATTCCCTGGCCAAGTCTTCCTATTTGGTAGAAATATTAGCTCGATTACTCTAATTTATTATTATTTTCAGCTGAGGGTAAATTTAATCCCTTAGCTTTTGTATAATTAAATGTAAAACAAAAAATATTAATACAAAAAAATAAAATAAAACACCTACTATGTTTTTGCATCATATCTATGCCAGGTTTCACATTGAACAACATATTTCGGCACATAATCCTCGTAATGGGCAAGTAACCTTGAGGGGTCGTGAGATGATGAGGTTGCAGCAGCCACATTAGCAACCCCCTCATATACACTCATAAACCGAGAAGAGACTCAACCAACCAGAGTCAGGATAGCACAAATAAAGGAAAAGAACTAGAAGAGAATGAAGAAAAGGTCCCACATCCAGACCGAGAATGAATTAACACAGTTCCCCATAAATGATATACGTTCTCCATGGGACCAACAAACAACGCACCGATGTCAATGCCACCTACTGGGACCTACAGGAAATGCAGGGCCACTGATTGAGCATAATCTGTTTCCAGACCAATCACAGGGGCCCCCCCTGGACCAATCACAGGATCCGGGATGTGTGAAAGAGACGTACCCACCCCAGGAACCAGATATGAATTGTGACGAGGAAGAATTTAAGCTAATTCCTCATCAAACCCCTATGTTATATTTTTACAGATGGGACCAAAAGAATCATCTCTACAGTACAGAAAATCACCTGTAACCACAATAGCTGATAAATATAGAATAACGAAAGCCTGGCATGTAATGTTGAAAAGCAGGAGAAACATAAATACATGCAAAGCATTTATTCTGTAACCATGCAGGCTTTCTAAAATATAAGTGTAATCTTAAGAAATAAAGCATAACTATACCCATATATTCCTATGTCAATTGTATTTTTAATGCCATTATTAGCTGCACAGTAATTAAAAGATCGAAAACCCCATGTCCCTACTATTCCGAAATGGAGTAAATTAGGTTCAAATTATAATACAAATATAGCCTGACTGAAATTTATGATCGGTAGGCAAACATAAAGAAATACACTCCACTGGCATTAGCTTTTAGTGGGTATAGTACTGTGTCGGAGTTACTTCCGACTAGGGCTAGCCATTCTCCCTATAAAAAGTTCAACGAGTGTGGCGACCCAGCAGTGTGTTAGAGGAACTAGAAGATACCGTCTCTAGTTGTGTGTGAGAGGCAGTTCCCATTGGTGTCCAGCCGAAGGAGGAAACGCGAGTCTTACGTCGACCATATCCCCTCTCTTGCATATCACTTCTCTTAATCACCCATACCCTAAGTGTCTCTGTGTTGCTATGTTTTGGGATTATTGTGAAGGTACTATAAAATATGTGAGTGTTCAATTTAACCCTCTCCGACATAGGACGCAATTTTGAGCCTATTGGGGATACTTTAAAGCCTTATTACCATCAGGGGTATTTAGAAACCTTTAGTTTAGTTACTTCAACCTCTGCAGTTGTCTTTGAGTTAGCTGTGGGCAGAAAACTAATTTTGGAGAGGTAATTATAAGAGTGAGAGAACTCTAATTCTTATTGCTAATCTGGCAACCTCTGCATCATAAATGCGTGAAAGGGTTAACTATGTTTTAGAGGCCATCTCTGGACTCTCCTTGCCCAACTTGTTCGCGTAGTACGAGAACCTAATTTCTATCTGTGCAGTTGATTTGTTTATGTATTATTTGTGATCTAACCAATCTAGGTCCCAGGTTAACATTATCTGTATTTTTCACTTACGCTAAAGAACCAATACTGTACGTAATACTTAGTGAACGCTCACAGATTTTATCCAGTTGTTTTATTATTGATTGAGTGTCCAAGTTCGAAGTGGAGTGTGTAACGAGAGCAATTTTCCTTCCTTAACCCCTTCAGACTCATATGACGCAGAGGTTGCCAGATTAGCAATAAGAAATAGAGTTCTCTCACTCTTATAATTACCTCTCCAAAATTAGATTTCTGCCCAATTAGTTTGAACCTGGAAACCGCGAAAATATCATATTTTCGCGGTTTCGAGGTTCGAACTTGGGGGTTCGTTTGCCGATTTTGGGTCCCTTACTGCAAAGTTCCATTTTCGTGTCCAGTCCAGATCTGCTGTAGTCTATGTATGTTCCTATAGTCATCAGCATTTATTTTGGCTAATTATCAAACACTACATAGTTTTGTGTCTTAATTGTATTCTATACTTTATCAACCTGTTTTCGGGTTATTATACGTCGCTACTTTGTTCTGCGTCTGTATCCTATTTTATAATTCACTAGCCCTCGTTCCGGCTATTTATCCATCACTACTTTGTTCTGTGTCTGGTTTATTTACAGTAGTTTGGTAATTTATTCAAACTCACTGCTTCTATAGCTACTATTCCGCTATAATCGTTTCACTATATATTTCCTCCTCGAGTGTGATTTTAGCTCATATATGATTGAAATTATATGTCGTGTGAGAAATTATTCACAATTATTCTTATATGATTAAATTGTAAATTTAATTCCCTTTCCAACACAAGTAAAGCAAAATTCATATTCCGTGTTATCGAATTAACGTTGCACTAAATCAAGTATTTATTTAGCTTGACCGCAGTCCGTTTGACCTTAACCGCACGCCGCGGCACCTTTGATCACCGACCTAGCCGGGCAACCTATTTGTATTTTGAGCCTCGCTTACTGTGCGTACCCGAGTAGATGATCTCAGCTACCCACATTTAATAACTATTATTCCTCTCGATATACACTTGACCCGTATATGTATTGTCATCATAGCTTATGTGTGTATTTTCTCTAATTGTATATTTCATGTTTGATGCTTTGTAAGTGACATAATAATTCATGAAGGAGTAAGATTTAGTTAACTCTTTCCTAGTTACATTGTTTAAACATTGGACTCACACTATGTAGTTGAGATCCGGATGTGATTATTACATGTACCTCTATGCCAATAATAATAAACTAGTGTAATAATTATCCTGTGTGTTTATTGTGTTTATAGTGTGATTGAGTAACCCAGAAAAAACATTATTAAGTGCTAGTTGTGTTCCTGTAGGGCAGGATTTGGTTCTAAGCATTCTAAGCAAGAAGCTTTATAGAACAAATATTTAAGCGAGTTGGATTACAACCACGCATAACAGGTCGCAAAATCTGTTGTTGCTTGTTCTCCTTTGTACTCCTTTTTAATAGCCGAGTAATCAAGGTAAAGACATGGCACCTTACCATCAGTTGGAAATAAAAGACTATTGTCCCAAACATGCCAGAAATATAGTGAATTAATAGATCTGGGGGGCCATCCATGGCATAATCGTATCTCAATCCTTACACCACCCACTGATTCTCTGTGACTCCCGGTGACTCGTATATAACTCGTCCTGCCTCGCAGTGACCCGTGTATTACTCGCATCGACTCAAATCTAGCACTAATCCGAAAACGACCGTGAATTTTCATAGTTTCAATAACTCGCACTCCATTCGCGCTTTTATCCCATTGACTCCTGGTAACTCACAATGACTCCTTGCGATTCGCAAGTACACTCCCGCTGACTCCTACTCTGTCGTGGTGCCACGTGGAACTTCGGACACGCGCGGTCATCAATTCGCGAACTGCCGCGAGTCATCACTCCCAGTGATTCAAGCTCCCACTCCTGACTGTGTGATGTACCCTTTATACATATTCAGTTGAGAGTGCCGTATTTGCAATATTTGTATCATCAGCACATTTTGAGATGGTAAAGGTGAGACCCTCATCTGTGACTTTAATGTAAACTGGGGTATAAACGTTTATGGACAACTTTGTCAAATGTATATAATCTATAGCTTTAGTCTCATCATTAATGTTGAGGATATCGTGAAAGAAGTCCAAGAGGTTTGTTAAGCAGAAACGTTCGTTACGGAAGCCATGTTGAGGATCTTTGAGTATGTTGTTTTCCTCTAAGTTATTTACTTACAAGTCTGTCTCTTATGAGCGTTTCTAGCATTTTACATACATCTGAGGTTAAGCTAATTGGAAAGTAGTTACTAGGTAAAGATTTGCTGCCTTTTTTAAATGTCACTATTACCTTAGCGAACTTCCACTTATCAAATATAGTCCCAGACTGCAAGGACTTATTGAAAAGCAATGTCAGTGGTTTGGAGAGCTCACATTTAGCTTCCTTTAGAACTCTAGGTAAGATTATGTAAGGTCCAGGTGATCTATTTACCTTGAAATTTTCCAAAACATTTCAATACTTCTCTCTTTATAATGCTGATATTGCTTAGAGCATCAGAATTGTCTATCTGAACTGGCGATGCTGTAGGGATATCACAAAGGTCTTCTGTTGTAAAATATGATGCAAAAAAGGTATTGAGGGCATTACTCATCAGTACTTCGTCTGTAATCTCCGTTCTCATTTACCAACCGTCCAATAATAACTACCTTCTTCTTTCTGACGTAACTATAGAATTCTTTCGTTTTTGTTTTACTTTGATTCGCAACATGTAACTTCAGGGTCTCTTTCCTTTGCTTAATTAACTTTTTGGCTTTGTATTGTAGATCTATGAATTGCAATCATTCTTCATAATTTTCCGAGATTTGTAATCTACAGTATAACTAAGCATTTTTCTTAGCAAGCAAACAGTCTACAATCTCTTTATTCCACCATTTAGGCTCATCATTATACACTGAATGCCTGTTTCCATGGTATACACACTTGCACTGCTTTTAAGCAAGTGATAGTGAAAAATGTCCATGATATATTTGTATTATTATTGTTAATACAAAAGCTCCAGTCAGTTTCTCTAAGTATTACTCCAAGTTTATGAAAGTTTGATTTTATGAAATTTGGGACTTTCTCATTGCTGCTATTTGGTTCAGTACTATCAAACTATATACTGAAAGTGATCCTTTGATGTCGCTGTTACTGAATTCTTCCCTAACCTTCAAACCCTTTACCAAGTCTTCTTTTGTTGCAAGTACAAGATCGAGCACATACATACCACGGGTCGGAGATTGAACATATTGAAAAAGTGAACTTTCTTACATATTGGCATAAGGTCATGTCCAGAATTTGAAGTAAGCAAATCGGCCCACTTCGTTATAGGTAAATTAATGCCGCCAAGAACTACGGTTCTTGAATGTTATATATGTCTGCAATATGTTTGCAAATCTCTTGGTAACTTTGCACTGATTTACCTGGGGCAATATGCATTAAAACTAGGATTAAGAGTGTTCCCTGATTATTTTTAAGAACACATAAGTTATATCAACATGTATAAGGGGACAGTGTGGCCTTGTATCAAGTATTGGTCGGATGTGTGAGGGGTTTCACCCATACTGCATTTCTCGAATGGGTAGAGTCAAAATTATAGTCTCATCAACTCACTTCCTCTTACTGACTCATTACAAACTCTTCTACACGCCGCAGTATTGCATATTTTTGACTCTTCTACCGCTATAACAGTAATCAGTGTTCTTCTGATCTTTCTCAGTGTACTGTATACTTCCTCCCTTACAGAGAGTAGGGGACACACGCCTTTCAACACACTCCCACCCCTATTCTGTTCAGCTCTCTAACCTAAGAGTGGACTGATTTTCCCAGTCTTTCTTCTACTCAACAATTAAGCTTTGGAACTCTCTCCCTCAGTCTGTCTTTCCCTTATCCTATGTCTTAAAATGCTTCAAGTTCCATGTGTCCAGACATATTGACTCCATCGTACCTTGATTTTAGCTCTCTGTCACTCTTTCAACTTAAAGGAGACACTTGTTACAGACAGCTTTGTCTCGTACGCAGCTGGGTCGTAGTGTGGGCGAGCGGTGTTGTACAGTTTAGTAAGGAACGCTCACTCGAGATCCACAGGTTAGGATGGAACTTTCACCCAAGGTCCATAGATATGGACCTTGCTCTCACCGTCTCGCTGGGGTAGCGTATGGTTTCTACGACCACGTACGATACACTATATTATATTATTTATACTTTCTATATTGCCATTAATTCTATACTGTATTTAATGCTGTATTTAATGAGGTTTACTATCACTTATTATTCTTCAGTCGTGCGTAACCTTAACAGTTAAAGCAATTCACAGTCAAATCAATAAACCCTGAACACCAAAAATTACTGTAAAAGAATCTAGCACTTTTAAGATGTCTAGTAAACTATATTAAGTGACTTTAAACTGAATGGTTAATTCTATGATATATGACCAAATACAATTACGTAGGTTAGAGGGAGTTTACATACTAAAATATAACACTGTTAGAAATTATTGCGATTTACTTAACATAATTAATCCTATATGAATTTCTATTAAAGATTTGTTTTGCCAAGAGGCCTTCGTCTAGGGTTATTAAACATCATTGGTCAAGATAATTAAAAACACTATAACCTGTCTACCATTACCTCATTTCGATGAAAAGCCAAAGATTCAGAATACACCAATTAGTACACTTATTTCTACTTACGATAAAAGCGAGGGTCACCCTCGTATCGGACTGTGTAGATGTAGGGAGTAGCATACTATACTCTAGGTACGGTACTCTAGGGAAAACGACATCCCTGTGTTGAGGCTAGATGCGAAGTGTGGTCTTGACTAACATTTCTAAGATCCGTGGTGCTAGTCCTGGTTACAATGTGGGTGTGGTTTGAATGTGGGTTTGACTAGTTTTAACCTTTTTTCGTATACAAAACAATAAATATAATAACACCCAATGAAGTGTACCTGGGTGGTTGTGCACTATGATAGAGGTCCAATCAGGGATACCATTGAGTGTGGTTATGAAAATGAAAGCCAATCAGAGTAATTTTGGAATACTTTTAGGTGGGATTGATGGTGATAGTAGTGATGATGGTGATAATAGTAGTGATGATGGTGATAATAGTAGTGATGATTGTAATTGTAGTAGTGATGATGATCATAGTAATGATGATGATTACAGTAGTCGTGATGATTGTGGCAGTTGTAGTGATTATGGCAGTAGTAGTGATGATGGTGTTTGTGATTGATGATGGTATTATTAGTGATGATGGTGACAGGGGCTAAAGTCACATTGTCGAGTCATTCTAAGTAAAGAATTTCTATCCAAGTAAGGTCGATGTTTCTCTAAGTAAAGGATCTCTATTACTTCACTCTCGTTGGCCTGGTCTCTCTTATCGACCTGGCTACGAACCCGATTTGACAGGTCCATTTTTGTTCTATGTAGGTGAGGGAGACAAAAGGCAGAACTGCCTGTATCGTGTACCTCCCCCAGAGTTGAAAGAGTGACAGAGCCAAAATCAAGGGACGTTCGAGCCAAAATGCCTGGACACACTGAGTTTGAAGCAATTTAAGTCATAGGAAGAGGGAAAGACTGATTCTGGGAGAGAGTTCCAGAGCTCAACAGTTGAATATAAGAAAAACGGAGAATAACGTCTCACTCTTGGGTTGGAGAGTTGCACAGAGTAGGGGTGGGATTGTGTTGCAAGTTGGGTACTACATACCCTACATAGAGGAGGTGGTATACACTGGGAAAGCTCTGAGGAACATTGTTTATTGTAGTAGCGATAGAATAGCGAGAGAGATGCAACATTGTGGCGAAGAGAGAGAGACTGCAGAGAGTTGGTGAGTGGACGGGAGTAATTAATGATACAAAAGGTTTTCTTTTCTACTTTGTCTAGGAGTGAGGTGTGAGAGGATCCTCCCCACACATGTGAACAATAATCAATACAAGGACGCACTGTGCCCCTGTACAGAGCAAGAAGCTGTGCAGGTGTAAAGAACCCCTTGACGCAGTTGAGCGCACCCAGCTTCTGGGAGGCTGCCTTAGCAAGACTGGTATTATGGTCCTTCCAAGTGAGAGCAGAAGATAAAGAGACACCAAGAATATTGAGAGAAGATGAAGGATTTATTTTTATATTCTTGAAGTGGGAGTTCCGGACGGGTAGTAGGATGAAGAAATTTGGTTTTGGAAGCATTAAAGGCAACAAGGTTTTCTCTGCCCCAATTGAGAATAGTAGTTAGATCAGAAGATAAGTGTTGCATGGCTTCATTACGTTTGTTTTTGAGGGATTTCTGGCTGGGGCGTTCTGGAAAACTAAATGAGTAGTGTAAGGTAGAGTTGTCTGCGTATGAATGGATGGGACTGAAGGTACAGTTGAGAAGATCACTTATGAAAATTAGAAAGAGAATGGGAGATAGGACAGAGCCCTGAGGAACACCGGAGTTGGTAAGATGAACGATGGCCGTCCACAACCGCAGCTATGGAACGGCCGGAAAGGATATTAGAGACAAATGCACAGATGGAGTGATAGATACTGAAGGAGGGTAGTTTAGAAATTAAATATTTGTGCCAGACTCTATCGAAGGCCTTCGATATGTCTAGTGCAATAGAAAATGTCTCACCGAAGTTCCGAAAGGAGGATGACCAAGAGTTAGTAAGATATGAAACAAGATCACCAGTAGATCGACCCTTAAGGAGTACAAAGGAGTACAAAGGAAATCAAGCAACAACAGCTCTGGTGACCCTTCTAGGCTGCTTGTCCTTCAAAACACTGAGGATCAATTGTCCAAACAGTGGTTTAGAGTGGGCAAAGGAACATTGGAAAGGGAACTACTGCCCTGGAACTAATGTCCGTGGCAGGATTAGGAAGTTAGTAGGGTACAGATGGGTTAGTAACTGAGGGGGGGATAAAATAAAGTTATTCATTTACAAACGCAGTGAGTCGCGAGTTTGAAACAAGATATTTGTCTAGGCGAAGTTTAAATGAATCAACGGTTCTGCAGTCTATAATGTCTCGGGGAAGCCCATTCCACAAGTTGACAACTCGATTGAAGAAGACATTTTTAGATTCGTGCGAGTTACAAGATATACCGATAATTTTGCAACCGTTTCCCCGCGTGTAATTAGATTGGTCGATAGTGAAGTACTTACTACAGTTCATATTGTCGATGCCTTTGATGATTTAGAACACTTGAATTAAGTCGCCTATTAATCTGCACTGGGTTAAAGGAAATAGATTTAACACCTTATTAGCGGCCTAGGTGGTTTATTTATATGTACCGCCCAGCGGGGTGTTTTTAGCCAAAATAGGGCTGTTTACGTGATAATTTTCATGCCTAAATAAGACCCAGAACGTAAAACAAGTATCTATCCCTGAAAGGGCATAAACAGAGCTTTCGAATGACACCATAACGATCCTTTTATGATGGCTAGTTTTCTTGCAACAACCGTGCAACGCGAGTGCAAAAAGCATGTAATTAGGCACTTTCCCCATACAATTCCATATATAGCGAGTGAGAGAGGGAGGGAGGAGGTGGGATTCGTGTCAGTAGGTTCGCCGCGGTGGTCTGGAGCAGTCATACCCTCGCTACTCTCCTGCCACCACTTGTCTCTCTCTCTCAGCAACATTACGTGCTGAAATTGCCACACGACCTATGTCGAGCGCCGCCACATAGTTCAGCTTTATTTAACTCGACTTATGTTGCGCACCGACAGTTAAGGGTTAATTCTCTAAGACGGTCCTCATATGATTTGTTCTTTAGGCTAGGTATCATTTCGGCTGCCCCCAAAATGGGGATTGGGCATATAGATAGATAGATAGATAGATCATTTTGGTAACTTTACGTTGAACTCGTTCTAGCTTGTCTATATCTTTTTGGTAATAAGGGCACCAAGATTGAACGCAGTATTCCAGAAGAGGGCGGACTAAGGAATTGTAAAGGGTTAGGATAACTTCTTTGGATTTATGCTCAAATGACCTGCCTTTAAAGACAATTATTTTGTTTGGTTTCTTAACAACTTCTGAAGATTGTTGACTCGGTTTTAGGTTACTCGATATTGTTACTCCCAGATCGGTTTCTTTGTTTACATTGTTAAGCTGAGTGAGATTTATCGAATAGTTTGCTTTCTCATTTTGGTATCTGATATGTAGTACTTTACATTTATCCGTATTGAAACTCAATTGCCAAATTTGGGACCAACGTGACAACTTATCTAGATTGTGTTGCATATCGTCAACTTGTTCTTTTGAGAGTACGCTATTTGCAATTCTTGTATCGTCAGCAAATTTTGAGATTGTACAGGTGAGACCCTCATCTATGTCGTTGCTGTAAATTAAAAAGAGAATTGGTCCTAGTACCAATCCCTGTCTGCTTGCTAAAAAGTTTGCTAATGATAGATTAAAATCCTCACAAAATGACGAAGAACGGATGAAATTTGTAGAACTACGACGCAAAGCCAAAAGGTTAATTAAGGAAAGTAAAAAGACCCTGGAGTTACATGTTGCGAATCAAAGTAAAACAAACACATAAGAATTCTATAGTTATATCAGAGAGAAGAGAGTAGTTACTTCAACTGTAGGACCGTTAGTCGATGAAAATGGAGAATATACCAAAGACGAAGTACAAATGAGTAATGCCCTCATTACCTTCTTTGCATCAGTTTTTACAACAGAAGACCTCATTGATATCCGTACAGCATCGCCGATTCAGATAAATAAATCTGATGTTCTAAGTAATATCACCATTACAGAGAGAGAAGTATTAAAATGTTTAGATAAACTCGAGGTAAATAAAACGCCCGGACCTGATGCAATCTCACCTAGAGTTCTAAAGGAAGCTAAGGATGAGCTCTCCAAACCACTGACATTGCTATTCAATAAATCCTTGCAGTCTGGAACTATGCCTGATCAGTGGAAGCTAGCTAATGTAACACCGATTTTAAAAAAAGGCAACAAATCCCTGCCCAGTAACTATCGTCCAATTAGCTTAACCTCAGTTGTATGTAAAATACTAGAAACGCTCATAGAGACAGACTCATAAATCACTTAGAGGAAAATAACATACTTAAAGATACTCAACACGGCTTTCGTAGCAAACGTTCCTGTTTAACAAACCTCTTAGACTCCTTCCACGATATCTTCAACCTCTATGATGAGAGTAAAGCTGTAGATATTACATACCTCGATTTTCAAAAGGCCTTTGACAAAGTTCCCCACAAACGTTTACTGCTAAAACTAAAATCGCATGGAATACAAGACGGTGTGTTGAAATGGAAAGAAAATTGGCTCCGCGACAGAAAGCAAAGAGTAGTCATAAACGGTAAGGCATCTAAATGGACCAATGTAAGTAGCGGGATACCCCAGTTTGAAATATCTTTATTCCACCAACACTAACACCAACACTAGGACGGTGGCACCCAATCACAGACCACTACGTCATGAAGAGCAAGCGTCATAGGACGTGCCAGGCCAGCCGACCAATCAAGAGCGTGGGAAACTCCGCCCGAGCGAGGGAGGCACACGTACATACACACGCACATATTACCACCTCGCTGCCTCCTTCGTTCTCTCTCTCCTTAACTTCACACTACACATCTTATACTCTATCACTAATATAAAATACTTCCAAGTGTCACAGACAAGAATAAAGATCACCACTGATCTGTCTGTGACACCATGAATACTAGGAAAGAAAGAACATCGTTCTACGATTATTATAGCCCATTTCACTTCCCTGGCGAGCACTAGCGAGTATGAGCACATTCTGGCAAGCTGGCCAGCGTAACAGGGGGGGTTGAGGGGCGCTCGTGTGCAGGTTAATCAGCACGGGTAGGGTGGCTGAGAACCAGGTAAATAGCTCAGGTCATTCTAGTTACTGCGGTCTTGGAAATTCTATTTACTATTTGTGCGATTATAAACTTTGTATTCGGGAGAATGAAGTGAAATTAAAGGGAAAGCTATGCTGAATTACTTTTACAATTCAATCTACTATTAACTTAATTTGAGTAAATTATGATCTGAACATATATTTCTTCAATCGATTATATGTAACAATATTAACTCAGGTCGAGGAATTCAGATTTAATAATTTACCTTTACTACTGATGAATATTCAAAGGCTTAATATCTCTTGAACGGAATCAAGCAATAATATGGTTAACAGAACTAACGTAGTTAACCAATATAAAGCAACACGTAAAATAAAATTAGCATGTACGAATGATTAGTATAATACTAATAATGGAAAAATGGCGCACACAACGAAGTTGTACTAATGGAAATACCTAATAAGGCATAAAAGGAGATCTGAACGAATTAGTAGATTCCTATGGTGCACACGACAAAGTTGTACTAATGGAAATACCTAATAAGGAATAAAAGGAGGTCTGAACGAGTTAGCAGACTCCTATCAAGAATTCACACAAATAGCGGTGTATTCGGATTGACGAATAATTAGATAATCGATCTATGCAAGACTAGAATTCCTAGACAATAAGAATCAAAATTATCTACATCAATAATAGAATGAACGTATATATTGTTCATAAAATAAATAAGTTAACACTTAACATCAAGTAAGCGTCACGTAAGATTTCTCGAAGAAACTAGATGAATTAATCAACAATAACACTTCTTGAGGAGGGGGCACTGAGATAAACAGAAAATGAAATTGAGCGTAGGTTCTACTGTAGGTAACAGGTGATTAACTGATTATCTAAAGAAGGGAATAATTACACTTAATACACTTCGACTTCAACCTGCAACATTCATAATAGAATTAGACATATACAAGGAAAATTTGTGAGTATTTGGCTAAGTGCTTTAATGAACACAAGTATGTAACGTATGCATAATACGTTCTATGAGAGTTATATAGAATATGAACACTTAGATCTTGGGCACAGATCTATATAACAATTACTACACATTCTGAGAGATTAACACATACGCAATGAATAAGGATCTTGGGCACAGATCTATAAATAATTTAGCACTGTAATGTTCACATATTTCAACCTTACTTTCACAGCAATAATCACAACGTAAGATACCCAGAGATACTTAGGGGAATATGGGAGGGTACTGGTTCGAGAGTAAGTCTGGCAGACGTAGAACGTAGATCCACTGGTCAGGACTTCAGGAGGGCTGCTTCTCACAATCAAGCCTTCAGGATCCGGACTTCAGCAGGAACACAACAGGGCTCGTCATACTCTCAGGGCAGGGGGAAGGCAAGACAATGGCTCCACTGCTGTTAGATGTCCCGGACTTCTCAGCCTTAAGGACATTACCCCAGTGGTTGTTTGCTTTTCCCTATCTTTCCTTAATTTCAGTGAGGCTATGTTCAAGTTATTTCTTAGCTTTAACTTACAGGAACTCAATGCTAAAAGGATATAGGGAATCGTTGTGATGCAGTTGGTGAGGTTAATACATAAATTAAACATACATGGTAGGTATTACGTGATACATAATGATAATAGTTAATTTATTTAATACTCAGATGAGAGGCACTGAGTCTAGCAAATACATAATCATAATTTTGGTGATTATGTTATAATTGAGGCTTATTGTTGATACTTGTGATAACTCAATTATTCTTTATCTTATCACTGTGGTTGATGGTTATATGGAATGATAACAAAATACAGGACCTACTATGTCCACTTATCCCGATAGCACTCGGGTCCTTGGTGTTGTATTTACATAACCATGTGCTCATCATAATGCAACTCTGATGGCTGGGCGAATGACAGCTGATGATTGGTGGAGAGAATTTGAGAGCTGGATGGTGATTGGTTCCTAGTCCTACCATATTGTCTGGGTAACTAACATATATGGTTCTGCTCCATAGAACATGGGAATTCCTGGGACTATGGGGTACTCTTCTGTTTGCTGGTTTCTGTCGGTAAGCCATCATACAGGTTTTATTCCACCCCGTTACTTCATATATAATTATATATATATGTACAGTAAGTATATATAACTAGAAACCGAGAGAGTTTGTGTTCAACGTGCATATATGCCCCTTGAGTGTGTGTACTTACTGTAGGCCTATGTATGCATATGTGAATCTACAGTATGTAATCAGTATACGTTCATGTACTGTACACGAGAGAGAGAGAGAGAGAGAGGTGACTAGATAGAGGCGTAATAGTGACAAAGTTTAAATGAGGGAGCAAGGGTAGGGTGGGGGGGGGGGGGAGAGGGTGGAAAGGGGTTGGAAGGGAGGGAGAGAGAGAAGAGGAGAGGGAGGGAAGAAAGAAGGAAGGAAGAGAACGAGAGGGAGAGAGGGAAGAAGGTAAAGGAATGGAGGAAGGGAGGGAGGGAAGAAAGAAGGGAGGGAGAGAAGAAGGAAGGGAGGGAGGGAGGGAAGGAGTAAAGGAGTGGGTGAGAGAGAGAGAGTGAAGGAGTGAGGAAGGGAGGGGAGAGAATTGACCATCATTAGACAAGAAGACGGTCGTGATGTACTCAAGGCTTCTCTCCCTCCCTTCACCTCCACTTTAACCCTCCCTCACTCCTCTTGTCTTCACCCATCGCCTTCCTCGTCTCCCCCTTTCCCTCTCCTCCCTGTCTCCCCTCTCCCTCACCTTAAATTTACCCTCCCTCCCCCTCCCTCTCCTCCCCTTACCCTCCTCTCTCTCTCTCTTTCTCTCTCTCTCTCTCTCTTTATATATATATTTTTTTTTATATATATATATATATATATATATATATATATATATATATATATATATATATATATATAAAGCAGATGATACAAACATTTATTTACAAGGCAATAATGTAATTGAACTGGTTCACCAAATCAACGAAGAAATAGCTAAGATTTAAATCTGGATTCAAATAAATAGTTTTATACTTGATTTAAATAAAACTCATTATCTTGTGACTCATTTTACTAATATTAGGTTACCAAATATTGAGACTAAATAAATTAACTATGTAATTAACAAAGTTAAAGATGTAAAATTTCTTGGGGTTACGATAGATGGTGGAATGACATGGAAACCTCATATTAATGAAAACAACCGTAAAAATTATCGACAATTACTGGTATTCTTTACAAAACCAGAGATTCCTTGAATATTGATAACTTAAAGCTACTTAACCTTTCTTTGGCTTACCCTCATATAATTTAGTGGTCTGCTATCTGGGGAGGAGCAAACAAGACTTACCTGGAATCTTTATTCTTAGCACAAATGAAAATACTTCGCATAATGACTTACCAATCTTATAATGCTCATACAGGTCCAATATTTAAAGAACATAGTCTACTAAAATTAGATGATATTTTGTTCAGGCAGTAACCTTTGTGTATAAATCTTTAAATGGTCATATGTGTTTGGAGGACGATTTTCACATAATGGTCCATAACTTTAATACCAGAGGAGCCCAGGAGATACTATGACTCCCATAATGTAGAACATCACATGCACAACGTTGTCTTAGCTATAGGGGAGCTGAATTATGGAACATCTTGAACGAACCATTCAGACTTTTTGTTTCTATATTTTTGTTCAAAAAGTCTATTAAGCCACACCTTTTAGATCAATGCTAAATAGCGATGATTTTATGTAAACTACTGCCTACGGTATTTCATTTCTCCATTAATAGTGTTCATGTAACTACTGTCATACCTATTCTTATAGGGTACTGGAATTACTTAACTAAGTTGATTCCTGCTGATTCCATGATAAAGCAGGTTATACACTGTATTATTTAGTGCATAATATATTTGTTATGACCGTATACCCTAGCATTAAATATTTACTGATGTCTATAAGGCTAGCTACATAGAGCTTTGCTTAGCTAGCTATATCTGCCAATCATTCAAATAAATCTATTATTATGTACTATTATGTATGTACACATTTGGCAATAAAATCAATCAATCAATCTCTCTCTCTCTCTCTCTCTATCTATCTCTCTCTCTTCCGCCTTCCCCTCTTCCCTTTCTCCCTCCATCATCAAAAATTCTTCCTCCCTCGTTTACTATTCTCATACCTGCATTTCCTTCGCCCCTACTTCCTCACCCCCCCCCCCCCCGCTCTCTCTATCTCTCTCTCTCTCTCTCTCTCTCGCGAGCAAAATTCCCTCAGAAGTTGTATACAGTTCTTCAGCAGAGAAGTTCAAGTAGAGTAGATAGTATTTTGCACACTCTTTAATGAGTGTATACGTAGTGGACTGAACAATCTATCTCCTTCCACTTTAAGTATTTCCCCGGAATGGACCACAAGGTCTTTGAGATACTACCTATTCCTTATATCTCCTTTTAACTCTCTCTCTCTCTCTCTCTCTCTCTCTGAATCCTGGATTCACAGTGATACCGGTGATTATGTTGAGGAATTTGAAATACCTGGATATATAATGTTCCACAAAGACCGGCCCATGCAGGAAGGAGGCAGAATTCTGATGTACATCAGAGATCTTCTAAATCCCACTGACTAGAAGATCAGGTCAAAACATGAACTGCTAGGAGTAGACCTCAATCTAGGCAACTCTATCTAAAAGCTTGTTCTGGTGTACAGGCCTCCACATGAAAATGTTGAACAGTATGAACTTCTGTACACAAGACTGAGTGGTCATATCGACAGCAAAACCAGTGTGATCTTAGGTGACTTCAATTGCCTAGCAAGAACTGCTGATGCTGAACGTAGGCGTCTTGTGGACTTTGCTAATAACAACTTTTTGACCCAGTAGGTGAATGAGCCAACTAGAGGCAACAATATATACTAGATATTGTGTTCACCTCTGAAAAAGAAAGTGTGACCAGCTTATCTGTTTATTAATCACTCAGAGTTAGTGATCACAATCAATTTAGGTTCTCTCTTCACACCTTTAGCAACAGACCCACCAGTCCTCAGAGTGCAAAACTAGATTTCCGTTGTGTAAATTTTGAAGGCCTTTGGGGAAGCTTATCCCAGATCAGACTTGAGGGTGAGGATGTTAATGCAATTTGGTCTCATTCAAAGAACAGTTTATGGATCGACAAGCTGCATTTGTTCCTACTAAGCATATCAAATCAGGCTCTCCTCGCCCAAAATGATTCATAAGTTAAATAGCTTCAGCAATTAGAAAGAGACAAGTTGCATACAGAATAGCCAAAACAAGTCAGGATCAAAGAGATTTTAAATCCTTCAAAAATATGTGTAGGAGAGTGAAATTTCTTATAAAGGAAGCAAAGTGGAATAAAGAACCCAGGGTTGCAGCCCTCTGCAAAGAGAGACCTAAAGAGTTCCTCAGCAGGAAGTCATTCGAAAATAGCATTGTACCTCTAAAGGGTCCAACAGGTCAACTACAAACCTCTGTCACTGATATAGTTAAATCCCTTAACAACTATTTTGTCTCACTATGTACAAGGGAAAATACCAGTGACATGCCAAGTTCAGGATTAGTGCGTGAGGGTGAAGTTCATAGCAGAATTAGATGTACCCCAGAGGAAGTAGAAAAGAACAAAAATCGCGTAGGAATTGACAACTAGACTGAATCTATATGTGTTTAAGAGACTGGAATAATATATAATGTAAATTCGGACGACGCCAGACCACAATTGCCTTAAAAACTGCCGGAAAAATTGCTCGTGTGACACCAGCTTCAGGGGATTTGTTTTTATATTTTTTATAATTAGTATTATTATTATTTTTTTAGCTTGCTCCCTAGATCTCCACCAAGCTTAAAAAAACACTTCAAGACCTCCCTATGATATAAATTTGTGCATTTTTCCGTAGCAAAATTCCCCGGCCGAAGGCCTAATCCTCATAAATTACAGGCTCGCTAATGCCCGCCAGAAAACAAATTAACACCTAAATTGCACGAAAGATCAAATGGGTCTTATAATCGCCAAACTAATGGGGAGAACGTTATAAAATTTCAAAATTAATGGAGCTAGACTTGAGGGAGAAGAGGGGTTCAGAAAAAAAAACTTAACTCACATAATATTAGTTGTTGTTGTTGTTGTTGTTGTTCCCTAAGCTGCCTGGCCGAACAGCCCCGAGTCCCTGAGGAAGGCCATGGCCACGATCGGGCTTTCCCACAGAGCTCTCATTGAGTGTAGATTGTGTTGTTGGCGTAAGTGGTTGTGTGAAATGCAGTCTTCTATGATGTGTTTAATGGTATGGGGTGCTGTGTTACATCCCTGGCAGGCGTCGACAACGGAGTCATCCCGTCTCTTCTGATAGCTCAGGAGAGCTGGATGGTGTCCGCATCTCAGCCTGGCCAGGTGGACTCTGGCCTCGCGAGGAAGGGAGGATTCGGAAGGATGGATTTCGGGAGGTCGTGCATGCAGCTGCGTGTTATCTGTGAGTGAGTGGATGGATCGGTGAGAGATATGAGTATGGATGTGCTTCTGGAAGTTGGTTCGGGGTGGGCAGGGAGGGAGAGAGGACAATAATTGTGTGTGATACCGTGTGCTGGGTGTTGTTTTGATATTTCTTGGTGTCTGTGGGTGTGTTGCCATGTAGTTTAGTGGGTGGTCTTGGTTCGTCGAGGCTGCTGCCAGGAATTGAGTGCCTCTCATGTCCAGATGGTCTTTGACTTTGAGAATTTTGGTTTCTTGATGTAGGTGATCTGTGGGTGCAGTAGCTGTGCAGCCTGTAATGATCTTCAGGGCTTTGTTTTGAATAGTCTGTAAGGTCTTATGATGTGTTTCAGCTAGGTTAGAAGCCCAGGCTGGGCTTGCGTATTCCATCACTGATCTTATGTATTGTTTATATACTATGGTGGTAGTTTCTTTGTTGTGTCCAAATTTTGTGTGAGCAAGTGACCTGAGGGCGTTAAGTCTGGGTGTCAGTTTCTTTTTAATGTTTGTGGTGTGCTGTTTGAATGTCATATGAGTATCATATGTTACTCCTAGGATTTTGGGTGTGTGTGTATGTGTTAGGGGTGTGTTGTTTATGGTGAGTTGAGGGATGTATTCGTGTTCTCCTGTCCAATTTGTGAGCAGGATTGCGGTGGATTTGGCTGGGGCTAGATTATGTCTGTTTGTAGTGCACCAGCCATGTAGTGTTGAGATAGGGTTGAAGGAGATCTGTTGCTCTGTTTGGGTCATGGTGTGTGCATGTGAGTGTTATGTCATCTGCACAGGAGGCTAAGTTTATTTGGGGCGTATTGGGTGTAGTTATATCGTGCATGTACAGATTGAAGAGTGCGGGCGATAGGACGGATCCTTGTGGGACTCCGTTTGGAAAGTTTCTGATTTTAGATGACTGACCGGCTAAAGATACGTGTGCACATCTGCCTGCTAGGAAGTTGGCCAGCCACCTTTTTGTGTTGTGCATGTTTGTGTTGTAGATTTTGTTTGTTAGGTTGTGGCGGGGGATGGCATCGAAGGCTTTACTAATGTCGAGTGTGGCTAATAGTGATCTGTGTGGTGGTCTAGCTGAGTTGATGCCGTCGAAAGCTCTTTGTGTAAGGTCTGTGAGAAGAGTGTTTGTGGAGTGCAGTGGCCTAAAGCCATGTTGTGTTGGAGCTAGGGGTAGGTCAGGTGTAATTAGTTGTAATACTAGGCGTTCCATGACTTTGGAGGGGGAGCAAAGGAGTGTGATGGGGCGGTGCGAGGAGGGTAGCGTGGGGTCTTTGTTGGGTTTGGGGAATGTGATGATGATACCATGCTTCCAAATGTCTGGTATTGTGTTGTATGAATAGCTGTAGTTTGATATGTTAGTGAGTGCTTGTATGCCTTGTGGTCCCAGGTGTCTGAGGTGTATGTTGCTTATGTTGTCTAGGTCACAGGCGGGTGAGTGCTTGAGATTGTTGATGATATGCTTTGTCTGGTGATTGGTGAAGGGTGTATAGTCAGGGTCTGTGGGGAATTGTCTCTTACGTCGGATGACACGTCGGTCGTCTTTGTGAGGTTTTAGGTGGCTGACACGTGAGCAGTGATTGATGAGAGTGTTTGCTTGTTGTTTACATGAAGGAGTAGAGTCTGTTGTTGTGATTGCAGCATGTGATTGTGTTATGTTGCTGTTGGAAAGTGTGATGCTGTTTAGTGTTTTGTAGAGTTTTTGTTGTTTTTTTGTGATCAAGTGTTTGTAGGAAGTTATTCCAATTTAGTTTTTGTTGTTCTTATATTTTGTTGTTAGTTTGTGTGTTGAGTGCTTGAATTTGTTGTGTGATGTCTTCTGTGTGGGGTGCTGGGGAGTGTTTCAGTATGTCGCGTTGTCTGATGAGGTTTTGAATTTCTGGTGTGAAGTTGGGGTTGTGTCTTTTTCTGTTACCTCTTGGAATGTGTTTCTTGTCAGCGTTTTGGATAGTTTTATTGAGTATGTGTACAGCATTGTTGATGTTAGTGATGGGTGTACTGTTTAGAGTTGTGAAGTGTTGTTCTGTCTCATTTGTGAATGCTTCCCAGTTAGCTCTTTTATAATTGGTGTATGTGTGTTTGTGGCTAGCTGGGGTGAGTCTGGTTTTGGTGGTGATAATGATCGGGAGGTGGTCAGAGCCTAAGGTTCTGACCACCCTCCAGGATGTTGTGGGGGCGAGTTCTGGGGAGTATGATATTAGTGATAACAAATTGCTTCACCCTACCCTGCACAAATGTAAGCAGTAACAAAAATGCACACATAAACAGTGTTCCTCGGTGTATAAATTCACATCAAAACACATAAACGATTACAACACTGTTTATGTGTAGCATATTTGTTAGGACTTCGGTTTCATTTTTACGGTGTACGCCTCTATTGTTATACCTATTTTTTATAGTCACATTGTGTAAGTAGGCACAGTCTAAATTTTTAATGCCCCGTAAAATGTGATGATAAATTGTGTGAAATCTAGGAAGAGGGACATTAACTTAACACTTCTACGAAGTTAAACATATACTGTAGAACTATAGTAGAACTATATATAACTATAGGTAGACCAAAAATCGTGACCCTCATCCTCTGTAACCTATAAATGTTTACAGTAATCGAGCTAATATTTCAAGTATTTAGGAAGGGTCATCCAAGGAATAGGTGTGGAAATGTACAACACATTTTCTCTAGTACTTCCTTAGTTACAGGAGGTTAGAGATAAGATGTTTGGCCTACTCATGATGCATGGACTATAGTCACGGGCCCATTAGAAACACACAAAGACTATCAAGGGAAAGTGATAGTAACCTACTGTAAAATAACACAGTTTATGAACCAGGTTTTTGGCCCACTATTTAATTTGACTGTAGGGTTCTATCGTTACAGTATATCTGGTCACACTACCTTAGTATGTACCTTGTGTCTAGTGTGGCCTTGTGGGAGAGGGTCATCTTTCTCTCTCTCTCTCTCTCTCTCTCTCTCTCTCTCTCTCTCTCTCTATTCAACATATTAATGCACATTATTGTTAGACTCAAATTTCCCAGAGGAGTGATCTGTGAAAGCTATGCTGATGATATTTTGATCCAGGCCGATAGTCACAGGGACATGCAACGTGCCCTAGACTTGGTAGGAGAAGCTTGTGACCAATTAGGCCTGGTAATATCAACAAACAAAACAAAAGCCATAACAAAAGGTTGGAATCGTAACAAGCCTCTACATCTTCATGGTAATGTACTGGAGAGGGTAGACTATTATAAATATCTGGGAGTGTATGTTGGGGGACTACAGGGTAATAATGCTGAATTTAATCATGTAATGACCACCTGTAAAAGACGACTAAGGCCCCTTAAAGTAATGTCATGGAAAGGCTTGGGTGCCTCCATCACTATCCTCAGGACCATGTACATTGCCTATATTAGATCAGTAATTGACTACCATGCACCTGCTCTCTCCTGTCTACCTGCTAATCAGATCGAAAAACTTGACAAACTGCAAAATGAGGCCATGAGACTTATTTTTGGATGTCCGAGAAATGTCAAGGTAAAAAATCTTAGATATGAGTTAAATCTATCGTCCATCACTGATAGAATAAAAGAAACAAATATGATAATAGGCATACGAACACTGAGAGACGACAGAGAAACACGACCTAAGACTGCACTAATGGAGCTACTTAGAATAGATGACTTAAAAGGCAGGGACTGGCCACATGTAACTGCTGCTGACATTCTTGACTACCAGCTTACAGACTACTATATCGGTGACTGGCAACTAACTGACCCCACCCCGCCCACCCAGCTTACAGACTACCATCCAGATGACCGGCAATTGAGTGTCCCCCCTTCCGGCCTGGGAAGAGGCCACTATTGAGATTATAGTGACACAACTCGACACAAAAAAGTCTGAGATCCCGTCCTACGCTCTGAAGACAAACTTTATGTCACTAATAGAAGATATGACAGATGAGAACACTGATCAGGTATACTGTGACGGCTCACTTAACACCGTAACTGGGAGGGCAGGAGCTGCCATCACTATTATGAGTGGTGGCAACTTTGCTCAGGAAGACGATGAACTATCCAGGCTACAGGACTGGGCCTCCTCCACTCAAACTGAGCTGGTGGCAATAGCGATGGGAATTGGGAGTATCTTTCGAAGGGGAAAGAATATTTTTATCCTATCTGACAGCAGGGCGGCCTTGGAAGCTATCTCTAGCCCCCAACCCACCTATCCTTTCCTTGTACAAGATATCAGACGGGGGATAAAATGTGTAGGGGAGAAGGGGCTAGGGGTCAAATTTGCCTGGATTCCTTCACATGTAGGCATCCCCGGCAATGAAAGGGCAGATAAGCTTGCCAAGGAGGCCTCAGAGAAAGAAGAACCTGATCATATTCTAGAACTGTCATTGAAACAAATGAGAACTATAATTAAAAAGACACAAGAAGAAAGAGTGGATGAAGACAGAGCTAGACATTATAATACCAGCCGATCTATAAACTACTACAATAAAGTAGCATTTACGACCAAATATACCTATGGTAAACGTACAACGAGTAGGTGGGTAGACTCAGTACATGCAAGAATAAGGCTTGGCTATTGTTATCCATGGCAGCTGAATTGGCAGGTAGAAGAAGAGCACAGGCAATGTAGGGTTTGCAGAGCTCCCAACAAACACTCTCTCGAGCACTATATCTTGGAATGCCCAATGATTAGGGAATACAGGAATAATCAGTTAACCACAATTGAGGATCAAGCAATATACATGCTAAAGAATAACGTAATCAATAACATACTAAAAAAACACAAGAACTTTGCCCCCCCACAATAATATGTACTGTAAACATGAAACATGAACCTTATAAGTATGCACCCCTTGCCCTCCACACATCTCTTCTTTCTTACAAGGTCACACTTAAACCCTTTGTAACGCCCTCTACACGATTTCATATTTTCATTGATCATGTCACACTTATAATATCAGTCAGTATTTCTTTACTTATCACTGCTATTCTCATTTAATAGATTGACAATGTACAGTATATACATATCCCTCTGAGCCTCTAACACAGCTTTTATTTAAATAATCTGTTAAGTGCCAATTCATATCCTTTTGCAAGCCAATATACATGACCCTTGCATATGTAAGCAACATAATTGTCCTCAATATTCTTTGCTAATGGTTTGATCTACAATTAAGTACCTTCGGATATGCGGCATATCCATCCCGGAGGACTACTAGTATCTTCCTTCTGAATATTGTTTTGCTACTAAACTTAATTGAATCTTGATCTTTGCACGTATACAGTTTCCTTCCCTACTTATTGATATGTTGTGTCAGGTACGATGAAGCGATACTGCCGATATCTGTAGACTTGCGTTGAAATTCAAACTTTCCCTTTTAAGATTTTTTTTTTTTTTTTTTTTTTTTTTTGTACTACCATATTTATCTTCAGTACTATCGCTGGCCTTAAACAACTTATTTATATGTAGTATGTCCCACCCTCCCCAACACATACACACACACACACACCTCCCCTCTCACACTTTCCTCCTCCCTGGAGTACCTTACCTCCTCCTCCTCCTCCCCCTCCTCCCCCCCCCTACTCCTCCTCCTCTCCCTCCCATTCCTTTACCTCCTACAAAACCCCTAACCATACTGCTGTATTGTCCTCAATATTCTCGGCTAATGGCTTGATGTACAAGTACCTCCGGATATGCGGCACTGTCCCTCCCGGAGGACCACTTGCACCTTCCCTCCGAATATTATTTTATGGAAATAAAATAATTTTAATATGAATCTGAATCTGTGTGGCTGTGTGTTTTGGGTGCTGGGGCAATGCCTTCTCTATACATAATTATGTATAGAGAAGGCATTGGCTGAGGTCTGGTGACTGGGTCACGACGGGTAGGGTCCCTCTAGGATGTTTAAGAAGGGACATACACACACACCTCCCCTCTCACACTTTCCTCCTCCCTGGAGTACCTTACCTCCTCCTCCTCCTCCCCCCCCCCCCCTACTCCTCCTCCTCTCCCACCCATTCCTCTACCTCCTACAACCCCCCTCCCTCTCTCCCATAACCACACACCCTACTAAATATTATATTACTATCGGCATGTAAACTTCTCCACTGGTCATATTGCGCTAACTATCCCCTCAATAACCATTATTGTAATAAGAATTTGAACCATGTAACTCATCTTTGTAAAATATTTGTATTACTATAATTCCATTATAACTTCGGTAGTTGGTAATATTAGTCACATTATGTATGTGACTCTTGTATTCAGCTAACTATGACCTCAATAACCGTTGATGTAATGAAGAATGTGAAGTGTCCCTCATATGATTGTAATATATTTGTGGTACTATTATTGCATAATAATTAATGTAGTTCGAAATATTAGTCACATCTTGTATGTAATAATTGTATTCAGCTACCTATGATCTCAATAACCATTGATGTAAGAAAACATGAATAGCCTCCTCATATGATTGCACTAGTGTTGTAGTGCTATTATTTACCTGTCAATTAATAATTCAGTAATTTTTTTTTTTTTTTTTTTTTTTTCATGAGCACGTATATACAGCATATGTGGCAATCAAATGAGGAAACTATAATATCACCAGACGACGATACTGTTGTTACAGTAGAATAATGGCTCTTTGAGCAGTATGTATTGCCTTACCAGTGGTTGTCCCCTTATTATTATTATTTTATTATTATTATTGAAATACCACAGGAACGAAAATTCCTGGGAGCGAAACTTCCACCCCCAACGAGATCCCTCTCTTTCTACCACCTCCCTCCACATGTTACACGTCTCGTTAATCACAGTCTTCTAATATACAAATCACATTTCCTTACCCCCTGACATTCTTGAAATACCCACTAAGTATATTCAATTAGATACCAACCATGCAGACTATAATACGTTCGTTGTGTATGGGTACGAGGCGATCTCAAGACACCTTAGCTCCCAGTGCACAACGAACCGGATCATGATTATGTCCGCCTGTATTAAATTATGTATTATGTTGATTTATACCATTGCCTATTTTTGTAATAATTGTATTCAGCTAACTATGATCTCAATAATCATTGATATAATGAAAATATGAATGGTCTCCTCATACGATTGCACTAGTTCTGTAGTGCTATTATTTACAACCTGTCAATTAATAATTCAGTCACTACAAGCTTGTTTTTTTTTTTTTTTTTTTTTTATTTTTTTTTTTATACAAACCATGTGACAATTAAATGAGGAAACTATAATAACACATCTGAATAATGCCAACCTGACTTATAAACACAAATATGAATGTAACCAGACGACGATGCTGTTGTTTCAGTGGAATAATGGCTCTTTGAGCAGTATGTATCGCCTTACTAGTGGTTGTCCCCTCACAGGATGGGGGGCGCTGCTCAATAAACTCGCCCCTCGGGGCAAAATCAAAATCAATCTCTCTCTCTCTCTCTCTCTCTCTCTCTCTCTCTCTCATTCAAAATTACCAATATTTTTAAAGAGGTTTTTATTGAGATGCTATTCATTTCTTTGAATCCTAGTGGTAAATTATAAGCTACGAAAGCTAGTCTAGTGGTAACCAGAATATGATGAAAATTACGTCATTGCGACGAAGGGGCTACAGAAAAAAGGAAATATATTTTTACTCTGACTGAGAAGAAAAAAAGATTGAGAGGTCCGCTATTCGAGAGTACCAAGATATAAGGTTTAGGAAAATTTGATACAAATGCGCTGTTTTTTCAAAATCGATAATAATGTTAAACCTCGGGGAACTGGAAATAAACTATAAACCGAGACTTGAATTATATAAACAATATATAATTAAAATATTATAAATATATATTAACCAAAACTGCAATTACAACCTTTGAGGAATGCAGAAGAGCCCCATAACATTAGCGCATTGTAAAAAGTTGGGTACACTCTAAAAGAATCTAGGGGCTAAGAAGGGTTTGCAAAAGGTATATGAAATCACTGGGTGCATTGATGGCTATTTACCTTTCTATCCTTTTATTATATGGGTTTATTACCATCAATATACCTTCAAATTGGTAGATTATTACGGACACTACAATCCCTCTTTTCATACCCATACTATCTTTAGAGTGTAGCCATTCAGCTTTGGGAGAATACAGTATTACGGGGCAAGAAACAACTACTACGACTACGACTACTTTGTGTTGCATTTGTTTTTATATTTTTCTTTAGTATGAATGTCCTGGTAAACTTTTTGTTCATTTGTTGTGGATTTTTTTTCTCATAAACTAGAAAGTCGATGGGGTGGGAAGAGAGCCTTTGGCTTACTATCCTTATAATTATTACACTTGGTAGTAGCTACTATTTTAGATTGACGTTCAGACTGCCTCGTAGGGACCGCAACGTCTGTGTTGTGTGCGTATCTATGTAATTACACACACACACACACACACTCTTTCTCTCTCTCTCTCCCTCCCTCTCTCCCAGTGACCTTTCTCGTGCCACTAGTGACCTCTGGACGGGTCACGATGATGTGGCAACACCGCTAGTTCTCTGTTTTTTATCACCTTCTTCCTTCTCCTCTCTTTATCATGGTGGGGTTGTGCGTATACCCGGTGTCAAGCCATATCAGTGACTCTTGCTAAATTAGTGAGCTTGTCTACGTCTCTATATATTCTTTTAAGTTTATATATTTCCTACAAATCTTCATTGTACAGCTTTTTGCCGGAGGGATCGGAGGGTGGGGAAAGAGCCTCCTTCTGTTCTATTCTTGTCTTCCTGGACACACGAAGTTTAAAGCAGTCTAAATCATAGAATGAAGGACAGATTGATTGAGGGAGCGAGTTCCAGAGTTCTCCTGGCCACTTTGACTTGTGTGCAGTGATTCTGTAATGTATAGAGACTAAGACGGCCCTGGGTCCAGGAAATTACCCCCAACCCCCCCTCATCAATCTACCTCCCGTCTCTCAATATAATGTATGTAAAACTCTACCATTATAATCAGGCTGGGCAGTCTAATATTGACTATGGAAATATAAATTAGGTTCGCAATCTTCCACAAGACTATCAGTTGCTCGTCAACAATACACAATTCAACCCATCATCTTCTCTCAATGTTCTTCGTGTATCTTTTTCATCCGAACTTTCTTGGAAAGATCATATTACCACTTTTGTAAAACAGCTTCCCAGAAGTTTGGTGTGCTCAACCGTATCCTTGGATTCTTCACCCCTAAACAGCTTCTTACTCTGTATAGCGATGCAGTGCGCTCATGTATCATGTATTGTTCGCATGTATTTGGAGGTTCCATCCATACCTCACTTCTCGAAAGACTAGAGTAAAAAGCATTTCACCTCATCAACTCACTTCCTCTTACTATAGTTTCCTACAATCTCTTTCTACACACCGCAATGTTGCATCTCTTCACTTTGTTATCACTATTGCAATATTCAGTGTTCTTCAGAGCTCTCTCCCTTGCGACGAGTGCGAGGCATCCGACTATCAACACAATCCCACTAATTTTCTGCCCAACTCTCCAACCCAAGAGTTGGCAAGTTTTGTCAGTCTTTCTTCTACTCAACAAGATAATTCTGGAACTCTCTCCATCAATCAATCTTTCCTTCATCCTATGACTTAGACTGCTTAATTACACTTCGCGTGTCCAGGCATTTTGACATCAACGTCCCATGCATTTGGCTCTGTCACTCTTTTGGTTTTGCGGGAGACACTCGTTACAGGCAACATGCCTTTTGTCTCCTTCATACACATAGAACATAACAAAAACACTGGGCTAGCACTCCCCAATAATCATTGTGTATATGTATAATTATATTGTACAATAATTATGTAATGAGAATTATACTTTATTGTTATTATTGTATTGTATCATTATCATTATTATTACATTAATCTCTCTCTCTCTCTCTCTCTCTCTCTCTCTCTCTCTCTCTCTCTCTCTCTCTCTCTCTCTCTCTCTGTCTCTCTCTCTGTGTCCTGTATCGTGGGCAGTAATAATTAAGTACGCACGGGAAGCATTTACTCACGGATTTCGTTGCTCATGTATTTACCGCAACACCGGATATATACATTTTATAACTGCCTTGTAAATATTATACTTCTACTATAGTTTATACAATACGAGTCTAGAATTGTGACCCCTAACCTTTTATAACTCAAGAGTACAAAGGAGCACAAAGGAAGTCAAGCAACAACAGGTCTAGTGACCCCTCGACGTCGCTAGTTCAAAGTGTCCAACAATGGATCAGAGTTAATAAGGGAAGTACTGCCCTAGGACTAATGTCCCTGGCAGGTTAGATGTTAGCAGGGGACAATTTGTTTTAATAACATAACACAGCTATAAATGGTCCTACATGTATCTGAGGAAAAGTGAGTAACATATTATTTATTTATTTATACATGTAGTGATCCTCGATGTATCTGATTACAAAAGTCACTCACTTACAAATGCAGCCAGGTGCGGGTCTAAGGAGAGTGTGTGTCTAGGTAATGTTTAAAGGAATCAACAGTGCTGAAGTCTATAACATCTTGAGGTAGCCCATTCCACAAGTTCACAACGCGATTGAAGAAGAAATGATTGGACTCATGTGAGTTAAAAGATTTACCAATGATTTTTCAACCATTTCCTCACGTGTAATTTGATTGATCGATCGTAAAGTACTTATTACAATTCATGTTGTTGATGCATCTGATGATTTTGAAGACTTGAATATTAGGACACCTCTTAATCTGCGCTGAGTTAAAGGAAATAGATTTAACTCACTAAGACGCTTCTAGTACGGTTATTTGTTTATTTTTAGATAAGGTATAATTTTACTAACTCTATGTTTAATTTGTTCAAGTTTATCAATATATTTTTGGTAGTAGGGGCACCAGGACTGAACGCAATATAAGAAGAGGGTTGAAAGGCTGTAAATATCCACACCTATTTACTGATTGACTCTTCCCAAATGGTAGAAATATTAGCTCCTTTGCACAAGTCCGTTTTGAGTTATGAGAGAATGAGGGTCACGATTTATACTCTTAATGAATATACTACAGTACTAATACTATTTCTCTCTCTCGCTCTCGGTCTTGCTCTCTCTCACTCTCGCTCTCGCTCTCTCTCTCTCTCTGACGATCAGCTGATGGAGATTGGATTAATATGAATAAACCAGTAGGTACGTAAGTGTCAATTCCCTTCCAGTCTAATTTTTTCCAAAGTCTATACAAACTTTCATTGTGGGCATTTCCTGACCCATAAGGTTACACTTCATCCTATTTTCCGGTACGGCTTTTTAACCGGAGGGAGCAGAGGGTGGTGAGAGAGCCTTCTACTTTGCTGCCCTATTCTTCTATTATAAACTGTCCTTATTTAGTAGTATGAAGGCTGGACCACCTACTATAGGGACCGCAAGGTCTGTGTGGTCTGAGTAATATCTGCATAACTTTGTGTAACTCTGTTTAACTCTCTCTTTCTCTCTCTCTCTCTCTCTCATAGCAAAACTTTTAGAACGGATTATTTATTATGTATCCATTCCATTGATATCAATTGCAAGCATTTAGATATGTCACCTCCATCATACCCGTTTGCCCTTGTTTCGTAACATATAAGCTTATTATACTGTAACTGTGTACCAGCCGTCCGGCTGGCTCAGTTGATAGCGTGCCTGATTCCCACCTTGAAGGTCTCGCGTTCAATCCCCGCTCAGGTTGAAAAGTTTTTCTGGGATACAGCCGGCGGTTACCATCTCCCCATGAGCAAGGGGGATGGGTAATGGTCTCTGGTAGACTAAAGAAAGCCAAGCGCTTGCGAATCCTCGAAGGAGGAGAGACGGGCGCTATATAAGTAACCAGAAGATTATTATTATTATTATTACTCTGTCCTAACCTTTGTCTTTCAGTTATATAAGATACACTTCATCCCTAGAGGGTTATTATGAACTACGAACCTGAAAAATCCGTGGCCTTATACTTAGATTTAGTTTTTATTTTATTTAATAATTGTTTTTGTTTAAGTTTTCTCCCTTGACCTCCACCAAACTTAGAATTATACCCCCAAGATTCTCCTTCGAGATTAATGGGTGCACTTTTCGGTAGTAAAAGGCCCCGGCCTCCAAAACTGCAGGCTCGTTTTCGCTCACGAAGAAAAAAATCGTCACCTAAATAATACTAAATGTCTTATAGTTTACAAGAAATTATGTTGGAGTTCATAAAGAAATGGGGCGCAAGGTCTCAATATCGCCAAACTAATGGGGCGAACGTCTTAAAAAAACACAAAATTAATGGGGCTATACATGAGGGAGAAGGAGGTCCAGAAACACTCACCCCCACCTCCCCCAACCCACCCCCACCTTAAACCACATAATGGATGGAAATATATAATAATGGGAAAATCTAGGAGAAAAAAACGAATTATGGAAGGAATGAAAAAAAGGGAGAAAGGAGGAGGAAAGAAGAGAAGAAGAAAGGATAAATATAATAAATGAGAAGAGAATGAAGAGAGGAAAGATATAAAACAAGGAAGAGCAAAGGAAGAAATGAGGAGGAAGAGCGAGAATGAAAGGAAAGACGCGAGGAAGAAAGGAAAGAGAATAGAATGAAAGAATGAAGAAAGGTAGGAAAAGGAAGGAAAAATATAAACAAAGCAGAAAGAAGAAAGGAAAGAATGAAGAAAGGTAGGAAAAGGAAGGAAAAATATAAACAAAGCAGAAAGAAGAAAGGAAAGAATGAAGAAAGCAAAGACAGAATGAAGAAAAGAAGGAATGTAAAAAGGAACCGTGAAATAAGGGAGGGACGAAAGAAAGGAGAAAGGAAGAACAGCCAAATGAAACAAAGAAACAGGGGAGGGAAGAAAGAAGGAAGATACAAAACAAAGAACAAAGAACGAAGGAAGAGAGGAATGAAATAGAGGAAGGTAGGATAGAAAGGAGGAATCATTTAGAAAGGAAAGATAAAAGGAAGAAAGCAACAACAGAGAGAATACAAAGAAATACATACAGAAGGAAGAATATAAAAACATAAGAAAATGGGAGTCTGCAGAAAGCTGACTGGTTCATACAAGGCATATCCCTCTCACACCCAATCCATCCCGTCCACTTGCCTATACAATTATAACTTGAAGCCCTTTATCGTTATTGATCCTACTATGGCGCTAGGCAGCCTATTCCACATATCTATACAACTTTGTTACCAAACCAATATTTGCCTATATCTTTCCTGAAACGAAAGTTATCCAATATAAAGCAAGGCAGGAAGGAAAGACAGGAAGGGAGAACGAAATAAGGAAGGCATGAAGGATGGATGTAAAAAAGAAGGAAGGAAGGAGATAAGGAAGGACAGAAAGAAGGGAAGAAAGATGGGAGGAAGAAGGAAAGAAAGAAGGAAAGAAAGAAATAAGGGAATAAAGAAGGAAAGAAAAACGGTAGAAAGAATGAAGGAAGGGAAGGAATAAGGAAAGAAAGAAGGAAGGAAAGAGAGAAGACAAGATGACTGTACTACCAGTAGTCGTTAGGAAAGGGAAAGGGCGAAAAAAGTGAAAACATTGCAACATCATCCTTCTCTCTCTCTCTCTCTCTCTCTCTCTCTCTCTCTCTCTCTCTCTCTCTCTCTCTCTCATTGTGTCATTTAGCTTTACTCCCACTAGTTCAGTATATGTTGATAGAACTAAACTAAACGATGCCCTTAAATTCCTCCTTTTCAATATTTATGCTAAATGAGGGCCCTACGTTTTCAAACAAATATTAGGAATTCCTATGGATGACAATGCTAACCCTTTCATTTGCAGATTTATTCTTGTTTGCTTTAGAATATATATTTATAAAAGACTTAGTTGACAGTGGCAAGAAAAATTACCTCCCAGAAAAATTAGCACAGAAAGAGATCAAGAGCTCTCAACCAGTCCTCATATCTCAGTCCTTTAATCGATGGAATAAGCTTTTTAGCCCTAGCTTATACTCGTTCCTGTCGCTCTATAATGTTCAAGGTATAACCTGAAAAAGGCAATGCATAGATATGGAATGCAGAGTGGGGAGCATGGGAGGGCAGCTATTGTGTTGTAGTGGTGTTGTAAATAAGTTCCTACATTACTGTCAGAATATAAATTTTTAATATTAGAGATTTAGAGATCTCTTATATCTATAACATATATATTCATATCGTTATAGGCAAGGGAACAGTTGTGTGCATTGTTAAAGTTCGATTTTTAGTAGGGATCTCAAAGATAGAGAACAGCAATACTAGCTGAAGGTACAATGCTCCGCTATCTCAGCAGCATAGTCTTTCCAGGTGTCTCGGATAGGCCCTGGTCCTTTTGCCTCCTTCCTTTTCGCGGCTTCTCGGCTGTAATCAAGGTTGGTAGTCGTGGCTCTTGGTTTTGGCTTTCTTTCTGCTTGGATGATGGCTGGCTTGGTGAAGGTGATGTGTGTCGCAGTAACCTCGGTAAGCGTTACTGCGCCAATGCCCTGGGTAAGCGACACTGGTTGTTTCACCTGGGTAAGCGTAGAACAATGGAGAACTTAGGTAAGCGTTCTCCTTCCAGCCTGGGTAAGCACTGGAGGTGCTGCCGAACAATATTCACACCCTCTAGATAAAATAATATTTAAAATAAAACAAATATTCTCTCTTCAACCCTTCCAATATTATGAAGCTTATAATTTTGAACTGTTCTGGCTACTATTACATAATTTGATGAAGCTTAGGAAGGATATGTACGTCAGAGTCAAAGGAGTAAGTAAGATGGCATTTAGCCTACAGTAAATATGCTTCTCAGAGGTTCAACGTAATCTTAATATCTAATAATAGCGAATTATTATTCTAACTTATAATCTAATATAATATTATATTGTATTCAAATATTCTGATCATAGGAAAATACAGAAAAGCTTCACTGTATAATGGAAGGGGCTAAAAATGGAAAGGTAAACTTTGGGCACTGAATGTGGATCAGTGCAATACATAGAGAGAATACCTTGAGTGGTATGACTATATACAGACTCCGTCATTAATGCTAATATATACATTTTCGGAGCTGTTTTGGCTGAATTGAATCTTTAAATTTGTCGAGGCTTCAAAATCTATAAGAGTTAAATTAATGAGCGGGACTGTACATCAAATGAACCCCGGCCAAATTCCAAGTGTGCCAGCTGATGGGAGCTGGTGGTAGTGGAAGGCCATCACTACGCTGTGGGCACAGAGGAGAAACACAGCAAGGGGAGATGGTTCATTTTTCCGGCCCCCTTTCTCCCTCATGCTTAGCCCCATTAGTTTTCAGAGTTTATGACGTTCGGCTCATTAGTTTGGCGATTTTAGACATTTCACCCTATGTCTTTGTCAATATTAAGACCTTGCGTGCCATTTAGGTGTCGATTTTTTCCTCCGAGCGATAGCGAGCCTTTAATTTAGGAAAAACTGGCCTTCGACTGGGACATTTTTCTGCCGAAAAATGTACAGATTTATCGAGAAGGGGGGTCTTGAGGGTATTTTTTATAGGTTGATGGAGGTCCAGGCAGGATACTCTAGCATAATATAATAATCGACCAATAAGTAAACCCTCCCCCCTTAAACCCATTCAGCACGATGACGCCTTTTTAACTTTAATTCTGGCTAACATTACACGATAGTATGCAGCTTAAGAAGAACCTATGTTATTCAGATGGTTTATTGAGATCGCATTAAGGGGGGTGACCTGCTTTTTGTTAATTCCGTCCTTTTCTCTCTTTCTCTGGCTTGTATCCATTCGGCCCCATTCAGCCAACTATTTTAAGACGTTTATCCCCATCTAGGTGTCGATTTCTTCCTGGCGAGCGATAGCGAACCAGCATTACATGCAGAAATCCGGCTTCGCCGGGGACATTTTTCTATCGAAAAATGTACAAATTTAGCCTGCTGTCAAACAAAAATAAAAAATATGCTGGGTCGCTACCGCTCACCAGTAAAAAAAAATACACCTGGATGGGGATAAACGTCTTAAAACAGTAGGCTGAATGGGGCCAAATGGATACAAGCCAGAGAAAGATATAAAAAGACAGAATAAAAACAGGTCACCCCCCTTAACCCCTTTGAGTCCTAGAGGTAGATTAAAAGCTAAAGGAATTCGTATAATGGTAGCCAAGATATTATGAAAATTACATCATCGTGCTAAAGTGTTTAAAAGATCCACATAGTGCTAGAAACCTTGTGCCCCGACCCAAAGGAACATGTCTGGTCAGAATAACCTGGAGGTGTCATTATAGCCTACGCCATCCTTGAACCCGGTGTCACACGAGCACTTTAGAGGCGGTGGTATCGGTGTCACAGTAACCAAGTCAAAAGGTAGCTAAAATTTGAGTCTAATATCTGAAAAGTATCGCTTTCATTATGACTGCATTTTGTCTCTTGGAGCTTCTAATCGTGTACAGTCGTATTTAGTGTAAGAATAAACAACAAAAAACAATGACAATAGTATGATAAACTGTAGCGGATTCAAGGCTCGGATACGTGTAGCCGATAAAGTTGGTCGTGTGACACCGGCTTTAGTCTGGGTTTCCCAGGAGAAAGCAGGTCGTTGGTGATGATTATTATGAAGGTAGATGTGCTGATAATGAAGTATCGTAATTGAAATACAGTTGAAATTAATAGAAAACATACTAAGAATTTAATTATTCATCTTGTGCAACCGCTACAAATAAAGATAGAAGATAGGGTGATAATAGCAGATGAAGAATACATATACCTAGGCCAGATTATAAAGGCAAACCCAGATCGCTCTAGATAAATCAAGCAAAGGGTAGCTATGGGATGGAGTGCAATTGATAAATATAACTCTATTATAAAATGCAAGCTACCCCTTTCTTTAAAAAACAAAAGTATACAACCAACGTGTCCTCCCTGTAGTAATTTGTGGATCAGAAACTTGCAGTATAACAAAGTCTCTAGAATGTAAACTTAGAAGTGCCTAAAGAAGAATGGAGAGACAAGAAGATACCCTCTTGGTTAAAAGACTAAACAAAAGAAATATATACACTTATTACTATAAAAAGGAGGAAATGGTGCTGGGCAGAGATGATCATAGACGGACTACTATCACAATAGAGTAGGAACCTAGAGATGGGGCTAGATGAAGGTTTAGGAAGAGAACCAGATAGAGGAATGAGATCCGAAAGTTTGCGTTAGTCAGATGGACCAGGATAACATCTGACCGGTTAGATTGGACTAATTTGGAAGAGGTATTTGTCCTGCAATGAACTAACTCAGGCTGATAATGATGATGATGATTAATACAAATGATTGCTCATTATGTATTTCTGAGAGAGAGAGAGAGGGGGGGGGGGTGATGATGATGTGACAATGGTGCCTTAATCCTACCGCCATTCTCTTCACATAACTACTTTCCTTTTTCATAGTCTTCCCATTTTTATGAGCCTGTTTTCTCTTCCATATATATTCAGTATATTTTTCTGTAATATTTCTTCTAATGATCTTCTCAACTGTACCTCTTGCCCTATCCACTCATATGCTGATGACTCTACCTTACACTATTCAACTAGTTTTTCACAACAACCCAGCATGTAATCACTCCAAAAGTCACGTGACGAGGCCATAGCACACCTATCTTCTGATTTATCAATTATTTCTGATTGGGGCAGAACAAATCTTGTTACTTTCAATGTCTCCAAGACCCAATTTCCCCTTCTATCTACCCATCACAATCGTCCACAAGACTATCAATTACTTATCAACAATACATAAATCAACCCTTCATCTTCTCTTAATATACTTGGTGTATCTTTTTCATCCGACCTTTCTTGGAAAGATCATATTATTACTCTTGCTAAAACAGCTTCCCAAAAGTTAGGTGTGCTCAACCGTCTCTGTGGGTTCTTCATCATCGCACAGCTTTTTGCTCTGTATAGGGGCACAGTGCGCCCATGTATCGAGCATTGTTCGCATGTGTGGGAAGGTTCCCTATATCGTATTTCTAGAAAGAGTAGATTCAAAAGCATTTTGCCTCATCAAATCACTTCCTTTTACTAGTTTCCTACAATCTCTTTCTACACGCCTCAATGTTGCATCTCTTTCACCTTTCTATCGCTATTGCAACAGTGTTCTTCAGAGCTCTCTCAGTGCACACTTCCTCCCTTGCGACGAATGTTGAGGCACCTGCCTTTCAACACAGTTCCACTTCAATTTGTTCAGTTCTCCAACCCAAGAATTAGCACATTTTCTCAGTCTTTCTTCTAATCAACTAGTGATCTCTGGAACTCTCTCCCTCAATCAATCTTTCCTTCGATTTATGACTTAGACTTCTTTAAACTTCCTGTGTCCAGGCATTTTGTCCCCAAAGGCCCTTAAATTAGGCTCCCTGTCACTCTTTTGGCTTTGGGGGAGACACTCGTTACAGGCAGCCTGCCTTATGGCTCCTTCATACACATAGACAACAAAATCATAATATTATACTAATCATATTAATTAATATCGTTCTTGTCACTAATAACCAAAACATTAAATTAATGAAAGTATTTGAACCTTTAAAAAATTAGCTGACACTTAAAGTTCCTTGTGAATGTATAATGTACTTTGTCATATGTTCTTATGATTGTACTAGCACATTTGATAAGCTGCAAAGGAGGAACATAAATTGTAGAGATATATAAATAGGGGAAAGTATAATACAAATATTATATAGAATAAAAACTAATGTTTTGATTCTAAAAAGTATGTTATGATTGTATTATGTTCTAGGGTCACTCTCTGTGTGAACATTTTTCAAAGACATAACGAAAGGTTTAATGGACCATCAAGATGTTTGAAAAAGAAGTGACTGATATTATATTTAATACAACTATATAATAGACATGAACAGATTGATATGTATTGAATATTAATTGCATGAAGTTACTTTTCGAGTTTCATAACTATTGATAATAAGACGGATCATTTGGGGGTCTAACATTAATCTGGAAAATACATTTATACATACTTAATGCCTTACGAGCGGGCCCGTCAGTAACTTCTACTACCCGGCTACGGGTGGTTTTACCCTAAACGACCTTGTTTCCGTGCTCTTTTTCATGCATAAACAAGAGCCAGAGCGTAATATAATTATGTGTCCCTGAAAGGGCGTAAATTGAGCTTTCCAATGACACCAGAATCATCCTTCTACGACCACGCGTTCTCTTGCATCGATCGTGCAAGACGAGTGCAAAATCCCTAAAATACGGTAATTTCCTTACATAATTCCCTGTGTAGCGAGGCAGTGAGTGTGGGTGTGTGTGGAGTAAACGTCAGTAGTCGCGTGGGACCCGTGCCGAGCAGTCATGAGCCGACCTACGCTCCTCCACCTTTCGTCTCTCTCTCAGAGCCATTATTGCTTCAAAATTGCACACAGACTTAAGTCGGGCCCCGCCACATAGTCCTTGGTTCTCTAGCCCGACTTAAGTCCACCCCCGCTAGACAAGGGTTAATAGGTGTGCTAATGATTGTTTATGCTGTACATATGTATGGATGTCGATGCCTTACGTTTCATAGCATGTTGTTCTGCCATGGTACACGTCCGTCATCAAAGTTTTAGTACTCGTTAAGGTAGTCCCTTACTCGCTTGTTTGGCTGTGTTGCTGTGATACCCATGGTACTCTCGAGATTCTCAAGCAAATCTCTTTCCTTCCATGCCCATGCGGTGACTTGGTGAGTGGCTAGGTCTCCGGTATTAAGAAGAGAGTCATGTTGCGGTGGATATCTATCCCTAATGATATTGTGTCGGCAGCAGCACGCCATGATCACAGACTCATCTCTCTTGGAAAGTAGGGGCATGGTGGTCAGAGACACCGGAATTTGCACAGATGTGGAGAGAAAAAGGTTGTTAACCCTTATTTAGCGGGCTAGGTGGTCTATTTGACCGTAGCACCCAGCGTTTTTTTTTTTACCCTAAATAGGGTTGTTTCCGTGCTCATTTTCATGCCTAAATAAGACCCAGAGCATAAAACAAGTATCTATCTCTGAAAGGGCATAAACAGAGCTTTCCAATGACACCCGAACCATCCTTGTACGACCACTGGTTCTCTTGCAACGATCGTGCAACACGAGTGCCAAAAACCTAAAATAAGGTAATTTCCCTACATAATTCCCTGTGTAGCGAGTGAGAAAGGGGGGAGAAGGGTGGGATACAGTTCAGTAGGTCCACCATGGTGGTGGGGACCGGTCATAATCTTACTACGCTCGTCCCACCGCTCAGCTCTCTCTCTCAGCAACATTACGTGCTGAAAATGGTGCTCGACAGATGTCGTGCACCGCCACATAGTCCAAATTTATTTCACTCAACATATGTCGCACGCCGCCAATAAGGGGTTAAAATCGAATGAGTTGGCCAAATTAACACAAAATATCTTCAGTTAAAAATATTGTTATTTTTATATAGGGGGAAACATACAATAACATTGATAGGAAATTACCTGTATTACGAACATGACAATGGTTTGGAAGAGGTATTTATATATGATATATTTTGGGTAATTAATAAGAAAATGTGTGTGTTTCATGAGAACTAGCTGGAATGTAACAATTGCATGTGATGTGCAAGAATATACCTGACAGTCATTATTCCAAAGGCATTCTCCACTGCACAGCTGGGCCTGGACAATCTGTAGTTGTAGATTTTCTCGTCCCTGTTCATGTTTCTTTGAGGAAATTGCTTCACCAACGAGGTGCACAGAGGAAACGCAATGTAGTCAATGATGAAGTAGGGTACAGGGTTACGTTCCTTGCCAAAGGGCTCTGGTGGTGGGAGGCACAGTGTCTTCTCCTACAAAGCCCGCTTGAGAGTGGTTGCTGCAAAAATACCACCCTCAGCACCAATATCTATAAAATGGAAACGATAGTCAGCATCCACAAGGGCTAACAGCACTATGGAGTGGAACCTCTTGTAGTTGTAATACTTGGATCCGCCATTGGGTGGGCACTTTGTGGCAACATGCTTCCCATCAATGGCTCCCACAATATGATGGAAGTTCCAGCGGTATGTGAACTGGGGGCCACTTGCTTCCACTCATCTGGTGTCCTTGGACATGCCAACACTTTGTTCATGTACAGTATATGTCAATAATGTCCATGCAGGTATCATGGACAATGTTAGATATGGTGTTGCGTGCAACTCGGAAGGAGTGCTGGAGGCTCATATAGTCATCACCAGTTGCAAGGTATTTTAGAGTCACTGCCATCCTCAGTCCTGGTGGCAATGACTTCCTGTATAAGGTATCCTACTTCTCAATCTTCGGTCAAACCCTTTCGAGAAGCTCCTTGAACATGTCGACGCCTACTCTCAGAAGGTTCCTGTAGGAGGGGGCATCATTAATTAACCGTACATGCCGTAGGAGCCATGGGCATATCACGGTCTTTTCTTCTGGTACACCTTCTTCTTCGTCTTCTCAACAACAAATAAATAGCCAGTTCAGTCTCAGTTGTGCCTACTAATTCAAGCTCATGCAGCAGCTTATACTTCTCAAGGTCGTAGCAATCCATGATAGTGGCAGCGTAGGTACGTGCTGTACGGTGCTTGGGTGTGAACTGTGGTGAAACACCTGCCAGGTGTTCCATACATACCCTTCCGCAAAATGTCACAATGAGTGCGCAACTAGGTCGCATCGGCTTCGGAGCACGATGCAAGGCTGTCGCATCTCCAACGCAGGGCCGTCAGTGTATTTCGTACGGAGCGCGGCGAATATCAGAGAGCAATTTTTTGTTTAAATAATTGAATGTTGCGATAGTCGTCGCAACATGTACCCTACACGTTGCAACTTGGTTGTAACTATGTCACAACTCACGTGCAACCAACGCCCAACGGTCCATGCGACATGCCTCGCTTGACCTGCCACATAGATAGGTCGCCACACGTTGCATCATTTTAACCCCGACAAAACAAAATATTTTGGTCGTGGGAGAGTGCAGCAGCATGATCACCAGTATGTGACGGGGGCTAACATTTGGTTTCCTTCACTTGCCCAGTTACTGTATTACGGTCTATTAGGTTAGTTGGGTTATGTTAGTTGGTTGGGTTGAATTGGGCTGGGTCTTTATATTGTAGATGTAGAACATCAAGATTTTCAAGATACTTCGAACGTAATAGTAAATTAAAATGAATGAACACTATACATATGTGTGAGCTCATTAAGCATATATCATGTATTTTTACATGATAATTAAGTATGTATTATTTATTATTATTAGGTTGGGTTGATCTGGGTTGGGTTGAGTTGGGTTAAGTTACTTTGGGTTACATTAGGTTAGGTTAGGTTAGATAAGGTTAGGTTAGGTTGGGTTACATTATATCAGGTTAGGTTAGGTTAGGTTACATTAGATTAACTCAGGTTAGATTAGGTTTGGTTTGGTAAGGGTTAGGCTACGATAAGCCAAACTGTGAGAAGCCACACCAAGCTCATTGATTTCGCATTAGTCACTGATATGGCTTGACACCAGATATATGCACAATCCCACCATGATAAAGAAAGGAGAAGAAGAAGGTGACAAAAAACAAAGAACTAGAGAGAGACCATAACTTGGCCAGAAATCTTGACTGTTTTCCTCTGTAACTAAAAAGTGGCTACCTTAAATTTTTGCCTAATAATAATGAATAGACCTTAGTTTTGGGTTATTAGGAAGCCCAAGCTGTAGACATGGATATTGAGATATACCGTCTACAAATCTATATGGCTTTCTGAGGAATGGGAATGATATAATGGTTTTTATTTAAAGTGCTTTTGTGTCTTACAATATATTATTCCCGATTCCGTTAGGAAGAGGGATGTGTTTTGCTGAACTGAGTGAGTTTTGTCATCTCCGGAACCTTTGAAGCAATACTCTTCTTAAATTGCTGCCTCCATGACACTTAACGCTAACACCAAAGATGTTTGCTATGCGTTTTGTTGTCTCCGGAATGTTTGACACACTACTCCTCCTAAACCGCTGCCACCGCGACATTGAACACTAAGACCAAAGTTGCATGCAGAGCCAAAGTGAACAAAGTGAACCTGACAGATTTTTGTTGCTGACTGTGGAGCCTCTCTTCCACCACGAGATTGTCTAAAACTGGATGTAGCGGAATGTTGATGTAGCGGTTTATATGCTGCTTAATATCATTGTCTGCAGCTTTAGCCTCCTTGTAGCCCAAAACTCGCAAGTGTAAATTTTAACATCACTTACAATTTGTCCCCGCAGGACAGAGCGTATGGTAACGCTAGTGACTTACGGGGTGTTTTTTTTCTGAACCCCCTTTTCACTCATATTTAGCCCCATTAGTTTTGACATTTTAAGGAGTTTGCCCCATTCCTTTGTTAATGTTAAGACCTTTTGTGCTCTTCTGGTGTTGATTTTTTCCTACTGAGCAATACCAAGCCTGCAATTTAGGAACAAGCGCCCTTGGGCTAGAACATTTTTCTACCGAAAAATGTACACATTTATCTCGAAGTGGGAGCTTGGGGTTATTTGTTTAAGCTTTATGGAGGTCTAGGGAGGTAACTAAAAAATAAACAGATAAATATGTAAAAATTCACCTTAAGCATCCCTACAGTAGATTATGCAAAATATTTTGTTATTAAAACATAATTTATTCTATCTATCTATCTATCTATTGCCTGACGCCGTGATCCCCGAACGTGTGGCCACGAACGAACCGCCCCCATGCACCTCTGTCCCCAGTCAGTCGATGCCCCTCACCCCAACCAGCACCGCCTTCGTTCATGCACTTCCTCACTCCATCCCTCCATCTCTCATTCGGTCCACCTCTCCCTCTCTGTCCCTCCACCTCGCTCTCGCACACCCTCTTAGTCACTCTCTCGCCCTCCACACACCCCATATGGCCTAACCATCTCAAGTTGTTCCCCTTCACACCCTCCAGCACATCCACCTCCACACCACACCTCCTTCCCACTTCCTCACTAGTCTGTTCATCCCTCCATGTAACTCCGCACGCACTCCCCAAGTAATTCATTTCCACTGCTCTCACTCTTGGTCTGAGTCTCTCAACCAACGTCCATGCCTCGCTTCCGCAAGCCAGTGTCGGGATCACCACACTGTTATGCAAGGACTTCTTCACCTCCACACTGACCACCCTACTTCCCGCTACTGCTTGCAGCGCTCCCACAACCCTCCTCCCCTGTTGCACCCTCTCCCGCACTTCCCCATCCACAGTCCCATCCCCACTCAACACACTGCCCAGATACTTAAAAGAGTTGACGATCTCCACAGCCTGACCGCTCAGCCTCACCTCACACTCCGTGACTTCATCCCTTTCGAAGACCACAACCTCGCTCTTCCCCGCATTTACCTTCAAATTCCGCTTTTCGCACACTTTTCCAAACTCATTTACCAGACCCTGCAACTCCCACTCATTATCACCCATCAGAACTGCATCATCCGCAAACAGCAGTATAGGCAGCTTCCACTAAATTCCCTCCCCTTTCAGCGACACACCAACATCCACTGCTGTCGATAGTATTTCTCTCATGACTCCATCCATATATACAACAAACAACCACGGGGACATCACACACCCCTGTTTCAACCAACATTCAGGTCAAAGAACTCGCTCTGCTCACTCTGCACAAGTACTGCCGCCTTTGCACCCTCATACATGCTCTTCACTGCCTTCAGCAACTTGCCATCTACTCCGTATATTCTAAGTACTTTCCACAAACCTTCTCTATCCACTCTGTCATAGGCCTTCTCCATGTCCATAAAGGCAGCATACACCTTTTGTTTCTTCTCCAGATACTTCTCCACAACACAATTCAGGGTAAAAATCTGATCTACACATCCTCTTCCCTTCCTAAATCCTCCCTGCTCGTCGCCTATCCATTTCTCCGTTCTCACTCTCACTCTCTCAATTACTACCCTACTGTATACCTTCCCTACTACGCTTAGAAGACATATTCCTCGGTGGTTACCACACACTCCTTTCCCCTTTGCCCTTATATAGGGGGACTATTATGCCAGTCTTCCAGTCATCGGGTGCACTCCCCTCCTCCCATGCTAGCTTGCACATTTTCCACACCCATTCTATCACTACCTCACCACCACACCTCAACACTTCCCCACACACTCCATCCGTTCCTGGTGCTTTCCCCAACTTCACTCTTTTCATGGCTTCCCACACTTCTGACCTCCTGATCCCCACCTCCTCCTCCACTACTTCTCTTCTTCTCCCTCCCATACCATATCCAGCTATGTTTGCTGGCTCTTCATTCCTTACATTTAGCAACTCACTGAAGTACTCCCTCCATCTTTCGACTCTCTCTTGCTTCTCGGCTAGCATTCTCTCATTCTTATCTTTCACACCCTTACTGTTTCCCATGCTACCTTCCCTAACTTTCTTGACTTCTTTCCAGAACAGTTTCTTACTCTCCCTCCATTTTACACTCAGATTCCTTCCAAATTCCTCATCTACTCTTCTCTTACTTTCCCTCACTACTCTCTTCACCACCCTCTTACTCTCCAAGTACCTCGCTCGTTTCTGTCTCTCGAAATCTTCATTCCCTCTACTACCCATCATTTATTCCCTTCCTCTAAAATGTATTTCTTCAAAGTAGATTTTCACCAATTTTTGATCCATAACAGTTCAAATTGAAATGTTGCAAACCTTAAATGAAAGAATTGCGTGCGTACATTTAGTTTGAATTATATTCCTATCTCTTTCCTGCATTTGTTACCTTCGTGTTCGTGGATTTAGTTATATACTATAATAGTATTCTTTCTTTATATATTTGCTTGCCTGTTTTGTCTGTGTTTACCATGGACCTTTCCCATTCCGTATGGGGTTATTTCTGTCGAATTTACAGTCAGTTTGACTTATGTGCACTGTCTCTCTCTCTCTCTCTCTCTCTCTCTCTCTCTCTAAGATAACTCGATCTCTTTTCGCTTATGAAACGGAGAATAAGGGGACAGCTGATAGAGTGTTTTAAGATGCTAAAAGGATTTAGTAACGTAAATTCTAATAATGTATTTAAAATAGCCAAAGAAGGTTCCACAGGAGGAAACAAATTAAAACTAACAGGCAGGAAAGCGAACCTAGACATAACTAAACATTTCTTCACACACAGTATAATTAGTGAGTGGAATAAGCTCTGTAATGTAGTTTTGACAGTGACTCAATATACACATTTAAACAAAGGTTAGACTCATATCACAGAAAAGTTGGTCTGCAGTAGAAGCTGATCACTGACAAGAGAACCTGGCGGTAATGAAGACCGTTTGCAGTTGAAGAGAGGAGGAAAATAAGTGAAGGTGTGCATGCCTTTTTCTTTCAATTTCCAACTAAACTATAAACTCCTTCAGGCGATTTCCTAGCCCTGCAAGGTTATTCACTTCTAACTGTTTTCATGTACGGCAAATTGCCGGAGGGTGGGGAGAGAGCCTTCATCTTTGCTATTCTTTCCTTCCACTTGCTCTTAGGGTTGCTATCTCTATTAAGATAAAGTCCTGGCCACCTCGCAGGGATCGTAAGATCTGTGTGGCCAGTGTATATATGTAAATGTATGTAAATATCTCTCTCTCTCTCTCTGAACCCTTGACCTCACTACAAAGGTCAGGGTGATAAGCAACACTAGATGAGAGAGAGAGAGAGAGAGAGGTGAAGATTTACAGAGGAATGGTGGATCTGCATATGCTACCATACATACACTCACATTAAATATTTTGCTCACATTCACTCACTATATATCTCTATCTCACACACACATATACATTCACGCACACACACACACACACACATATTCACTCACACATTCATTCTCTCATTCATTCTCTCTCTCTCTCTCTCACACACACACACACGCACACATACATACACCCATTCAATCACACACACACACACACCTACATACAAAATCTTCTCACGTTAGATAACTCGTGACGTGATGCTGAAGTGAAGTCTTGTCAAACTGGTTGTTGGAGAGAGAGAGAGAGAGAGAGAGAGAGAGAGAGAGAGAGAGAGAGAGAGAGAGAGGGAGAGGAAAGCTTAGTATGTAAAATACCCATTGTTATCTAGACTTAGCCAGAAGTAATTATTTTCTCTTGTCTCTGTCTGTCTGTCAGTCTCTCTCTCTCTCTCTCTCTCTCTCTCTCTCTCTCTCTCTCTCTCTTTCGTAGTAGTAGTAGTAGTAGTAGTATTAATAATAGTAGTAGTAGTAGTAGTAGTAGTAGTAGTAGTAGTAGTTGCTGCAGTTGACGAAGTATCGAAGCTGGCCCCTTGCTAATACAATGTACGTCATCCACACGTTGGATCCAATGATGTACAGCAAGCACTGTCGGACGATTTGCTTCTCAAGTACCAGCAGCTGATCAAGTCGTTTAGGGAGAAATCATCAAGGATTATCGTCTCAGGAATCGTTCCCCGGCTACCAGCACAAATCGTCGTCTAGCTAACCTCTGCAGGAAGGAGAACGTGGGATTCGTCGACACATGAGACATTTTACTACAATGAATATTTGTTTTCGGACGATGGAGTTCATCTGAAGCAGGTGGGAGCAGCACGTTTTGGACGCCTTCTCAACGATGCGGTGAAGGATTTTTGGAGAAGAAATCGACTCAACACAGGACAACCAGGAAGGAGGACCAAAGACATCGAGGACGGCGACCTGCGAAGAACTGACAAGCTAATCTGTCAACAACCACAAATTTGGATAAAGCTCCATCAACAAGACCCAAATCCAAAACCACCAGGGATAAGGACCGAGGACAGCTATGAACGTAAATGTAGATCCAACCAGAACCAAAAATTTGATGATCAAAGAGCGTACTCCGTGAGTTCTGAAACCACAACTTTAAAGGTTTTCTATGCAAACGCTCGTAGCATACGCAATATATTTTCAGATTTAGAAGAACTATTGTTTACAGAAAATGATGACGTAATTGTTATAACAGAATCTTGGCTCAATACAGAAGACAAAGACTTTTTAGCAGTGTATTCACTTCCCGGTTATGTAATGTTTGAGAAAAGAAAAATTAATAGAAATGGAGGTGGTGCTTTATTTTTTATCAAAGAAAGTCTTGACCGATCTCCTCTTGTCAAAACCCCAAATTGTGAACGTCAACACATCCTTTGTGCTAATAAATAATAATAAAGATACAAAATTAATACTTGCATTAATATGCAGACATCCAGCTCAATCAGTGCAAACTGACCCAAACATTTACAAACAAATTGCAGATGTAAGTAACTCACAAGCTACCATAGTTTTTTGGCGACTTCAATTTACCTGTGACCAAGTGGGGTGATAATCTTACTTCACACTCCGGACATGACTTGTATGCGAAGTTGCAAGAGAGATCGCTCTATCAATTTGTTCGATCGCCAACCCGTGGTAATAACGTTCTTGACCTTGTACTTGCAACACAAGATGAATTAATAGAGAATTTGAATGTTGGTGATGAATTCAGTAACAGTGACCATCGTACAATGACTTTCCATTTAATATTCAATATCAACGAACTCAATACCAGCAAAGAGAAGGTCCCAAATTTCCAGAGAGCAAACTTCCGTAAACTTAGAGCAATACTCAAGGTAATCGACTGGAGTTCTATGATTAACAATGATGATCTAAACCAATCATGGAGATTTTTCACCTCCACTTATTCGAATGCAGTACATGAGTGTATACCATTATTAAACCGAAAATCAGTACATAATAATAGGCCTAAGGGGTTGAATAAAGACATTGTAGATTGTCTGCTTGCTAAAAAGAATGCTCATGATTAATTAAAATTCTCTTACACCCATGAAAATAAAGTTATATTTGCAGATCTACGACGCAAAACCAAAAAATTAATCAAACAAAGTAATAACACGCTAGAATTACATGTTGCAAATCAAAGTAAGACAAACCCGAAATAATTTTATAGTTACATCAGGAAGAAGAAAGTAGTGACTACAACGATTGGACCGTTAGTCGATGAGAAAGGAGATTACACTAAAGATGAAGCAAAAATTAGTAAAGCTCTCAACACCTTCTTTGCTCTTACAACAAAAGACCTTAGTAATATCCGTACAGCATCGCCGGTTAAGATAGACAATTCTGACGTTTCAAGCAGTATAAGCATTACAGAAAGAGAAGTTTTGAAATGTTTAGATAAACTCAAGGTGAATAAATTGCCTGGACCTGATACGATTTCACCTAGAGTTCTAAAGGAAGCTAAGTATGAGTTCTCCAAACCACTGACATTGCTCTTCAATAAACCCTTACAGTCTGGGACTATGCCTGATCAGTGGAAGCACGCCAACGTAACACTGATATTAAAAAAAAGCAGCAAATCCTTACCCAGTAACTATCGTCCAATTAGCTTAACCTCAGTTGTATGTAATATGCTAGAAACACTCATAAGAGACAAACTCGTAAATCACTTAGAGGAAAACAACATACTTAAGATACTCAACACAGTTTTCGTAATAAACGCTCCTGCTTAACAAACCTATTAGACTTCTTGCACGATATCCTCAATCTATATAATGAGAGTAAAGCTGTTGTTGTTGTTGTTGTTGTTCCCTAAGCTGCCTGGCCGAACAGCCCCGAGTCCTTAAGGAAGGGCATGGCCACGATCGGGCTTTCCCACAGAGCTCTCAAGGAGTGTAGATTGTGTTGTTGGCGTAGGTGGTTGTGTGAAATGCAGTCTTCTATGATGTGTTTAATGGTATGGGGGCGGAGTCATCCAGTCTCTTCTGATAGCTCAGAAGCTATCCTAGTTTACATTAACCACATAGATGAGAATCTCACCTGTATAATCTCAAAGTTTGCTGACGATACAAAAATTGCAAATAGCGTACTCTCAAATGAACATGTTAAAATAAAAATCTAGATAAGTTGTCACATTGGTCTCAAATTTGGCAAATATGTTTCAATGCGGATAGATGTAAAGTAATCCATATTGGAAACCGAAATAAAAAAGAAAACTATTCAATGAATGGCACCCAGCTTAATAATGTAGACAGAGAAACAGATTTGGGAGTAACACTATCGAGTAACCTAAAATCGAGTCAACAATGTTCAGAAGTTGTTAAGGGAGGTCAACGGCTTTTTCTTATCTTTCTCTCCCTTTCTCTCTTTCTCTAGCTTGTATCCATTCGGCCCCATTCAGCCAACTGTTTTAAGACGTTTATCCCCATCCAGGTGTCGATTTTTTCTTGGCGAGCGATAGCGAGCCAGCATTGCATGGAGAAATCAGGCTTAGCCGGAGACATTTTTCTATCGTAAAATGTACAAATTTAACTTCCTATCAAAACAAAAATATTATATGCTGGCTCGCTACCGCTCCCCAGGAAAATACTGACACCTGGATGGGAGTAAGCGTCTTAAAACAGTAGGCTGAATGGGGCCGAATGGTTACAAGCCAAAGAGAGAGGGAGAGAAAGGGAAAACAAAAAAGCGAGGTGGTCTCCCTTAAGAAGGCAAACAAAATAATTGGCTTTATAGGCAGGTAATTTGAGCATAAATCCAAAGATGTAATCCTAACTCTTTACAATTCACGTATAGACTTTTATTACTCCATAATGCCATGTTCAAATGAGTAATCATCCATGAGTATTAATGAGTCTGGTCTCTCAACATTCTGAATTGTCGACATTTGTTGCAAAATCGTGATTTAGGACTGACTATAGGTATATCTTCAAAATATATTCACGGAATCTTCCATTGATATACATAGTAATAAGATAAAACAATGTTTCTTTCCATTTCAGTAATTATATTCATCATAAATACACACACACACAAACTATAGCCTAGTCTGGTGAGCTTAAGCATTAATTAACGCCTAAAAAGGTACAACATATTAGCAATTTCAAATAAATACACATCAGTTATCAGATATATAATTATAGTTATCGGTGCATGTAGTTTTTGAGAGCAAATGTAGTTTTACTTGTGTTCTAAATGTTGTCAGACTGATGTTATTCCTAAGAACATGAAGCAGGGTATTCCATATTTGTACTCCTGCATTCATAACACGTCGCTTACCATGTTCTGCAGTAGCCAGTGGTAGTGCTAGGTTGATGCTATGACCACGGTTTATACAATTGTGATTCAAAGTATTGAAATGTCTAGAAAATGGATTTAGGTTGTGAAGTGATTTGTACATAAATAGCAAAGTAAAATTTAAATTAATATCCTCAAGCTTCAATATAATTAAATTTGTTTAACATTTGGGTCAGTATGATCATAGTTTCTCATAAAATGAATAATTCTTATAACTCGTTTATGGGTTTCAACTAGTTGACTTGTATGTGTCATAGGTATTACCCCAAAGTATAACACCTTATATAAGGTGCAAACAATACAAAAGAGTTTCCTTAGTTAACATTTATCTCGGCATGTAGGCCTATAGAACACCACACCATTTAGAAATTTTTATATTTAATTTTATATTACCTATATGATGTTTCCATGTTAAGTTATCATCTAAAAACAATTGGAACTATGCGAGTAATGTATATTTGAAGTACCAATAGCCTGGGTAAACACAATTCATTGTGTGGCCAAAATGAAAGTAGTAGATTAAATAGAAAATATATTAATCTTTCATACTTGTATATAAAAATAAACATGAAGGTTGTTGTCTACATATCTTGGAAACACCATAATATTAGGTACGGCCCGAGTTTGTCTAAGTTCTTGTAACTAGTCTACAACTCTGCTGTATATTCCATCGACTTAGTGTGCGTGCATTTGTATGAGTACGACTATAGGAGAGCATCACTAATCCACATTAATATCTTCATGTATTGTAATCTGCAGGTATAAGGTCGCTAGATGAATGATAAGTTGAGGGATGGAGATGCGTCCTCCAATCATCCTTATACATACATACTCATTATATATGCAAAGCCATTTCACATTATGAACTCACATATTCAGTAGAAGGAAAGCCACCGTGCCTGTTAGCACGATAATACGATACTGGTCTCAAGGACTGAACACATTATAAATATATATTATTTATGTTTGCATAATGTAATGTGTAGTACGTATATCGTCACTTCCATAAATCATTATTCTCTCTCTCTCTCTCAGTATATAATTATATATACTGTATATATATATTTATATATATATATATATATATATATATATATATATATATATATATATATATATATATATATATACATATATATATATATATATATATATATATATATATATATATATATATATATATATATATATATATATATATATATATATAAAGATAGATAGATAGATGGATAGATAGATACAATCACATTATCTATTATTCTCTCCCCCACTAGCTCTCCCTCTGATTATACGTAAATTGTAATGTATCCAACTTTTATATTATAATCTTACTTTTCCTTACTGTATTTATTACTTACCTTTCTTCAATCTCTAATGTATATATATCTTTCATTAAATAATATTGTTTTATATATCTTATTCCCTTTAATCTGTATGTTATCCAACTTTCCCAATATCTATATATATATATTTTTTTTTTGTCTCTGTATTCTCCCTCCCTCCTCTGAGCTCTCCTTCTGACCTTGGGAATGAGCCTCACCACTCCTCCAGCATTCCTGCTCTCCTGTATCCGCCTTCTCTCTCTCCCCCCCCCCCCCCCACCCAACCCCCAGCCCCACCCCCACCTCTCTCTCTCTCTCTCTCTCTCTCTCTAAAATGATAAAACATATAATTTGATGTGTAGCTATGCTCTTCAACTAAACACATGAGCATTTTAGTGGTGCCTTACAGGCCACCCTGGGTCAGCGAACCTACGCTCCCTAACCATACTGCTGTATTGTCCTCAATATTCTCGGCTAATGGCTTGATGTACAAGTACCTCCGGATATGTGGCACATCCCTCCCGGAGGACTACTTGCACCTTTCCTCCGAATATTATTTTCTATCTATCTATCTATCTATATGCTCAGGCCCAATCCCCATTTTGGGGGTAGACGACTCAAGACAGAGCAAGAACAGGGAAAACACAAAAACAACATAAAACAAAAAATAAACACAGATAAAAAACACAAACCCTCACAAATCCAGGTCACCCAGGAGAAGACCCAGAGACCAGGGTTACCAAGGTCGCTCCAGCACTCCCCCGGCCCCTGACCACCCGGAGAGGTTCCGATCTCGGCAGGCAGACATGCAGCGGAGCCAAAGCCACAAGCCCTCCCACCACACTTCCAGGCACACCCTTCATATTAATCGTCTCCCCGGGCCAGGCGCCTGATGGACTATTATCTAGTCCAACTTGCGCCCGACCCCTTACTCCAAATGACCACGTGTTCACTCAACTATTCACAAGCATTCTCCATTCACACCTGTCCACCACCACTTCCCCTGCCTGATCTATAGTCATTCCTCTATCATCCAAAGCCTTTCTTACACAGTCTCTCCATCTCAATGGGGGTCTTCCTGCCCTTCTATCTCCCCTTGTACCTGACTCACATATTCTCTTTGGAAGCCTTTCATCTCCCATTCGTTCAACATGACCATACCAGCTCAGCACCCTTCTGTCCACTATGGCTGACAAATGTTCTTCCTGCCCCACTCTCCTACGTATCTCTTCATTCCTCAATCTGTCTCTACGAGTAACTCCACACATACTCCTCAAGTAGCTCATCTCCATCACATACAGCCCTCTTTTCTCCTTTTTCTTCAGAGCCCATGTCTCAGCCCCATACATCACTGTTGGCACAACAATTCCTTGATACAGTGCACTTTTTACTTTCACTCCGAGATTTCTCGTCTTCCACATACTTCCCATTGCTCCGAAAACCTTCCTTCCTTCACACACTCTCTGTTTTACCTCCACTTCCATACCTCCACTCCTGCTTATCGTTCCTCCTAGATATTTAAAACACTCTACTTATTATTTCTCCATATTATTTTATGGAAATAAAATAATCTGAATCTGAATCTGAATCTGTATGGCGGTATGTTTTGGGTGCTTGGGTCTGGTGACTGGGTCACGACGGTTAGGGTCCCTCTAGGATGTTTAAGGAGGGATTAAAACGGTCGGGGCTCAGTTGGGGGTCTTGTGGGACAGCATGCGTGTTTAAAAACAAAAAACAAAAAACAATCTGATCAAGGTCTATAACGGGGACTCATGTATTTTAGATATGTCTTTATTATAATACTGTATATACTAAACTTAGGTAGTGTTACAAATGATCTTCAATATCAATGTATTACTCATCTAACTATATAATTATGTAATGACATAGTTTAAGCAAGAAATAAGGTGAAGATTGCGTATGCACCTTCTCCCTTTTGAGATAATGTAACTATGATACTTGTGTAACATTTGTACTTTTCTCAATAAAACAATCAAATCAAATCAAAATCTCTCTCTCTCTCTCTCTCTCTCTCTCTCTCTCTCTCTCAAACATACTTAGCTCTGCTTTTCCATGCAAGTTATTAATTTACGTTTCTTTTTCATATTTTCGATGACTTCAGTCCAATCCCAGATGTCTGTTCAGTATCTAGGTGTAAAGTTATGGAACAATTTACCTATCGAAATTAGGCAACAACAAACACTGATAGGGTTCAAATGTACTATAAAAAATATCTCTTGAAACAATATTAATCGCTTAGGATATAAAATTGTGCTTCTATTAGGAGAATTGTTATTGTGTTTATGTATTGTACTATATGTGCATTGGAATGAGATTGGTGGATGAATATCTTTAAACATAGAATGGGAAGGTCTTAATGTGAAGTGAGTTACTCGCACGTAGGACACAAATTGTGTATATAACTACATACTCTATAGTGAGTATTAATGAGGACTATATTTGTGTCTATAAATTAATGTGAAGTGACGGGGTTGAATATAACGGAGTTTGGTAACACCTGTAGGATTGCTAGCCTACAGGTGAGTAGGAAGGAGAAAAAAGAAACCAACAACAGAGACACCATTCCATACCAGTTTCTCATGATACAGAGGAACGAGAAACAGAGGAGTGCCCCATATTACCAGGTCATTCCCGTTTTCTTACTACCAGGAAGACGGGTCACCTAGGTCAGTCACCCCTACAAAGGAATGGGAGTTTAAGCCAATCACCATCCAGGTTTCAAACCCTCCCCACCAATCACCAGCCTTCATTGCACCAGCAGCCAGATTTGCAGTACACCGAGCAAATGTTTATGCAAGTTCTGCATCAAAGACCTGAGTGCTACTGACATAAGTGGGGATATTAGGATCTACAGTGCAAGACTGGGGATTCCATCCTACGAGGACAGGTCGAAGAGTTCTGCGACAGAGTCCCAAATCGGCGAAAAAGATTTTGCATCCCAGGAGCTGGACTGGACGACATTGTGGAAGCCTTCGAAGCTACCACAAAGGATGCAAATGAAAATACCCTTTTTGTCATCCATGCTGGTTCAAATGACGTCATGCGCACCAAATCCGAAGAGTTGATGGAGAAATATCGCAAGATGATCCAGCACTACAAAAACAAGTCATGGAATATCATCATTTCAGGCATTCTCCCCAAGATCGACGCACCTGATAAATTCTACGACAAGGCCTTCAGCACAAATAGCCGACTAAAATATTTGTGTCTGAGGGAAGAAGATGAATTCATCAACCTCTGGGACAACTTCTACAACCAGCCTACTCTGTTCCGCAAGGATGGCACTCATCTAAACCCTGTGGGTTCAGCACGCATGGGTCGTCTCCTACACGAAGCAGTCCGCAGCCATGAATAAAAAAACGCCATCCGAGAAGAAGCAGCAGTGACATAAATCATCCAACGCCAAGCAAAAAACAGAGGCAACCGAGGACCACCAGCGATAAGGACCGAAGACAGCGAGGACCGAGGACAGCCATGAACATAAATGTAGATCCGACAAGAACCAAAAATATTATTAAAGAGCGTTCCGTTCCGTGAGTTCTAAAATAACAAATTTAAAGGTTTTCTATGCAAACGCTCGTAGCATACGTAATAAATTTTCAGATTTAGAGGAGCTAGTGTTTACAGAAAATTATGATGTGATTGGCATAACAGAATCTTGGCTCAATACAGAAGATAGAGACTTTTTAGCAGAGTATTCACTTCCCGGTTATGTAATGTTTGAGAAAAGCCGAATAAATCGAAATGGAGGTGGCGTTTTACTTTATATCAAAGAAAGTCTTAACCCTACCCTCTTGTCAAAACCTCAAATTGTGAACGTCGACACATCGTTTGTGCTAATAAAGAATAATAAAGGTACAAAAATAATACTTGCGTTAATATACAGACCTCCAGCTTAATCAGTGCAAACTGACCGAGAAATTTACGAACAAATTGCAGATGTAAGTAACTCTCAAGATACCGTAATTTTTGGCTACTTTAATTTACCTGTGACCAAGTGGGGCAATACTCGTACTTCACACTCCGGACATGACTTGTATACGAACTTGCAAGAGAGTTCGCTTTCTCAATTTGTTCGAACACCGACCCGTGGTAATAACGTTCTTGACATTGTACTTGAAACAAAAGAAGAATTGATAGAGAATTTGAATGTTGGTGATGAATTCAGTAACAGCGACCATCGTACGATAACTTTCACTTTAAAGTTTACTAGTAACGAACCAAATAGTAGCATCGAAAAAGTCCCTAATTTCAAGAAAGCAAACTTCCATAAACTTAGAGCTATGTTTAAAGAAACTGACTGGACCTTTTTAATTAACAATAACGACATAAATACATCTTGGAAGTTATTCGAAACCACTTACCTAAAAGCAGTGCAAGACTGCATACCATCGAAAATACGGCGTCCAGGCCACAATAATAAGCCCAAATGGTGGAATAAAGATATTTCAAACTGCCTGCTTGCTAAAAAATTTGCTAATGATAGATTAAAATCCTCACAAAATGACGAAGAACGGGTGAAATTTGTAGAGCTACGACGCAAAGCCAAAAAGTTAATTAAGCAAAGTAAAAAGAACTTAGAGTTACATATTGCGAATCAAAGTAAAACAAACCCGAAAGAATTCTATAGTTATATCAGAAAGAAAAAAGTAGTTACTTCAACTGTTGGACCGTTAGTCGATGAAAATGGAGAATACACCAAAGACGAAGTACAAATGAGTAATGCCCTCAATACCTTCTTTGCATCAGTTTTTACAACAGAAGACCTCAGTGATATCCCTACACCATCGCCGATTCAGATTGATAATTCAGATGTTCTAAGCAATATCACCGTTACAGAGAGAGAAGTATTGAATTGTTTAGATAAACTCAAGGTAAATAAAATGCCTGGACCTGATACAATCTCGCCTAGAGTTCTAAAGGAAGCTAAGGATGAGCTCTCCAAACCACTGACATTACTATTCAATAAATCCTTGCAGTCTGGAACTATGCCTGATCAGTGGAAGCTAGCCAACGTAACACCGATATTAAAAAAAGGCAGCAAATCCCTACCCAGTAACTATCGTCCAATTAGCTTAACCTCAGTTGTATGTAAAATGCTAGAAACGGTCATACGAGACGGACTCGTAAATCACTTAGAGGTAAATAACATACTTAAAGATACTCAACACGGCTTTCGTAAAAAACGTTCCTGTTTAACAAACCTCTTAGACTTCTTCCACGATATCCTCAACCTCTACGATGAGAGTAAAGCTGTAGATATTATATACATTGATTTTCAAAAGGCCTTTGACAAAGTTCCCCACAAACGTTTACTGCTAAAACTAAAAGCGCATGGAATACAAGACGGTGTGTTGAAATGGATAGAAAATAGGCTCAGCAACAGAAAGCAAAGAGTAGTCATAAACGGTAAGGCATCTAAATGGACCAATGTAAGTAGCGGGGTACCCCAGGGATCGGTACTAGGACCAATTATCTTTCTAATTTACATCAACGACATAGATGAGGGTCTCTCCTGTACAATCTCAAAATTTGCTGACGATACAAAAATTGCAAATAGCGTACTCTACTCTCAAAAGAACAAGTTGACGATATGCAACACAATCTAGATAAATTGTCATGTTGGGCCCAAATTTGGCAAATGAGTTTCAATGTGGATAAATGTAAAGTACTACATATCGGATACCTAAATGAGAAAGCAAACTATTCGATGAATGGCACTCAGCTTAAGAATGTAAACAGAGAAACCGATCTGGGAGTAACAATATCGAGTAACCTAAAACCGAGTCAACAATGTTCAGAAGTTGTTAAGAAGGCAAACACAATAATTGGCTTTATAGGCAGGTCATTTGAGCATAAATCCAAAGAAGTTATCCTAACCCTTTACAATTCCTTAGTCCGCCCTCTTCTGGAATGTTGCGTTCAATCCTGGTGCCCTTATTACCAAAAAGATATAAACAAGCTAGAACGAGTTCAACATAGAGTTACCAAAATGATACCTAGCCTAAAGAACAAACCATACGAAGAGCGTCTTAGAGAATTAAATTTCCTTTAACCCAGCGCAGAATAAGAGGTGACTTAATTCAAGTGTTCAAAATCATCAAAGGCATCGACAATATGAACTGTAGTAAGTACTTCACTATCGACCACTCTAATTACACGCAGGGAAACGGTTGCAAAATTATTGGTAAATCTTTTAACTCGCATGAATCTATGAATTTCTTCTTCAATCGAGTTGTCAATTGTGGAATAGGCTTCCCCGAAACGTTATAGACTGCATCACCGTTGATTCATTTAAACTTCGCCTAGACAAATATCTCGCATCAAACCCGCGTGTCCTCTACTAACTTCCTAATCCTGCCACGGACATTAGTTCCAGGGCAGTAATTTCCTTTCCAATGTTCCCTTACCCACTCTAAACCACTGTTTGGACACTTGATCCTCAGTGTTTTGGAGTACAAGCAACCTAGAAGGGTCACTAGATCTGTTGTTGCTTGATTTCCTTTGTACTCCTTTGTACTCATTTGTACTCCTTTGTACTGTTACGAAGAACTCTGGATCAACCCCGGAACATAGAGAAGACCAGAGTTATCCACTGATTCACCAATAACCCTCAATTATAATTAAATCACCAGAATTGCTATTATATCCTTCCTAGACTTAGTAACTCCCACGAGAGTATTAAATAAAATACTTTAAATGATTAGGTACCAAATGATAACTACCATGTATTTTCAAGCTAAGTATTTACTTCAATATTGATGTCACAACGATACACTATATCCCTTTAACATTGAATTACTACAAGCTAAAGCTAAGAAAATATTTGAACATGTACTCAACGAAATTGTTGAGAAAGCAAGCACTTCCACCTCGGTAATGTTCTCAAGTCTGAAAAGTCCGGAGCATCTAACTAAAAGTGGCAACTGCATTTCCCTCCTCCTCCAGACTACAACGAGCCCTGTTGTGTGCCTCTGACGTCTGACGGTGCGAAGCAGCTCTGAAGTCTGGTCCAGGCGAACCTACGCTCTACGTCGGCCAGACTTGCTCTCGAACCTCAACCCCTCCAAATTCACCCTAAGTGTCTCTGAGTGTCTTTCGTTGTGATTATTGCTGTGAAGGTAAGGTAAAATATGTAAATATTCATTGCTAATTCCTTTGTAGATCTGTGCCCAAGATCATTAATTGTTGCATATGCATCAATCCTTCAGAAACCATATTAAACCTTGTGTAGATCTGTGCCCAAGATCTAGTGTTAATTTATCTTTTAAGTTCATATAAAACATTCTACGCATACGTCACATATTTGTGTGAATCAATAATCTAGCCGAATACTCACAGATTTTCCTTGTGTATGTCCATTCTATTTATGTATGTACCAAGTTGAAGCTGAAGTGCATACTGTGAATTGATTCCCTTCTAAATCCTCACTTTTTCCTAGGACCTACGCCCAATTTCATACCCAATTAAACTCAGCTCCCCATCCTTTAGAAGAATTATATTGCTGATTATCATAACCTAAATCTAATTTTCTTAGAGAGAAACCCCCTATTACGCCTTATTTTGTCGTGCGTTAATAGTATGATTTGTGAATAACGTATTAGTTTATTCTATTATGAAATAGATAATTTCGATCCAGCTCGTCTAGGAATTCTAGTTCTTTGTAGATCTATTGTCTAATTATTTTACCAACTCGAATACAACACCAGTTTGTTCTGTATTCCATATAGGAATCTGTTAACCAGTTCAGATCTCCTTCAAACCTTATCAGGTATTTCCATCTAAGTGCAACTTCGTCGTGTACACCATATTTAACTTGTAGTATTATTATAACTACTCGTACACGCTAATTTATTGATGCGTTCTCTAATCTGCTGCAGTCAATCTATTGCCTGACTCAGTTAGGTTATCTTCAACCTTCGAGTATTCTTCAGTAGATATAAATCATTAAATCTGAATTCCTTGACACGTGAGATTATCTTTGCATATAAGAATGGATTAATTGTATGCTCATGATATAAATTTTCTCTTAATAATCTAAGCCCATCATTAATTGTAAAAATAATTTACCTCTCCTCCCCTTTGAATATCAACATATTCCTCCCCTTATTCAGAATAATATCGCACTAACCATAATACTATTTTGATCATCGCAGTCATACAAATGACCTGAGTGACCTACCTGGCCAAAATAATCTGTGCGCGCTAGCCCTTTAATCTCCCCCTACGCTTCTCACCACCCGTGAGCGAGCGTTTATCCCAGAACTCTTCATACGCTTTCCTTTTTGTTCCGCCCCAACCTATACACGCATATTTAGAGATTTCGCTCAACCTGTCCGAAACTTATTCAGAATAATTCACAGTAGATACTTAACTCTCGTATATATTATTATCAAGGGTTTTATCTATGTGTATGTTTGTCTGATTATTATTGCATACTTCCATTATAATATTATCCCTTGATTCATGCTCATTGTATGTTATTACTAGACCTTGGTGTGTGATAAATGTTAATAATTGTTTACTGGCTATTCTTTATAGTAGTGAAGTAAATATCTATCCACACTTTAGGTCTACTTATATGTGTGAAGTTCCTATCATTTGTTTCTGTCAAAGTCTACATACTCGCTTACTATTCTCCAATAATAGTCAAGGAGTATCCAGTTTTATCTATATGTCCTTTGAATAAATAGGAGTGTATAATTACATGTGTGCATTTATTGTGTTCATCTTAAGGGGGGTGACCTGCTTTTTACATTGTTCTCCTTTTCTCTCTTTCTCTGGCTTGTATCCATTCGGTCCCATTCAGCCAACTATTTTACGACGTTTATCCCCATCCAGGTGTCGATTTCTTCCTGGCGAGCGATAGCGAGCCAGCATTATATGAAGAAAACCGGCTTCGCCGGAGACATTTTTCTACCGAAACATGTACAAATTTAGCCTGCTGTCAAAAACATTTTAAAAATATGATGGCTCGCTACCGCTCACCCGTAAAAAAATTGACACTTGGATGGGATAAACGTCTTAAAACAGTAGGCTGAATGGGGCCGAATGGATACAAGCCAGAGAAAGAGAGAAAAGGAGAGAAGAAAAAGCAGGTCCTTAACCTGATTGAGTACCTAACTTGTGAATAAGAACGTGTTCGACGTGTCCCTGTTGAGAATATATTGAGTCTAAAAGTCCATAGTTGGATTTGAGTAAAGACCTAAACTAAGCTAGGTTGTATTACAACCCGGCATAACAAAATGTGTTTGATTTACAAGTATAATAGGTTGAATTAGAGTAGATGTGTGTATGTTTTTGTCATGGTTGTGAAGGGGTGTATTGCTGCTATAGTGTGTTTGTGTGGGCGTGTATTTCCAAATTAATGTAGGTGGAAAATAATATCATGCAAAAGGTTCTATTGTATTAGATATGTAAGTGTATGTATATGTAAGTGTATGTATATGTAAGTGTATGTATATGTTTAATATTCTACATATGTATATATTGCATACTACTTTTGGCAAAATAAACAATTTCAATACAAAAAATCAATCAATATATCTCTAACGCATGCTCACACACACAAACACATACACACTCTCTCTCTGTCTCGGTCACTTTCACTCCCCCCCCCCCCTTCTCTCTCTCTCTCTCTCTCTCTCTGTCGTTCCAGTACTCCTGCTCAATTGTCTTCATTGTAGGATATCTCACGAACGTTCTCCACGACTACGTATCTCTCTCTATCTGTGTGTATATATATATATATAATATATATATATATATATATATATATATATATATATATATATTCATATCTACTGTTTATGTATTCATCTATGTATTTGTCTGTCTGTCTCTTTTTCTATCTTTGTTATCTGTATGTCCTTATCTCTATCTATTTGTCTCTCTCCCATTATCTCTGTATCTATCTGTATTTCTATATATTTAGCTGCCTTGCTTGTTTTTTTATCTTTATTTATACGTATATCTCCGATTAATGTCTCTCTCTCTATCTATCTGTCTCTGTCTTTATCTTTTATCTATCTCTAAATTATATTTACTAGGTATTTTTATCTTGTCTTTGTCTCTATCTCTGTGTATCTATCTATCTGTCTATTCGTTTATCTGCTTATCCATGCCTGTCTGTCAGTCTGTTTGCTGTAACCATCCAGTTAACCCTATTTGGTCCGCAGAAGGTCTTTTTGGATCTCCACCGGAACTTCATTAGCTTCGAAATTTTAAGATGTTTCTCCCCATTAGTTTGGTGATAATATATTGCTTCACTCAATTCAGGCGTCGATTTTTTTCTGGGCGAGTTATAGCGAGACTGTAACTTAGATGAAATAGCGGAACATTTTTGTATTGCAAAACGTACAGATTTAGCTTGAGGGATGTCTAGATGGATATTTTATAGTTTGAAAGAAGTCTGGGAAGGCGTTTATCTTAGCCTAGGGGACTATCTATCTATTTATTGCTTGAAACCATGATCCCCGAAGGGGTGGCCACGAACGAATGGCCCCCATGCACCTCTGTTCCCAGTCAGTCGACGCCCCTCCTCTCAACTAGCACCGCCTTCATTCATATATTTCTTCACTCCATCCTTCCACCTCTCTCTTGGTTTACCTCTCCCTCTCGACTGTTCTTCCCCCTCTCTCTCGTACACCCTCTTAGTCATTCTCTCTCTCCTCATACGTTCCATTTGGCTGAACCATCTCATGGTGTTCCTTTTCACACTTCCCAGCACATCTACCTTCACACCACACCTCTCTCTTACTTCCTCATTCATCTGTCTATCCCTCCATGTAACTCCGCACGCACTTCTTATCGTGTAATACGATAGTGTAAGACAATTAATGTGCTAAGGTAAGTCTCTGTGACATCACTAGGTATACGACAGTCTAACGGTCGTTCCCACGGTAGGGCGTAGGACGATTAGATCGTGAATTATAAGATTGTAAGTAAGTTAAGATTATAAAAGGCCTAAAATGCCATTAAGCAACATTGACATGGTCTTATGTAGTATATATGAATTTATCGTATATATTGATTTAATTTATCGTACTGAGCAACATAGATACGGTACGATAATTTGAGCGCCTGGCGTTTGCCAAGGCAGCAAGGTGAAGGTCTGGGAACAGGTCAGAGCCTTCACGAACACCACCCAGTTAACATATAATTTCCGCCATCAGTTGGTCGTGCTTTTGTGCCTCTAATCACAATAAAATGCCAGCAATACACACATCTACACATTCACTACGCTCTCATCGACGCCATGACAGACAGCTAAGCATATTATTCATGTCCATTCTCATATAATCATTTGTTTATTTTCCCTGACCTGTGCTTTCGAGCCGGTCTCTGGTTTCCCCGTCGTCCGCCATATTGGGTAAACATTTTCCTTTGTCTCATTGCCACGTGGAACTATTGGTGAGTTAAATCCTGGAATATTATTAACCCTTAGAACCTTGATTGAATGTAAATAATTGTGTGTGACCTTTGGATGTAAATTAGCTTGATTTCAGATTGAATTCAATTTAGACTTGGAGCAATTTAATTTAGATTGATTTTGTTTGAATTATAGCTTAGAGATATTTTACTTCCACTGATATTATACCACACTTCTCAAGTAACTCATTTCCACCCCTCTCACTCTTGGTCTGAATTTCTCCATCAACGTCCATGCTTCGCTTCCGTGAGTCAATGTCGGGATTACCACACTGTCATACAAGGACTTCTTCACTTCCATGCTGACCACCCATGCTGATGCCCCAGCACCCCTCTTGTCCCTGTAAGTACAGCCATACTGCACCCCACAAGCTGCTTGACTAATCAGGGGCCTGTATCAAGAAGGGTAAAGAAATGAAGGTGGATTGGGCAGGCAGAATAGGTACAGGGAAACCATGCCACCTCCACCACCACGAGTATCACTACAACCACAGGATCTCCCACCAGGATCCTTAAACCCCCCTGGCCTGTGATTGGCTCAGTGAGACAGGCCAGAACAGTATCACAATCCAGGCCTGTGCAATATACACCCCAAAGAGCAGCCCCAGAGGATTGCTCATGAGTTATTGGGCTGACTTCCTCTCGTGTTAGCCTTGTCTCACCCAGACATAAATGTGAGTACCTGGAGTGTAAAATCGGCTTTGGCATTGTCGTATCCTGGGGTAAATTTTATTACTTGTCTCACCTTTACTGCATTCCCTGTCTCTATATGTTGGTCCGTCCTGTCCGTCCCTCTCTAAACAGATCCCTCAAACAGAACACTCAAAAAAGGAGTGTAAACTCATACATGTTGGGTCAAGCCCCAATGCCTTCATCTCCTACTACAACTCATTTCCTCACCCCATACTACTTCCTCTGTCCCAAATCTAATGTTCGAGGCATTGGGTGATCAAAATTATTACTTGTCTCACCTCTACTGTATTCCCTGTCTGTGTCTGTCCCCAGAAGTTACATGTCCGCATGCCCGCCACAGGAACAGGACCTACTCCTCTGATTCACGCCAGCACAGTCTGCAGCCCTCTCTTTCCTTAAACGTGGAAGGTGTTAAGAATTTATGGGACATATTAAGAATGACGAATGTGAGACTGGCAAGTGGAGCCAATATTGGAAAAGATAAAATAATGTACATATTCCCAAATGTGCCTCCAACCACCCAGGAGTAACAGAGGAATGCATTGAGTTGCAAGAACTGAAGGACTTCTTGAATCCGACAGACGATTATTTTGTGCAGCTGTCATGGAAGTGGCAGGAGCAGTTGCCTTGCACCACAAGAGGGTGGCAGCAGGACTCCAATAGGGTGCACCAGGCCAAGGAGCTGGAGGAATGTGTCGTCTGCAGAAAGAGCCATCTGAACAAGAGAAGCTCCATCAGGATGCCCTAGAGGACAACCGCTGCCCTGGTCCTACACCCCTAGGTGACCTGCAGAAATATCTCCCTTCACCATCAATAGCCGAACGCCGCCACAGCTAGCCGAACTCGCCTGCAAACCCAGCTTATAATTTGCCAGATTCTCCCCAGTGAGGGCTGAGCAATACCGCAATGGTCTTGCTCAACGGACTCCCTATACTTGGAAGAGTGGACTCGCCCAGGCTGCCCAGAGAGGAGAAAGTATGCAGCTAGCTAGCAGCACACCTGGCTGCGCATCTGACCAGAAGCTACCTGGACCGTTACATTGCTAATCCCTTAATTGACCTCCACTGCTCACCCAGCCACTACTGCCACCAATTAGTACCTTCACCAGAGTTTCAGGGAACTGCCTCGGTATCCCAACTCTTAGTGGTGGACTATTGTATTGTTTATTGTATTGTATTATATTGCATTAAATTGACTTTGTACTAACTCTATATGTAACTGTATAGCCCGTTTGTATATTCAACGGCTTTTCTAGTTCTTTTATGTTTATTGTAGCTTTCCAATTAAAGGCCCCACTTTGTGTTCTAGCCTTAATAACATGGGCACTTCAATCATAATATCCCACAGGACGTCTGACCAGATCGCGTTAACGCTACATATATAATTTTCTGCTCCTTTCTCTTTTCCAGCACACCTCTCTTTACTCTCTCTCCTTTATCTGTTTTCTTCGTTTTGTAATCACCTTCTTCGTCTTCGTCGTCTTCTTCTTTAATATCTTGTATGTTTTTTTTGTCTTCACCTTGTTCATTGGCTTTTCCTCTTCTTGTTCGTTGTTTTTTCTTCTTGTTTGTTGATGTTTACTTCATATTCGTTGTATTTTTCTTCTTTGTCTTGTTCGTTTCTTTGTATTCTTATTCTTTGTCTATTTCGTCTTCGTCCTGGTCGTTGTCTAAGTAGCTATGTTTGCAGTTGTATGTATCTATGTATGTATGTGATGTAGCTCTATATACATGTATGTAACTGTATTTGTATGTAACTCTATCTCTATGTACGGATGTTTACTTTATATAGGATGATATGTATAAAACTATGTAAGTATGTAACTCTATGTATGTAACTCTTTTTGACCTATTTCCACCTACATGACTTTAAAAATATGATTGTATATTTTAGTACGTTGATAATAAATACCCCTTTTGTTGAGCAGTTGTGTAATGAAGTGGCCCTACAGTACCCTGGGCCTAATGTGGCCCTTTGTAATGCTCTCTTTGGTGCATAACAAATTTAGTTTGTCCCCCACCCCCCCTGTCTGTCTGTCTCTCTCTCTCTCTCTCTCTCTCTCTCTCTCTGTCTCTGTCTGTCTGTCTGTCTGTCTGTCTGTCTGTCTGTCTGTCTGTCTCTCTCTCTCTCTCTCTCTCTCTATATATATATATATATATATATATATATATAATATATATATATATATATACAGTATATGTAAATATATGTATTTTATTTATATATATATATATATATATATATATATATATAAAACATGAAAAATATTGATTCTTGTGGTAAAAATATATGCGAATAAGCTTCCACACTAAAGGTGCGTAGAAAAGGGTAGGTTCACTGCACAAAGTTTAAACATTTTTAGTGCTAAAATTAAATTGCATCTAAAATATATTGCATGCACAAAATAAGGGTTTAAAAAGTATGTCCGAGTATCTTATTAGAAGGCTCGGACTGTTGTGTACATATAAAAATAATGTTTATGTAAAAGTGTTAAAATGCATTTCTCTACTTTCGTAGATCTTCAATTATTATAAAAATGTGCAAGAGTGGCTGGCTCCAGAGTCAGGTATTTGTTCTGTACTCTTCTGTGGATTTCCAGTCACTGGTTTAGACAATAATTTTGTTGTCTTAGGTTATGATAGTTAAAAAAATACTTCGTTCTTGTTCCAATATTGTTTTTCGTTCAGAGTCTATTTATAGTTCTTTATTCAAATGAGGCTTGAATTTATTTATGAAGTGACTTTCTTTACTCTTTCTCAAAGCAACGTCATCTTTCTTTACTTTGTAAAAGGGCATTATATTAAAATTAGGAGATTTATCTTTAGCACATTTTGATATGTGAGTACTAACATATAGCCCTGTATTATATCTAAAGTGGTCCCTGTGCAGGTTTGTTCTAAGTCTAAGATTCGAAGTCTCGCCAATGTAGATGGAATTACAGCCATTACAACGAATCACGTAGATACAATTGAGCGTGGAACAATTCATATTATGATTAATGTCAAATGTGTAATTAGTATCTACAAATTTGAATTGATTCCCTTCTATTATTTGTGTGCATAATTTGCATCTTGGGTTACCACATTTCGTCACCCCTTGATTTTGTACCGTATTGAATCTGGCCTTGGTAAGTTGGTTAGCATATTCTTAAGGTTACTGGGTTGTTTCTTCGACTTTATTAATGAAACATCTTTAAATATATGCTTAGTTTCTTGAGAGGTTTTTAATAGGGCAACTGCGGATTTTGCTCCACTGAAATGATCATCGAAGTTTATATTGTATGTACTTATGTATGGTAGTATATCATTGGATGTATTGTCAGTTACTTTATCACTGGTGCGTAGTACGCTGATGGAGATCTGCTTTGCGCGACTTATTCCATTATTTATTATGCCTTTAGGATAATTACGAGCCAATCAAAAGTCTTTTAATGCACTTAATCTTATATCTCTCAGAGTAGGTTCTGAAACAATTGTGCAAATTCTGCGTGCTAAGTTGAATGGAATGTTGTTTTTTACGTGTCTCGGGTGGTTCGAGTTATATTTCAGATATTGTTTTGTGTCAGTAGCTTTATAGTGGACATCTGTTATCACTGCATTTGTTTGCTTCATAATTTTAACATCCAAGAAAGTACCGTATCTCCTATTTTATCACAGGTGAAATTAATTTTGGGATCAAGCTCATTCATCAAGTCTATTAGCGTGTATACATCACCATCTCTTTCATCCCATACCATGAAGACATCATCTAAATATCTCATATAGTTGTTCTTTATTTTATTGGCAGTGGATTCGCCAAACGAGGAGAGTATTTTATAATATAAGGTATTCTCCAAATATCCCAGGACCAGATTTGCATAATTTGGGGCAAACTTCGTTCCCATTGCTGTTCAAGATACTTGTAGATAATTTGATCCATTAAACTCAAAGGAGTTATTTTCGAGGATCAATGTGCACCCGTCCGAAATCAGGCTAGAGGGTAAACGGTTTGTTTGTTCATAATGATTTTCAAGCCAATAATTTATGGCTTTGTATCCCAATTCATGACGGATGTTGCTATATAGGCTAACTACGTCGAGAGTCACAAACATTTCAGAGTCACTCAGCTGAGAAGGGATTTTATTTAAAAAGTCTAGATTATTCTTTATGTATGCAGGGATGAGTTTTTAGAAAAGGTTGTAGTAAAATATCCAGGAGGTGACCGAGTCTGTGGGTAGGGCAAGCAGGACCAGCAACAATAGGCCTCAAAATAAACTAGTTTTATATTCGAAATTTGTAAGGTACTTTATTTCATCTTTAGTTAGGGAGCTTTCGTATTTTTTTAATGCAGTTTTGATTTTGTTGATGGTGGTTTTATCAACATTGTTAGGGATCCTTTTATATGTTTCGTGATCGTTCAATATTTCCATAATTTTATGTTCATAGAAAATACTGTCCATTAGGACGACTGCTGATCCTTTATCTGCTTCTTTTATAGTTACGTCAGTTTGATTTTTTAGAGAAGCTATTGCTCTGCGTTCATCATATTTAAGATTGGATTTTTTGCATTTGGGGTCATTCGTAATAGTTTTAGTTAGTTTAAGGAAAGTTATGGTTTTGTCCAAAGTCTGGTTTAGGCCACTCGGAGGTTCCCAAGAAGACTTACCTTTAACCAGTGAAATGTTTTCCATTGGTTTGTCATGAAAGTATTCTTTTAGCCTTAGTTTTCGGCAAAAGTAATCGATATCATTGTTAAGCTCTTCTCTATTTTGATCCTTGGGTGTGGGACAGAATTTTAAACCCTTTAGCAAGTATAGTGTGTTCAACGTCACTAAAATTTACTGTGGAAAGATTGATTACTGTTGGGTCTATTTTGGAATTTTCCGCCAATGCCGATTCCCGACAAAATTTCCTCTGCTGTCTGGCTTGTCATTTGGTTGGAGTAGACCTTGAACAGCTGCATTTAGTTGGGAGATTGCAGTGCCTAAACTTTGGAGGGTTGGTTCATGTTGAGAATTTGCATAGCTTGGTTTTTCTGTATTATGCTTCTGATAATGTGTATTCTTATGTGTAATGCTATAAGTATTTAGCTTCCTGTTGATGTTTCTTGTGGCATTAGAAACATGCGTATTACTTTCAGTTTTGTCTTGGTTGTTGTTCATGTCTTGGAAGAAAGTTTGCTTTTTCTCCCATATGCTGTTAGAGAGGTCTTCTTCCTTCTTAATGTCTGAAAGCCAATTTGCTATGAGGTTTTGCCTTACCTCGGGGGATTCGTGTCTGTTTACCAAGGTTTTTATTTGGTTTTCTGCTTCCTCCATGATTTGTAGCTGTTTCTCTGTTTGTTCATCTAATCGTTCAATTTCAGTTTTGACTTTTGCTATTTCTAACTTTTTTTGTCTCTTTGTGTGGTTTTCACTTTGCCCAGGAATAGGTTTTTCTCTGAACTTAGGCGGGATTACGGGTTCAGTTTGCTTAAGAAAAGTATTATAGATGGCGCTGATGCCTGCAGATCTGATATGGTGGTAAAATGCATGTTTTCGAATGTTGAGTTGCTTTTGCCATTCCTCACTATTGGAATCAGATGGTTGTTCTGTAGGCACATCATTGTTTTGTTTTGTTATGCAGTTAGTGTTTGCATTAGAGCTTTCTTTGATTTGAAGAGAGGACAATGTTGCCATTAGTTCTCTCTTATGTTCATTTTGGTTTTCAATGATGGTCTCTTGGTTGGATTGGATTTTTTCTACTGCATACATAAAGAATAATCTAGACTTTTTAAATAAAATCCCTTCTCAGCTGAGTGACTCTGAAATGTTTGTGACTCTAGACGTAGTCTATATAGCTAGTCTATATAAACGTTGCCTATATAGCAACAGCAACATCCGACATGAATTGGGATACAAAGCCATAAATTATTGGCTTGAAAATCATTATGAACAAACAAACCGTTTACCCTCTAGCCTGATTTCGGACGGGTGCAAATTGATCCTCGAAAATAACTCCTTTGAGTTTAATGGATCAAATTATCTACAAGTATCTTGAACAGCAATGGGAACGAAGTTTGCCCCAAATTATGCAAATCTGGTCCTGGGATATTTGGAGAATACCTTATATTATAAAATACTCTCCTCGTTTGGCGAATCCACTGCCAATAAAATAAAGAACAACTATATGAGATGTTTAGATGATGTCTTCATGGTATGGGATGAAAGAGATGGTGATGTATACACGCTAATAGACTTGATGAATGAGCTTGATCCCAAAATTAATTTCACCTGTGATAAAATAGGATATACGGTAACTTTCTTGGATGTTAAAATTATGAAGCAAACAAATGCAGTGATAACAGATGTCCACTATAAAGCTACGGACACAAAACAATATCTGGAATATAACTCGAACCACCCGAGACACGTAAAAAACAACATTCCATTCAACTTAGCACGCAGAATTTGCACAATTGTTTCAGAACCTACTCTGAGAGATATAAGATTAAGTGCATTAAAAGACTTTTTATTGGCTCGTAATTATCCTAAAGGCATAATAAATAATGGAATAAGTCGCGCAAAGCAGATCTCCATCAGCGTACTACGCACCAGTGATAAAGCAACTGACAATACATCCAATGATATACTACCATACATAAGTACATACAATCTAAACTTCGATGATCATTTCAGTGGAGCAAAATCCGCAGTTGCCCTATTACAAACCTCTCAAGAAACTAAGCATATATTTAAAGATGTTTCATTAACAAAGTCGAAGAAACAACCCAGTAACCTTAAGAATATGCTAACCAACTTACCAAGGCCAGATTCAATACGGTACAAAATCAAGGGGTGACGAAATGTGGTAACCCAAGATGCAAATTATGCACACAAATAATAGAAGGGAATCAATTCAAATTTGTAGATACTAATTACACATTTGAAATTAATCATAATATGAATTGTTCCACGCTCAATTGTATCTACGTGATTCGTTGTAATGGCTGTAATTCCATCTACATTGGCGAGACTTCGAATCTTAGACTTAGAACAAACCTGCACAGGGACCACATTAGACATAATACAGGGCTATATGTTAGTACTCACATATCAAAATGTGCTAAAGATAAATCTCCTAATTTTAATATAATGCCCTTTTACAAAGTAAAGAAAGATGACGTTGCTTTGAGAAAGAGTAAAGAAAGTCACTTCATAAATAAATTCAAGCCTCATTTGAATAAAAAACTATAAATAGACTCTGAACGAAAAACAATATTGGAACAAGAACGAAGTATTTTGTTAACTATCATAACCTAAGACAAACATTTTATTGTCTAAAACAGTGACTGGAAATCCACAGAAGAGTACAGAACAAATACCTGACTCTGGAGCCAGCCACTCTTGCACATTTGTATAATAACTGAAGATCTACGAAAGTAGAGAAATGCATTTTAACACTTTTACATAAACATTATTTTAATATGTACACAACAGTCCGAGCCTTCTAATAAGATACTCGGACATACTTTTTAAACCCTTATTTTGTGCATGCAATATATTTTAGATGCAATTGAATTTTAGCACTACAATTTTTTAAACTTTGTGCAGTGAACCTACCCTTTTCTACACACCTTTAGTGTGGAAGCATATTCGCATATATATATATATATATATATATATATATATATATATATATATATATATATATATATATATATATATATATATATATATATATATATATATATATATATATATATATATAATATATATATATATATATATATATATATATATATTTAGACATCAGGACTTTCTATATGGATTTGTTTTTGTTATTGTTATATATAATGTGATCATTGTTGTCTGTCCGTCTACTTGTCTGTTAGTTTGCCAGCAGGTTCTTTTAAAAGACTAATTTAAATGGAACTTGGTGAGTACCTTCGTTTAGTACCTGGATAAATATGATGTCATTGTTACGACCATTATTAGGCACTTTTACTGTAATGCTATTCTATCAATCTATATTTATTATCAAACTGTCTTTTGTGATGTTAACCACTCCGTTAGAACCGCATGGCTTGTCCTACAGTGACTCGCTAGGATCGCCAGGGCAGTGGATGGGGCTACAGTTTGTGTATTAGAGTGTGCTTTATTTCATATGAAAGCTTGTGTCATGGGCAGTCCAGAAAGGCTCTTTTGTTTTCAACCATGTCAAGGCTTTATATATTTAATTGTAAAGTATATGTTTTATCATTAACTAGTAATGATGGGATCTGGGAGAGAGAGAGAGAGTAGAACAGAGTGAGAGGGAGCGCGTAGTGTTTTTCCCCGCTCGATGACGTCACGGCTGGCTGCCTTGTTCGCGGGGGTTGGTGGAGAGAGGTCCTTACCATGCTGCAAGCTCTCTTGCTATTGGTTAGAGGACTTGTAACCGCTTTTTTCCCACGCGGCTCGAGCTGGTGCGAGTATATATACAGTTCCTCGCCACTCTCTCCCTCAGATCTGGTTTCTAGAACGCACCCATCTTTTTCCCTTGCTACCTGTACCCCGCTCGCACCTGAGAATCTTTTCCTCTGCCTACCTCTCTCTTTTTTCATATCTTTCACCACCTTTTATTAATATTATATCCCCTCTGGTTAACTCTGCAAATTCAGCTTAATGCTGGCCAGTTGTATTGTGCGTTAAGGTCTGATATAACCCATGTATGTTAGTTGTTAAGATAAGTGGATCACGAAGCATTGGTTGGCATTTATATTGTTTAAGTACTGCATCCTTTAATTATTAGTGTTCTGCTGGATTAGATAATGCTAGACTAGGAGTCTGATATTATAAGGTATTGTTTCCTATGAGTGCTGGCTTTAGTTAAAAGCTGCACGACATACCTGAGAACTGGAGTTGATTGAGTAAATTCTAGTCTGTGTGCCATTGAGAGTAGAGCATGCACGAATGAGGGCTTTTTGCCTATACCATTCTGCACTGTTCTAAGCTCGTTGTTTGTCTTTGAGGTACGCCAGGAGAACGCTTAATACTTCGGTATTAAGGTTTCTCAAGAGAGCTACCCTTCATTATAACGTAATATTTGACGCACAGACTTGAGATTTGCACTAGGCTATGCAGCATGCCATGCGCACCAGTATCTCGTATCATTGACTCTAGCTAGACTTTATCAGTCACAGTAGACATTAAAGTATATTAACCTAATTACTCTTTTTATGCATACCCATTTATGATTACACAAGCATTTCGCAGCCTAGTTTGATGTATGGAGACACAAACGACTTAGGCTCTTTTTGTTGATAGGAATACTGCATTGTCGTGGCGATTATTATTATTGTTGTGTTTAGGATATTCTTGGCTCCGACGGCATTATATATTCTGCCTTTTTGTGTGCATAGCCTGCACGAGCATTGTTCCGCTGCCTGCCTTTTTGGGTTCCATTTCCGATACGAGCATCTTTATAGCATCTAACATTTAAAGAAGATTCCTTGTTAGTGTTGAAGGACTTTAGTGCACTTTCTTTCATGCAGGAGTGCCTGACATTTATTGATTAAAGTAACGTAAGCTGTAACTTCTCTTACCACCTTACTTTGCATACCATAACCAAGCACCTTCGGTTATAGGTAGTAATAGGCTGTTTTCACATAACATTAAGCCTAGAGTAGACGCACATTTATTGAGAGTTTGATAGCCTATTATTGCATATAGAACTCTGTAGAGTATTTGTGTTCTTTGTTCACTGGGAATATACATCAGAGGTTGGAGCTAGCGCTTTCCGTTGTAACATTTATGCCATTACTAGTCCAATGAATAAGAGCCCTGATATATTTGAACCCCAGTCGTAACAAATGGCGACCTTACCTAGGATTTGGTGAACCTACATTTATTAGCAGGGAACATTTGTTGTTTTGGAGAATATTTTGCGGGGATCAGAAAGAATAATTTTTTTTTGGCAACATAGTATAGCCCTTGAGTATTTCCGAGAATTTTTGTGTGTATATCGAGGTATAAGAGTTTGGGGTGCTTCTTTTCTGAATATTGTGGTGAGAAATTTTTGTGAGCATCATGTCTTATACCGGATCAGAGGAGAATGGAGACACAGTACGTAATGTCGAAACTGAGGAACAGCAGCATGATGAAAGGGTTAATCGGGTGAACTGTGAGGAGGATGCTAGGATATTTTTGCAATGGCCTGTTACTGCCGAGCGGTTGGAGGGTATGGAGCGGTACGGTCTTCAATGCCTGGCCACAGCTATCGGTCATGCGGGTACTAGCGGCATGACCAGGGATAACTTGATAACGTGTGTACTGGGCAGGGTGACTGGTGAGCGAGATGGGTTGAGTGCTCAGAGCCCTTCTAGTCCAGTAAATCTAGCAATCATTTAACTGGACCTAGAACAAATTGCAATAGAAGGTTTTTTGGCTTTAACTTGTTTATTAGGTCCCTCTGATGAACATATAAAAAGTCTCCAACTTTTGGACACTGGGAAAGTGGTTAATTTGCATAAATTCAAGATGGCCGCCGTCCAAAGCTTCAATTTACAGATAACTTTTTTCTGGTTGCTCCTAGACCCTATAAATGTATTACAAACAACGTTTTTTGGCTTTAACTTGTTTATTAGGTCCCTCTGATGAACATATAAAAAGTCTCCAACTTTTGGACACCTGGAAAGTGGTTAATTTACAGCCGAAAAACCTTACAGACAGGCTGAACTGTCTCTTTCACAAGGGGTGACACAGGCACTTTGTGCTTGTATGGGTTTTTTGACCTGTTGTCCCTCTTTTTTATAAAAAAAACAAAAAAATAAACATGACGTAGTATGACGTCATTCAGAGCCAATTATGTAATTCATGATAGGAGTTCGTATTCACTTGGATCATCGGTGCTTGCATCAAAGTTGCTATTTTGACAGAGTCCTTTACATTGACCACATGCACTGGAACATTCAAGCTCATTCCGTTTGCAACTACAGCGTTGAGTGTCACAGTTGCCCTTACACTGACATCTGACCAATTTCAGTAGTGAATCAGGAGCCACTGGCGAATCCATCGTCTTCGGTTCAAGCTGTCCCTTCCGCAGACACCAGCCCCATTTCTCGGGGTCCACACAGTTCCCCATCCATTCCTGGACCTGACAATAAACTCGGAACGAGTGGTATTTGGCTGCATCGGTTGTTGGGGGAAGGCTGTGAACTTCAACGGTAGTTGAACTTTTTGCCACCTTGTTGCAAAACTTTGTCTTTCGCAGTCCGTCAAGGGTGTCATTTCCTTTTCCCCCGTACAAATAAACCAAGGCCTTTTCACCAGCTGATGATATCGCGTCTTTACTTCCACTTTGGCAACAGAATGCTTCTATACATTTCAAGAAACCGTTGTCTTCCCTCACTTTCCTCAAGGCAGCCCCTTTACCAATACCATACAGTCGTGAGGTTGTGTCACATCCACAGAGTGCATGGACAACTGGCAGGACACGACAGATGCTTTCACCGAGAGCTTCTGCTACTGAGTTAATATGCCAACATTTCCCACCTTCCTTGCTCGACTTGAAGTACAAATCATTCATCCCTCGTTCCGCATAATGACACAACAGCACCAACAAGTCTGTGTCCTCACCTATCACATATGTCACGGTTTCCCTTGCATGCTCAATTCCCTTCTTCGCAATCATGACATCTGCATCTGCTGGCGCATTGACACAGTCAATTCCATTTGCCTTGAATGTTTCACACAATAAGTCAATGAAGTTTTGCTTATTGTCCGAGTTTGACAAGAAGTTTTCCTTTTTTGACCGAAGGGGCATGGTTGGAGTGAACATCACCTTTTGACCAAAGACTCCTTTTGATCGTCGATTGTGTGTCATGTCCTTGGTAGTAGGTCCTGATTTATAACCGTCGAATACAACCACCGGGTTGAGAAAGTTTTGGGAAACATGCTTCATGTACATGCTTGCAATGTCCTCAAATGTGTCACCCTTCTTCCATGGAATCCTTTGCAATAAGGAACCACCATCCAGAACATGGGTCACAGTCCTTTCTTCCTCAAATGATTCCAATGACGACTTGGGAACAACAGCAGCTATCTCATCTCCTAGCTGTGGTTTATTGGCTTCCCTGAGCCTCCCCCACTTATCGAACAGAGCAGTAGGGTAGCTAGACAACTCATACGCAAAGACCTCTTCAACACCTAAGTCCCTGTTATTAGCAAAGATGAGGAGCCTCTGGAAAAGGAGCTGTGGGTCGATTGGTACTTTTTCAGCACTGATTGTAACCTTTGCACCCAACGACTCAACTTGATCTTTCTTCCTAAATGAAAAGTCAAAAGCATTGCTACCTTCCATCTTCTGCACAATGTTCATACCAACCTCATACAGTAAATGAGGATTGGCCGAGGCTGGTCCTGTCACACCGTTGGCAATATTCCTGAGTTCATTTGATTCTTGAAATGGATCATAATCCTTGAAGAATGCGAGAACCTTCTCTGTGTCCTTCCTATCTCGTTCACGCCTTGCTTCAGTCATTTCTTTGTGCTGCTCAGAGGTGTGGAAATGCTTCCCTGTCAGTTCTTGCATAACTTCACTCACCTCAGCGCAGGCTGGCATAGCAAGTAACCAGCGCAGGCGTTGCGTTTCCTCCATGCCCCTACCACGTGTCAATCCACCATTCGTTTTCAAAGAGCGCATCAAAACCTGCTCTATAACCAAGTCGCTTGGCAGTCCTGCCCACAGCCGATCACTTCGGCGGATCACAAATAGACCGGAGTTCAATTGACAGAACATGTCTGGGTTGAGCTGCTCAAGTTCAATCATGTCTTGAATGTACACATGGGCTGACTTGGCATAATTGTTATGACCACACGCTGCAAAGTACGGCAACATCTCCTGGAGTGTTCCGAGGTACAGTAGGAAATCGCCCATTCTCAGTGCCCTCAGGAAGCGACGCAGCAGGTCAATCATGTCCATGTATTGAATCCATAGCTTTCCCATCTTATGCTCTGCTAAGGAGCTCTTCTCAGCTTTAAGTTTTTCAGAAATTCTGTTGAAAACGTCTTTACTGCAGACTTCATCCGGTGAAACGTCTTCACGCAACAGCTTATCCAAAAGATCTGCAGCCTCCTGGAAGTCCTTGCATGCGTCACTTTCCTCATCTACCATTGAGAGGTTGACACCGTATGCCCTGCCTAACACAATCGAACTCAAGGCTGTGTCAACCAAGAAGTGGCCTCTGATTGCTCGTGCATAGGCTTTCCCACTCAGCATTTGGGTCACAGCATTTTCAGCGTATATAAGTTCCAAAACCTCCTTAAGCCCAGATGCTTCCATAACATGGCCCATGCATCCCAAAAAGCTCATCACAGAGTGAAAGCCACCAAGGTTCAAAACAATGGGTTTCAGTTCGCTTCCTTTCTTCTCATGAACAATGATCGTCTTCGCTTTCCAATAAAGCGGTTGGTCGAAGGTCAGCATTGGCGTCGTTCCCTGGCGATGGCTTTCCGCAGCAACGAAGTGAAGTGTTGAGTAAATACAACTCATGTCCGTAGGGTCCATGTCAATCATGGGCAAGAAATGGACGGATGATTTCCCTGGCACACACTCTGCATTAAGCCGGACCAGCCTGGTCGTTTTGGTCGAAGCAACCATGACGTTTTCCACAGTATGTCCAGATTTTCAAGCTTGTCAGATGCTGAAATGGGGTCAAGCTTTCTAAATTCGAGAGGCCCACCCTTCTTGCGAACACTGCGGTAGTATTTGATTTCAATTTGAGCTGCCGTGAAGTTGTTTTCAGGTGACTGCAATCTTGGTATTGATGTTGTGTCTCTTACTTCAGGGGTGACAGCAACAATTATACCCATACCATGGTATGTTCCTCGCCCATCAAGCGTACGCAAGTTGTGATCAACATTGTCTGCAACGAACTGTCCAAACCTGCCTGCAGTGGATATGTTGGTGCCCCTGAAATTGGCAGCACACTTCGAAAACCTCAAAACTTCTGCGTAAGGCAGACAGAAGCCGTGGCTGTGTAAACTGTCCACAAGAAAGCGGGAACCAAAGTGCTGGTGCATTTGAACCGCCAATCCATACTGAATGGGTGCTACAATGGCCCTTGGTCTGGTAAGTTGCACGATACTTTGTCCAATTGATGCAACTTCAAGATCACATGACTTGCCACTGAACGTCTCTTGCAGCAATATACGAAGGGACTGCGGAACGTACGCCACATTCTTTTCCAGCGACCGGAGTTCAGAAGGATCTGGATAGAAATCTCTACAAGTATCAATGTTCTTTATATCTGCTTTGATCAACCGTGCCGCAGCCCTGACTATCTTTCTTTGTTCTGCTTCCTCATCATCAGTCTGTGGTGAGTCTTTGAATTGTTGCAAAATCTTTGCAGCACTTTCTTTGACAGTTACAACATCGCTGCGTCCATGCACGTTACTAATAACCAGTTCATCCCCAAAATATGAAATAAGTTTCTGTTTCATGTATTTTACACTATACGCTTCAACATCAGGGCACAACTGGGACATTCTATCAACGAGATCAACCACTGTAGTCTGTTCATCATCATTGCCACTGACTAGGTCCTCGATTGCGAGTAGAAATGCTTCCTCTCGTGAGGCATCTACTTTGCGACCCTTGCGAGGAGGTTCACTGTCTGCGGAATCACGATATTTGGAGGGGATCTGCCTATGTGTCTGGAAATTTGAGCTGCACTGCTTGTGATATATTGCGTCAGCTGCTGGAAGATCGCGTGCAAAGTTAATTCGGCCTCTAACAGTGTCAGCCCACTCATCAGCCCTGGCATCACATGCAGAAAGTATTGTCCTTTGAAAGTTGAAGGTGCGTACTGGATACACTTCTTCTGAATCATGCTTTGTGTCCAAATAGATTTTTGTACCACAAAAAAAGCAGTTCTCTGTAAAACAAAAGTCTGGTGTCTGAGAACGAAGAGCAGGTTTTTCAGGACGTTTCTTCTGCTTCCCAGGAATTCTATTTGGCTTCGTATTGACATGCTTCTTTCGGCAATCAATGTGCACCGTTTGGCCCTTGGACACGGTAATTGATGGCGTTCCACGTTCAGTACTGGCCTTGTTGATAGTATCTGCTCCCTTCGCCCTCAGCTTGACTGTTTCTCCTTCGTCTAACGTGTTTGAGCAAATGCCGCAGGGATTATGCACCACCTCTTCTTCCATGGCTTCGGTAGATGTCGCACCAATCTGTTGAAACAAGAAACAAGATGATGGGATTAGTATAGGCCTAGGCAAAATGTAATAGACAATAATGTGCAGTAAAGGTAGGGCTTGACCTAGAACAAATTGCAATAGAAGGTTTTTTGGCTGTAAGTTTTGGCTGTAAGGTTTTTTGGCTGTAAATTAACCACTTTCCAGGTGTCCAAAAGTTGGAGACTTTTTATATGTTCATCAGAGGGACCTAATAAACAAGTTAAAGCCAAAAAACGTTGTTTGTAATACATTTATAGGGTCTAGGAGCAACCAGAAAAAAGTTATCTGTAAATTGAAGCTTTGGACGGCGGCCATCTTGAATTTATGCAAATTAACCACTTTCCCGGTGTCCAAAAGTTGGAGACTTTTTATATGTTCATCAGAGGGACCTAATAAACAAGTTAAAGCCAAAAAACCTTTTATTGCAATTTGTTCTAAGTCCAGCCCTACTTTGACTGGTCTATTCGGCCATGCTTCCCCTACACTCGACTCCCAGCCATCCCAGTAGTTTGCCTACCCCGGGTACGCTTCCACAGGTGGGTGGTGACTGGCAGGGTAGGTTGCCCCTGGGGGGACCACCGGTAATTTCAAACATTGTAGCACCTTCACCTCCTCAAGGGTTATCTCCAGAATTATTGCTTCAGCTCGAATTAGCTAAGATTCAGCAGCAAATATAATTAGCCAAGATAGAAGAGAGAAAAAGTCACCAGCAACAAAGGGCAGGTGAGCTTCAGCAGCAAATAGAGCTAGCAAAAATCCAAGCTGAGTCGACTAAGTACTGTGCCGACAGGGACGTAGAGAAGTCGCGAGTAGAGACAACGGGACAGCGACTTGGGGCTGGTAACCGTGTTCATGAGCAGTCTCTCTCGCACTTATTGAAACTGGTTCCGGTGTTTGATGAGAGTGGTGTAACAGAATTTTTCACACGCTTTGAGAAGAAGTGCCAGGAACACCAGTGGCCAGAGAATAAATGGGCAGCACTTGTATCCTCTAGATTAATAGGCAAGGGTCTTAAAGCCTACGATGCATTACCTTTGGAGTTATGTATTGTGTACGAGGATCTCAAGGAGGCTGTCCTGAGGGCTTACGAACTGCAACCAGAAACGTACCGTTTGAAGTTCCGGGGTGTAACTAAGGGAAGAGATAGCACCTTTTTGGAACACGCCCGGGACTTGTCCGATGCTATGGGGAACTGGCTCCGATCTGAGAAGGTAACAACGTTTGATGGAGTTAAGCAGTTGATGATGTTGGAGCAGTTCTTTAAGAGCACGGGCGGTGATCTAACTTTGAACTTAAAGGAGAAAAACCCAAGAACTCTAGTAGAAGCAGCAGAAATGGCTGATCTACGGCTGTCGTTGATTCGGGGTTGCGGGTCCTCACAGAAGTACGATGCAAGTGCTAGGGACCGTTATCCTCCCCCTCCCCGTAGCAATGACACATTTAAACCAAAGAGCAATGAAACTAAAACTGAAGCCAAACCTACCACCACACCGTATGTGAAAAGTCAGGGGCCTTTTACATCACAGTATAAGCCGAAACCGAAATTTATGTGTTTTAGGTGCCACCAGGAGGGTCATAAGGCAAATGAGTGCCCTAGTCGACCTCCTCCGGCAGCCGTGTCTTTTGCTCACGGCATTGGAGTGTTCAAGAGGACATCGGAGTTTGTTAGAGGCATTTCTTCCGAGGTAAATACACTGCCAGTGCAGAAGGATCCGGAAGGCTTATTCCCTGTCCGTGATGCCTTTAGTGACCACAGGGGACTCGGTTGTGTGGAGTGGGGGGGTAGAAGACATGAGGTGAGAATTTTGCGTGACACTGGGGCATCGCAAACACTGTTGAGAAATTTCACTGGTAAACCTGTCAATACGGCGCGGGTGGTTGTGGTTCAGGGAGTTAATGCGACAAGGTCATACCCGCTTGTAAGAATGAAGGTGGAAGTTGATGGTGTGACTCGTGACCTGGATGTAGGAATTGTGGAGAAGTTACCTGTTGGGGGAGTCGACCTCCTTCTTGGCAACGACTTTGCGCGGCCTACTTCTGAGGCTCCACCCTTAGTCGTTGTCGAGAAGCCGGCCGACGTGAGTAGGGTGGAGCAGGAGTGGGTTGGGAAGTGTCCGGGGCAGCCTATGGAGTGTGTTGTCACCGGAGATTCTGCATCCAGGGAGTCACATTCTGGTCAACAATCTTTAGATCAGCGGAGGAAGGGTACCGAGAAGGGGTTGAAAGTTGATGCGGTTGAGAGTTTAGTGTCAACGGACCATCTCGGGGACTCATTATTAGGACCACATTTCGAGTCTGGAGAAGACCCAGTAACTGTTCCTGAAGGGGCAGAGGATGGGCTTAAAAAGACGAAAGAGTTGAAGGAGGACAGTGATGCACAGTCGGGAGATGTAGCACCAAGGTACCCTGACGCGTACCCTATGAGAAATGGGTCGGCGAAAACGGTGATCCGAAGCTTGCTAGTGTATTTTTCCCGGTATGGTTACCCGCAGGGGATTCAGTCAGTCCGGGGACCCAACTTCACTTCTAGCCTCTTTGTACAAGCAATGCCGCAGCATGGGATTGTTGGGGTTGTGTCATCTGCATATCATCCGGAGAGCCAGGATGTGTTAGAGCGATGGCACTCAGCCTTGAAATCTGTGCTTCGTTGTTGTTGCTTTGAGAGTGGGAGGGATTGGGATCTTGGCCTGCCATGTGTTTTGTTTGCTGTGTGGGAGGTACCTGGGGAGAGTTTGGGATTCAGCCCTAATGAGCTCGTCTTTGGACACCGTGTCAGAGGGCCTCTCCATATGGTTGACGAAGTATGGGAGGGCGCAGAAAAACCTTGTTCTATGCTCAATTGTGTCCTCAACAGTCGAGAACGGATGTTGCGCAGTCTGGAGTTGGCTGGCCATAATTTGACTAGCTCTCAGGCCCTCAGGAAGGACAGGTACGACCTCAAGGTTGAACTCAGGGAGTTTCACGTGGGTCAGGAGGTGTTGATTCTACTGCCCCTTGTAGGTCACCCCTTATCCGCGAAGTACGCTGGTCCTTATAGGGTGGTGGAGGAGCTATCAGACCTGGATTACTTGGTAGCCACTCCAGACAGACGGAAGCGCAATCAGTTATGTCATGTTAATCCCATGAAGGAGTATGGGAGGCACCCCCCTGAGCCTCTCACTGTGCCTGTGATGTCGTTTAGCAGTCAAGGTGGAGAAGGAGAACGGGACAGTCAAGCTCAGGTGGAGGATAACTGGAAGGATAAGAAGTTCAAATGGGTGCCTGAGTGTGAGAAGGTGTTTAGAGAAGTAAAACACCTGTTGTGCACTCACCCGATCCTCAGGGCCCCTGACTTTAGCCTACCTTTCCAACTAGCAACGGAGGCTAGTGGTGTGGGGGCTGGTGCCGTCCTTGTGGAAAAGGACGATGATGGGCTGGAGCATCCTGTTAGTTTCTGCTCGGAGAAGTACAATTCGGCCCAGGGGAGCTGCTCTGTTGTCGAGGAGGAGCTGCTGGCGGTTGTGCTTGCGCTGGGGCATCTCAAGGTCTATGTTCCAGCCTATGGTCCGGTCGATGTAGTTTACCCAGATCATCACCCTCTCAAGTTCTTGGACCAGTTTCACAATCGGAATATGAGGCTGACCAGGTGGTCACTAAGGTTATTGGTATATAACCTGGACATACGCCATATTGCCGGTTGTGACAACGTGGTTGCAGATGGTCGTTCAAGGGTATATGATCCTGGGTAGATTGACACACGGGTAGCCTCCTGCTTTAGTTTGAATAGTATTTTGCGCTTGGTGCTTGTTGGCTCGCGGTTGTAGCCCAGCGTATTGGGTCGTAAAGCAGAAGTTGAGCGTTTGGTATAGAAGAAAAACTAGGCTTACCCCTATAGTGCAGCCGAAATAAACAAATTATAAACATAAAAATCAAATAAAAACTCTTTCTTTGATAGTTGAATTTTTTTAGTATGTTATAGCAGTAATTCTGAGTTGCACTCCTCTCAGAATGCTGGGCTAGAGAAGCTCGCTCTTGAGGAGCATAACTACATATAATTTAACCTATGGTGTTGGGGAGGGTTATAATTTTGAAAAATGTTTTGTTGAAGAACTGTGCCAGATATTTTACTGCCGCTGGGTGATGGGAAGTGGAGATATAGCAGGGGTTCTAACCATCAGATTTTTGTGAGCCTTGGGGCCTCTGAGAAAAATCTTGGGGGGAGGGTGTGACGTTAACCACTCCGTTAGAACCGCATGGCTTGTCCTACAGTGACTCGCTAGGATCGCCAGGGCAGTGGATGGGGCTACAGTTTGTGTATTAGAGTGTGCTTTATTTCATATGAAAGCTTGTGTCATGGGCAGTGCAGAAAGGCTCTTTGTTTTCACCCATGTCAAGGCTTTATATATTTAATTGTAAAGTATATGTTTTATCATTAACTAGTAATGATGGGATCTGGGAGAGAGAGAGAGAGTAGAACAGAGTGAGAGGGAGCGCGCAGTGTTTTTGTCCCGCTCGATGACGTCACGGCTGGCTGCCTCGTTCGCGGGGGTTGGTGGAGAGAGGTCCTTACCATGCTGCAAGCTCTCTAGCTATTGGTTAGAGGACTTGTAACCGCTTTTTTCCCACGCGGCTCGAGCTGGTGCGAGTATATATACAGTTCCTCGCCACTCTCTCCCTCAGATCTGGTTTCTAGAACGCACCCATCTTTTCCCTTGCTACCTGTACCCCGCTCGCACCTGAGAATCTTTTCCTCTGCCTACCTCTCTCTTTTTCATATCTTTCACCACCTTTTATTAATATTATATCCCCTCTGGTTAACTCTGCAAAATCAGCTTCATGCTGGCCAGTTGTATTGTGCGTTAAGGTCTGATATAACCCATGTATGTTAGTTGTTAAGATAAGTGGATCACGAAGCATTGGTTGGCATTTATATTGTTTAAGTACTGCATCCTTTAATTATTAGTGTTCTGCTGGATTAGATAATGCTAGACTAGGAGTCTGATATTATAAGGTATTGTTTCCTATGAGTGCTGGCTTTAGTTAAAAGCTGCACGACATACCTGAGAACTGGAGTTGATTGAGTAAATTCTAGTCTGTGTGCCATTGAGAGTAGAGCATGCACGAATGAGGGCTTTTTGCCTATACCATTCTGCACTGTTCTAAGCTCGTTGTTTGTGTTTGAGGTACGCCAGGAGAACGCTTAATACTTCGGTATTAAGGTTTCTCAAGAGAGCTACCCTTCATTATAACGTAATATTTGACGCACAGACTTGAGATTTGCACTAGGCTATGCAGCATGCCATGCGCACCAGTATCTCGTATCATTGACTCTAGCTAGACTTTATCAGTCACAGTAGACATTAAGTATATTAACCTAATTACTCTTTTTATGCATACCCATTTATGATTACACAAGCATTTCGCAGCCTAGTTTGATGTATGGAGACACAAACGACTTAGGCTCTTTTTGTTGATAGGAATACTGCATTGTCGTGGCGATTATTATTATTGTTGTAGTGTTTAGGATATTCTTGGCTCCGACGGCATTATATATTCTGCCTTTTTGTATGCATAGCCTGCACGAGCATTGTTCCGCTGCCTGCCTTTTTGGGTTCCATTTCCGATACGAGCATCTTTATAGCATCTAACATTTAAAGAAGATTCCTTGTTAGTGTTGAAGGACTTTAGTGCACTTTCTTTCATGCAGGAGTGCCTGACATTTATTGATTAAAGTAACGTAAGCTGTAACTTCTCTTACCACCTTACTTTGCATACCATAACCAAGCACCTTCGGTTATAGGTAGTAATAGGCTGTTTTCACATAACATTAAGCCTAGAGTAGACGCACATTTATTGAGAGTTTGATAGCCTATTATTGCATATAGAACTCTGTAGAGTATTTGTGTTCTTTGTTCACTGGGAATATACATCAGAGGTTGGAGCTAGCGCTTTCCGTTGTAACATTTATGCCATTACTAGTCCAATGAATAAGAGCCCTGATATATTTGAACCCCAGTCGTAACACTTTATATCTGTCTATTTGTCTCTTTCCCAGTATCTGCATCTATCTGCCTATATTTGAAAGTAGAAGTCCAAAATTATATTTGTAACGTTGGAATAGTTTTTATTCGGGTGTTGGTGAGGTTTCTGTTCTTTCAACAACATTACCAATGTTAAGAGGAACGCCGGTAAGTTTGACATAATTAATAAATACACCATTCGGCGAGGTACACTTTATTGACCAGAAAAGAAGCTATCTGCGAATCTATGTCAATAAAGTGCTCCTCCTCACATGGTGTTCATAATCATTATTGCCAACTCTAATCTACGGCTCACAATAATTTCCCTTTGATATGTTTTAACACCTTATTGGCGGGCTAGGCGGTCTATTTATATGTACCGCCCAGCAGGGTGTTTTTAGCCAAAATAGGGCTGTTTACGTGATCATTTTCATGCCTAAATAAGACCCAGAGCGTAAAACAAGCATCTATCCCTGAAAGGGCATAAACAGAGTTTCCAATGACACCACAACGATCCTTGTATGACCGCTAGTTTTCTTGCAACAACCGCGCAACACGAGTGCAAAAACCATGTAATTCGGTACTTTCCCCATACATTTCAGTATGTAGCGAGTGTGAGAGGGTGGAGGAGGGTGGGATTCGTGTCAGTAGGCCCGCCGCGGTGGTCTGGAGCAGTCATACGCTCGCTACTCTCCTGCCACCACTTGTCTCTCTCTCTCAGCAACATTACGTGCTGAAATTGCCACACGACCTATGTCGCGCGCTGCCACATAGTCCAAATTTATTTAACTCGACTTATGTTGCGGGCCGCCAGTTAAGGGTTAACCTTTGAATTCATCTAGTGTACAAACTTATTATGCATTCATGAGTACCGGTATGTTTCTTATAATTGCATATCTTTTATATCACTTGTTATAAGAACTGTAATTCTATATACCTGGGTTAACGTCTTGTGGGTTACTATGTTATTTTGCTTCATTATTATTGAGGATTTTGCTTGTTATTATAATGTTCGAGCCATGTATTTTAGCTTGTCCCCGAGGCTAACAAAAATGCCTTTCCAGATTTCCTTCAAACTCTCTCTCTCTCTCTCTCTCAGAATGTCCTTGTTCTTGAGTTTTACCTATTTCTTTTTGTATTGCATGTTCTTCCTCCTCCTTCTCGTCTGTGTTTTCCTCTTGTGTTGTGTCCTGCTCCTCCTCACCCCACCTCTATTTCCCTCTACTCTTCCTTTATCTTTCTTCTTCTTCCTTCTCCTCACCCTCCCCTTCTCTATTCCTCTCCTCCCCTACATCTACCCTCCATTCTTCCTCCTCCTCCTCCCCTTCCCTCCTCACTAATTCACTACTTCACTAATTGGTGTCCTCTTTCTGCTCTCCTAATTTGGGTCATGTTCTTCCAACTCTTATCATCCTCTCTTCTTTCCTTTCTTCTTCTTCTTCTTCTTCTTCTTCTTTTTTCTGTTTTTTTATTCTACTTCTCCTTCCTCATTCTTCTACTTCAATTTTGCTATGTTCTAAAATGGTATTATTATATATAATATCTGTACTCTTTCCTGGTTTTTGTAAGCTTGGCCTTTGGTGTAGTTGGTAGTAACGCTAGACTCAGAACCGAGAAAACTGAGTTCGATCCCCTTCAGGTGGAGATGTTTGGGTGTATCTTCACATCTGATGCCTCTGTTCATCTACAGTTGAATATGAATAGTCAAGAGCACAAAAGGTGACATACCCATTTAAATAAGTATCAAACGCAAAGAAGACAATACATTACTTTATTTTAGCCGAAATTAATCATAAATTGGCCTTAAAGGGTTAACGATTCAAATTGATGTAACCTTTAAACACCTTTGCTGCGGTGCCCGTCACAAGACGGACACCAAAATCTGGTTATTATGTGTCATGGGAGTAAGGCAAACGAGTGCAAGCAGCGCGGGAGCCCTTCATCCGTCGCCCACCATGGTTGGGCCGGCACTGACGTGTGAGAGTATTCTCCCGCACCATTGCAGAGTTGCACATAGGGAAAACAGCTCAAAATCGCTCATATTTAGCGATTTTGGCCGATTTTGCAAGATCGTTGCAAGACAACCAGACATCATACAGAGATGATTCGGGTGTCATTGGAAAGCTCCATTACTGTACTTTCATGGATATATAATTGTATTACATTCTAGCCCTTGTTTATGCATGAAAATGTGCAGAGAATGAAGGTCTTCTAGTGCTAAAACCCCTGCAGGCAGGGGGTTAAACGCTGAGAACTGAACATGGGATTTACTTAGCAGAGATTTGTGATGTATATATGTTCTGAGGCAATAGTCTGTGATAAGGTGTTCCAAATACTAATGAGTTACTCTGGATAAACTTGCGCTAAACCCTATTTGATCGGAGGGTGGTCTTTTTGGACCTCCCTTGTTTCGCCCCATTAGTTTGGAGATTTTAGGAAGCCTCACTTCATTAATTTGGCGATAATCAGACGTTTCACCTCATTCAGGTGTCAATTTTTTTTTCTTTTCTGGACTTCACAATTTTTTTGTTTCTGGGTCAGCAATTGCAAGACCGTAACATAGAAGAAATCGACCTTTGCCCGGGACTTTTTTCCATTAATTATTTTACAAATTTAGCTTAGCTGGGTGAGCATTTTCATAGGTTGAATGAAGTCTGGCAAGGTGTCTTTGATAGGTTAGGGGTTAAACTAAAGTACATTGCTCGATAAAGCAAACAAAATCCTCAAACGAAATATCATAAACACAGAATATCATAATAACCCACAGAAGGCCGGATTAGATAGTGTTAAGAAATGGCCTAAGATTATTTATCGTCGACCCCTTCAATACAATGACGTCAGTTATATTTACTGGCTAACGTTAGTGGATTTTACTTTCCTTAGGAAGGACATCTAGAAATCGAAGGTTAAAGAGTATTGTTCCTTTATTCAGCACGATGACGTAATGTTTATCGTATTTGTTCTACCATTATACGGATATCTTTAGATTATCATCAACCTCTAGGACTCAAAGGGGTAAATACAATCTCAAGAAACCCTCTGTATAACATAGGTCCTTCTTAAGCTGTATAAAATGATCTTTATTTTCCAGCATAAAAGATAAACAGGTTTCATCGTACTGAAGGGGTTAACTTCCTCATACCCTTTCAACCCTTAACCCCTTCTGTACCGACGACGTTTTTAAAACTTTATTCTGGCTACTTTTATACGATTTTATTCAGTTTAAAAAGGTCCTCTAGCAATAAACAGGCTTCGAAATATCTTACTTGACCCATTTTACTACCACTGATCCTTCTTAAACTGCACAAAATCGTCTAAATATAGCTAAAATAAAATTGAAAATACGTCGCCAGTACAGAAAGGTTAATATAATGGCACACAATAGACTAACTAGAAAGAATGCGTCATGGTGTACTATAAGAGTTAATGACCATATTCTTGTTCTACTCATTCACCAATTTGTATTCCCCCCCCCCCCCCTCTCTCTCTCTCTCTCTCTCCTCCGTCATTAAATCCTTCACCACCATTTCGTCCTCTTCCCCTGCTTCCTTCTCTCAATTTCACTTACTCCTTTTTGTTTTATTCCTCTTTTTCCACCATTTCTTCCTGCCCTCTTCTTTCTCCCCCCTCCTCTTCTCCTTCTCATCCTCTTCCTACTCTCTATTTATCTTCCTCCTCATACTTCTATTTATCTTCCTCCTCATACTTCTATTTATCTTCCTCCTCATACTTCTATTTATCTTCCTCCTCATACTTCTATTTATCTTCCTCCTCATACTTCTATTCCTCCTTCTCCACCATTTCATCCTGTCTTCTTTTTTCTCCCCCTCTTCTTCCTCTTCTGCCTACTCCACTTCCCTATGCTTCCATCTTCTTAATCTTCCATTTCTTCTTCTTCCCCCTATCCTCTCATTCTCTTCTTCCTCTCTTCCTTCATATCATTCTTCCATTCTCCCTCTTTTCCTCCTCCTCCCTCCTCCTCCTTCTTCCACTTCTTGTCCTTCCCCACCCAACTATAATAATTCACTGGCCTCCACCCACCCGCCCACGCCCATCCACCTACATTCACCCTTGTCTGTCCTTCCACCTCTCTCTCGCTCTCTCTTTCTCTCTCTCTCTCTCTCTCTTTCTCTTTCGCTCTCTCTCTCTCTCTCTCTCTCTCTCTCTCTCTCTCTCTCTATATATATATATATATATACTGTATATATATATATATATATATATATATATATATAATACTGTTTATATAATATACTGTATATATATATATATATATATATATATATATATATATATATATATATACATATATATATAAGAGGTTATCTCTGCCTTGTTTACCATTGGTTTCCCGGTGGTAGAAACAGAATAAGTATCTATCTATCTATCTATCTATTGCCTGACGCCGTGATCCCAGAAGGGGTGGCCACGAACGAACCGCCCCATGCACCTCTGTCCCCAGTCAGTCGACGCCCCTCCCCCCAACCAGCACCGCCCTCGTTCATATACCAGAATAAGTATGTGATTGTTTAACACAATATTTCTCGTATATATTTTCTATTCATTGGCTCTGAGTGTTGTTTTGGTGTTGTAGCGTTTTTAGCATTATTATTGAAGGCGTAATCCTGTTGGCCAATCAGAAGGTAGGATTTACTCAGGTGTGCCCGCTGGATTTGCACCAGATTAGCTATCCTAGTTGTTACCCTGGCCCCCAGGTGCTCTTAGCCAATCACAGGCCTCCCTAAGCGCATCCCGACACCCGCCTCTCACCACCTCCTAAACGCCCATCTCATAACTTGCCCTCCGTTCATTCCCGTATTTTTTATCCCGGTAAAAAGCATTCTGATGTAATGGTGCCAACTTCTTACTCCCGTCAGCCACTGAAAAACATCACGAATATGCTGCCGGGAAGTTATTACGGTAAAAGTGATACAGAGGAGGGCGAGCGTTTACTTCCAAGATCCAGGGCCTACCCTGACGAGTCCCGGCGCATGCCTCAGTCAATCACAGACCAGCGTTTGTTTCGGCGAGGGCGGGTATAAAGGGAGGTGGGTGGGGCCAGTGGATTCACACAGAGACAGGCACTAGCCTGAGCAACACTCGCTCTTTAAAGGCGACAACCACCCACTTATCTTCCCAACCACCATGGGAGATAAAACAAGAGAAGGCACCAGGCCTGCAACACAGTCTAGAGGCAGCCTATCAAGAAAGCAAAGCCAGATTAAGTCGCTCGGCCTCTGCACAAGTAGTACAGCTGATATATCCAGCTGCTTGCAGACATATTACTAGTCTGCATACGGTGTCACAGGAGATCCAGAATAGAAACCAGGTGGTGGATGGTACAGAGAAGCTCTACCTTGTATACTGGCCGGTCCTGAGATGGCAATGGCGAAGAATTGATGGTGAAGAAGGAGACCAAGCATTTTATTAAAAGACCCGTATGGGCCCGAACAGAATTAACGAGAGAGAGAGATTTTGACAGACTGCCTTGTAAACCCTAACCTCTACTAAAAAAGGGCTAGAGAAAATGGGCTGTAAATAGCCACATCTATTTTCTGGTTGACCCCTCCCAAAAGGTAAAATATTAGCTAAATTACTCTAATCATTTATGAGTTAAGGGGGTTGATGTTCAAGAGTTTTGGACTACTTACTTGAAGCAGGGTATAGTACCCTATATTTAGACAAATAAAAATAGAGAGATGAAACCTACTCTATTGGCTGCTAATAGTACTTCATAAAAACAGCTCAAGAAAAGTAAGATAATAGTTGGCACCCGTTGTAACGAGTCTCATCAATACCTCTCTGAGATTCAACCCCTAACCATTCCGGTTATGAGAGAAAGGCTATTACAATTTTCCGTGGCTTATAATATACCTCCAGTACCCAAAAGGGTAAGTACGATCTCACCATACACTCTGAATAACATAAGTCCTCCTTGAACTGCATAAAATCGCCTAACTTTAACCAGAAGGTAAGAAGGCGTCATCGTGCTGATGGTATTGAATGGTTTAGTAAGTGGTAACCCAGTTTTTATTAGAAGGAACAAGTGTAACTCTCACAGTAACTGAGATATAATATACTGTATATCTACTTATTATTATATAAAAAAATGTATGCCAAATTTTGTATGCATAACCTGAGTGGCTAGAGTTCGAACACCAGATAGGTATATACTGTATTATGAGGATCATTATGTGTTTGTACAAAGGAGTACAAAGGAAATCAAGCAACAAAAGGTCTAGTGACCCCTCTAGGCTTGTTGTCCTCCAGAACACTGAGTATCAAGTGTCCAAACAGTGGGTTAGAGTGGGTAAGGGAACATTGGAAAGGGAACTACTGCCATGGAACTAATGTCCGTGGCAGGTTAGGAAGTTAGTAGGGGACAGATAGGTTAGTAACATAACACAGTTATAAGTGATCTTTCGTATATCTGGGAAAAAGAGAGTAACGTCTTAGTAATATACATTCGCAATAATCCTTGATGAATTTGAGGGGGGAAAAAAATCAAGTTATTTACCTACAAACGCAGGCAGTCAGTCGCGGGTTTGATGCAAGATATTTGTCTAGGCGAAGTTTAAAAGAATCAACGGTGCTACAGTCTATAACGTCTCGGGGAAGCCCATTCCACAAGTTGACAACTCGATTGAAGAAGAAATTCTTAGATTTGTGTGATTTGAAAGATTTACCAATAATTTTGCAACCGTTTCCCCGCTGGTAATTACATTGGTCGATAGTGAAGTACTTACTACAGTTCATATTGTCCATGCCTTTGATGATTTTGAACACTTGAATTAAGTCGCCTCTTAATCTGCGCTGGGTTTAAGGAAATAGATTTAATTCTCTAAGACGCTAGTCGTATGGTTTGTTCTTTAGGCTAGGTATCATTTTGGTAACTCTACGTTGAACTCGTTCTACCTTGTCTATATCTTTTTGGTAATAAGGGTACCAGGATTGAACGCAGTATTCCAGAAGAGGGCGGACTAAGGAATTGTAAAGGGTTAGGATAACTTCTTTGGATTTATGCTCAAATGACCTGCCTATAAAGCCAATTATTTTGTTTGCCTTCTTAACAACTACTGAACATTGCTGACTCGGTTTTAGGTTACTCGATATTGTTACTCCCAGATCGGTTTCTCTATCTACAATCTTAATCTGAGTGCCATTCATCGAATAGTTTGCTTTCTCATTTCGGTATCCGATACGTAGTACTTTACATTTATCCGCATTGAAACTCATTTGCCAAATTTGGGCCCAACATGACAACTTAACTAGATTGTGTTGCATATTGTCAACTTGTTCTTTTGAGAGTACGCTATTTGCAATTTTTGTATCGTCAGCAAACTTTGAGATTGTACTGGTGAGACCCTCATCTACAGTATGTCGTTGATGTAAATTATAAAGATAATTGGTCCTAGTAATGATCCCTGGGGTACCCCGCTACTTACATTGGTCCATTTAGATGCCTTACCTTTTATGACTATTCTTTTCTTTCTGTCGCTGAGCCAATTTTATATCCGTTTCAACACACCATCTTGTATTCCATGCCCTTTTAGTCTTAGCAGTAAACGTTTGTGGGGAACTTTGTCAAAGGCCTTTTGAAAATCAAGGTATATAATGTCTACAGCTTTACTCTCATCATAGAGGTTGAGGATATCGTGGAAGAAGTCTAAGATGTTTGTTAAGCAGGAACGTTTGTTACGAAAGCCGTGTTGAGTATCTTTAAGTATAATATTTTCCTCTAAGTGATTTACGAGTCTGTCTCTTATGAGTGTTTCTACCATTTAACATACAACTGAGGTTAAGCTAATTGGACGATAGTTACTGTGTAGGGATTTGCTGCCTTTTTGTAATATCGGTGTTACGTTGGCTGGCTTCCACTGATCAGGCATAGTTCCAGACTGCAAGGATTTACTGAATAGCAATGTCAGTGGTCTAGAGATCTCATCCTTAGCTTCCTTTAGAACTCTAGGTGAGATTATATAAAGTCCAGGCGTTTTATTTACCTTGAGTTCATCTAAACATTTCAATACTTCTCTCTCTGTAATGGTGATATTGCTTAGAACATTAGAACTATCAATTTGAATCGGCGATGCTGTAGGGATATCACTGAGGTCTTCTGATGTAAAAACTGATGCAAAGAAGGTATTGAGGGCATTACTCATTTGTACTTCGTCTTTGGTGTATTCCCCATTTTCATCGATTAACGGTCCAACAGTTGAAGTAACCACTTTTTTCTTTCTAATATAACTATAGAATTCTTTACTTTGATTTGCAACATGTAACTCCAGGGTCTTTTTACTTTGCTTAATTAACTTTTTGGCTGTGCGTCGTAGTTCTACAAATTTCAACCGTTCTTCGTCATTTTGTGAGAGTATTAATCTATCATTAGCAATCTTTTTAGCAAGCAAACAGTTTGAAACCTCTTTATTCCACCATTTGGGCTTATCATTATGGCCTGTAAGCCGTATTTTCGATGGTATGCAGTCTTTTAGTGCTTTTAGGTAAATGGTTGTAAATAATTACCAAGATGTAATTATGTTGTTATAGTTACTTAGAAAGCTCCAGTCAGTTTCTTTAAACATAGCTCTAAATTTACGGAAGTTTGCTTTCTTCAAATTAGGGACTTTCTCGATGCTACTATTTTGTTCGTTACAAGTAAACTTTAAACTGAAAGTTATCGTACGATGGTCGCTGTTACTGAATTCATCACCAACATTCAAATTCTCTATTAATTCTTATTTTGTTGCAAGTACAAGGTCAAGAAAGTTATTGCCAAGAGTCGGCGATCGAACAAATTGATAGAGTGAACTCTCTTGCAAGTTCGCATACAAGTCATGTCCGGAGTGTGAAGTAAGAGTATTGCCCCACTTGGTCACAGGTAAATTAAAGTCGCTGAAAATTACGGTATCTTGTGAGTTACTTACATCTGCAATTTGTTCGTAAATTTCTCAGTCAGTTTGCACTGATTGAGCTGGAGGTCTGTATATAAATGCAAGTATTATTTTTGTACCTTTATTATTCTTTATTAGCACAAAGGATGTGTCGACGTTCACAATTTGAGATTTTGACAAAAAGGGTTGGGTTGAGACTCTCTTTGATATAAAGTAAAACGCCACTTCCATTTTTATTTATTCGTTTTTTCTCAAACATTACATAACCGGGAAGTGAATACTCTGCTAAAAAGTCTCTGTCTTCTGTATTGAACCAAGAGTCTGTTATACCAATTACATCATAATTTTCTGTAAACACTAGTTCCTCTAAATCTGAAAATGTATTGCATATGCTATGAGCGTTAGCATAGAAAACCTTTAAAGTTGTGGTTTTAGAACTCACAGAACGCTCATTAGTCAAATGTTTGGTTCTGGTCGGATTTACATTTACGTTCATGGCTGTCCTCGGTTCGCTGTCCTTGGTCCTCATCCTTGGTGGTGGGGTGATCATTGTAGTGAGTGGACTGCTATCATGTTGTGTTCACTTACAGATACTAACTATTCTTTGTGGCACCATTTTCGTTTTCGCCCACCTTCTCTTCATTTATCTTCACCCAGCACCCCACCCCCCTCCACTCCACACACACACACACAAACACACACACACACACACACACATACGTAATCAAAATATTAAGAGATATGTCATCTCTATTTTAGATTAACAAGTAAATCAACTCACAAGCTTTAAGAGAAAACTTGTAAAATGTACCACTATCATCTCGACTTAAAAATCATCAGCTAAAGAAGTACATAATATCTAACTGACCAAAACTTAATACCAGTAGCTCTTGTGCAATCTCTTACTTTGGTCCACATTGTATTGTAAGTTAACCCGTAAACGGCTGCAAAGCTCTTAAGAGGTTTTACTGGGCGACGGCGGCAAAGCTCTTAAGAGGGAGGCCTAAAAAAAACATTTAAACAGCCCCAGTAGCACTAAAATTTTTTTTTGTTTTTTCCCTATACCTCATATCACTCCACATCCCCTCCTTCCTCCCTTTCCCCTTCCCCTTCAATTATCACCTATATTCCCTAATTTGTTGGTATATTTTTGTACTAACATTAGCAAACTGTGTGGAGGATGTGCTTCCGTGCCTAGCGGGTGTGTTACATGACAGAGTGTGTGTATGAGTAGGCTCAGTGTGTCTTGAGGCCTCGTGGAGGGAGGGGTTGCCTCAATTTTCTCCATAATTCATGAATGGGCTGGTCCATCTATATTCGCAATTTTGACCAGAAAAAATTTATTTTCACTTGTTTTATTGTTGTTACAGGTTACTATCTTCATAGTGAAGGTAAAATAGGCTCATATGAATAAGTAATAACGATATTTATCGTAAAATGACGATTATAGGCCTGAATGGAGCCAATATGCTCGCCCATGGGGAGCTACTTCAATACCCCCCCCTCGCCGTTTCCGGGTTAATATAAGTTAGAGTTAAGCAACAAACTGTTCGTTTGTACATTTTCACCCAATGGCTACAACTATCAATAAACCATTTATTAGGGGTTAGAGCCCTGCGGGGAACCCCTATTGTAATCATTAAATCTTCTTATTCTTCCAAATTATTTTTCCACGTCAGTTATTACGTATTAACTCCAGAACCGCTTTTTGATTCGGGATCAAACTTTCACACAAGATGCGCTTTTGTATTGGGCAACTTTTGATATGCTAAACATCCGAAATGGTGGTCAAACAGGACCGTGGCAGCCCATTTCCCGAAAAAATTGAAACCTATATACCGTCTCTCCCACTCATAGGAAATTATTGGGCTTTGGCATATGGACTCCACTACTAATGCTCCGCAAATGTTATGGAAAAGGTTTTGCTTTGCACATGTTTTTTTTTTCGGCAATCTATAAAAAAACTTGAAAAAACTTAAAATCCACATCTTGAAAACTACGTGGATGATCAAAGCGATGTTTGCGTAGTTGGGTGAGGCTCGCAATTCCGAACGTTTTGGTACCAAAAGAATAGAAATTAGTGGAATAGTTTGGCCGCAGCATTGAAAACTGTCTATTCATAAATCACTTTAACCCTTTCAAGTTTTTATGATGCAGAGGTTGCCAGATTGGCAATAATAAATAGAGTTCTCTCACTCTTATAATTACCTCTCCAAAATTAGTTTTCTGCCTTCAGCTAACTCAAAGACAACTGCAGAGGTTGAAGTAACTAAACTACAGGTTTCTAAATACCCCTGATGGTAACAAAGGCTTTAAAGTATCCCTAATAGACTCAAAACTGCGTCAAGAATGTGAGAGGGTTAAAACCATATTAGCTACTCACATAACGTTTTCAGTCTTCAGTCTATAGGTTTCCCCGCATCCCCTAGTTTTGCTTATTAATAGTTATATTAATCATTCAGATCCATACATTTTTTAAATTTAACTCTCAAAATAGTTGAGTCCCTACGAATTCCAGCAATTATTTAACCAACCTACCTATACATACCTACCCTACCAAATAATAATGATAATTCAAATTTATTCTTGGTGAATAGCAGAGTATTGGCTAAGGTTTATAACAATTCATCCCTTTCCCAAATGCTTAGTTTAACCCTCGTCTAGCGGGGGGTTTGGGGCTTATTTGGGCATATTCAGGCCCTCCTGAATGATAAATCAAGTTTCTGCATGAAAAGAAATTTATTCAGCAAAAAAAATAGGCGCTAAAAGCTTTAAAATGAGACCAGAACGAGCTACGTAGCACTTGTGGTTCTCATACAGTGGTACCAGTAACATGGGAGTTTAGCGTATAGCGGTATATTTTTTCCAGCTATGCTCACTACTGGCTACACTGCCAGCCTCTTGAGAACACAGGGAGGGTGAGTCAGTGGGCGGCGGTAGGCCCTGGGAGTCGGACGTGTGGCCTGCTGCACTCCCGGCCATTTGCACTCGATTTTAACCCTTTAAAAGCCATAATAATGCTCCTAACTTGCTGCAAACTGGTGCCTGGCTATAGCCGGGCGCTGCTCTTTAAGGGTTAATAACAAAGTTCTAGACCTTTAAAGTTTTGACAATTGCCTGTGTGACTTGTATTTTAACCCTCCTCCCTCAACCCCAACTTAAGTGTTACCACAAAATACCGCTAGATCCGTTCTCAAAAGTCGCTAGCATGTTACTACATAGTCAAACAATGCTAGAATAATGCTGCATTCTCTAAATATTTTTGATTTGTTTGTTGTTTTGCAAATTTTACAATATAGTATGACTAGAATGCCTGAAATTTTCAAATTATCCCTAGTAAATGTCTCTAGATATAAAACAATGGCTGCTAGATTGAAGTAAATAGCTCTACATCTAGCGGTAATATGGTGGTACAACTGGCAACACTGCAACCACCACCCCCCTCCCACCCTCCCCAGACTGTCACCTACGTCTCTCCCTCTCATCATGCTCTGTCTCTCTCTCTCCATTCCCCTCCCCTCCCCTCTCTATCTCCATGCTCTCACTTTCTCTCTCTGGGCATACTACGCATATATACGCTCTTTATATCTCGCACTAACAGGCAAAATATTGAGTGGAGGGAACTGAAATGGTGTGTAATAAGAAGAGATGGCCGATAACTCCCCATAGACGACCACATAGACAGTGAGAGGCAAACATTACTGCCCTTACTCCCTTCCCCATACAACATTCACATATTTGTAACCTATTCACGTGTCTCTACTAAGTACGGACATCTAGCAAGATGCATGATTCAAATACAAGGATAGATATATATCGGAAGTATTTGTTTACCCTCGGAAAGCTGGAATATAATATATGCGCATCTCTGAATGACATGAATGCGCAGACAACATGGAGCCTAAGTAATTGTCGCTAGATAGGCATGTGTGTGCTTGTTTTAGTGTGGCTGTGTGTGTGTGTGTGATGGTCTACAGTGGCGGGAGTGGTGGGTGTGTGTATGTGTCAGATGGGATCGCCATTTGTCAAATTATATAAGATTATATGTGTGAACTGTAGACCTATTAGACTATAGGCCTATATTTTATCTGCATATATTTTGAAGTTTTATGATCATTCAAAATTTGGTCTACATTCTACAGTATGCTTAGGTAGGGCATCAAAATCAATGTGATTATAACAGTCCAATTTACACATTCATGATAATATTATAACGTATGATATGAATGAATTAGAACGAAACTTCTCTCTCTCTCTCTCTCTCGTCCAGTATTGTATGATACCGTATCTCACTTTCGCCATTTCACTTGCAGCAACAACATCCAATGGTATGATGGGGCTTGTATTATAATCAAGTAAACAATTATAGTTTCAGCAACAACATAATTATATACTGTACTAGAGTGGTGGGGGATGTACACATAGGCAATTATACCTTTAAAATCAACAATCCAATTAGTGTTGGGGCTTGTAGTGCAAGGTTGAAATACAAAGGGAACACTTCATGACGGCCACAACAAAAATAGCCACACTCATAAACGGCCACTACCAAAAAAAAACACTCTATTAATAATAATAATAATAATAAACGGTTTATTAAAGAATGGCAGCCTCATGAGCTGAAAATACACATTTTACAATTTAGTGGATGAACATGAGATGTACAGATATGAGGATGGTAAGCTTAGTTTACAAACAAAATAAATAAATACAATAATGATGCATGTGCAGAATACAAATTATCATAAAATAACCATGAGAGTAAGTGATATACAGTACATATACACATTTATTGACTTACTCATATACAGAACATACGTATATACACGTACGTGCGCACATACATATACATACATATATAGGAACATAAGAACATGCAGTAAGTGTGCACATGTCCGTATACACAAACGCTCACGTATGCACACAAACATACATACATACAGAGACTGTTTTGGTAAGGTCAGGTAAAGGGGGTGCGGGTACTACAATGGGAGGTTAATCCTCGGTAGTGTAGGTGTGTGTGTGTGTGTGTGTGTGTGTGTATGTGTGTGTGTGTGACAGAAGGCGAAATATGAAAGAGCTGGGCGTTCTATTGTTAAGGGTGGAAATACATGGATGAAGATACGCGAACACTTAATAATAGATAATGCTTATGCATAGATTTATAATCAGAAGTTGCGCTAGTGAGCAATATGTTCTCGCTCATATGTACGTATATTTACATACATATGTGCATATGACCATATAAATATAAATACACGTACAGTACATACTGATAATATATACCTTATATTCTCAACCGGGCTCGAACCATTGACAGCACGTACACACAGACATACATATACATAAATATATGCACATTACATGCATATATGCTCTTCTCTTATCCTACCTGATACTCTCAGCCGGGCTCGAACCACAAACAGTATACACTATACACATATATATATACATAAATAACGCATACATACATACACATATACGCACACATACATACACATATACTGCACATACATAGATACATATATACACATATACATAAACAAACTCAAGCAAATACATACATAATTATATTCTAATACACACACGCACACACACTTATGCATATATTATTAAAGGTGGGCGCGTATATATGGTGTGACAGACCGTTATTACACATTATTAATAATATTAACAATGGTTGGGATAGGACTATTTTTATATCTGTCAGTTCTTGCTCTTATTGGTTGGAGTGTGTTGAAATGACGAGCTGCACGTGTAGGTCTAGGGGCGTCTGGTGGAAGTAAGTTTCTGTGTCGTGGGTGAACAAGCAGCTTAGATGCAAACTGTTTGAGTGTGTTGTAGTGGTGGGTTGAAAGTGCAGGTATGCTAAGGGTGGTGAGAGCTTCCTCGTACCCTGGATATGTGCCACCCAGGATGATCCTGCATGCCCTCCTCTGAACTCTCTCCAGTTGACGTTGTTGTGTTAGGGTTAGAGAGGAGGACCAGGCGGGAGAGGCGTAGGTGAGCTTAGGGAGTATGAAGGTGTTATATATACTCTTCAGCTCATTCTCCGGCGCCCCCAGGGATCTCAACCGCCTTAGCATAAATAACTTGTAAGTGGCGGTCCTGACTGTGGTAGTTACATGTTTCTTCCAGTTCAGTTTGTTGTCCACAGTGATTCCGAGGAGTTTGGTGGACTCAACAAGCTGAAGGGATGAGGACCAATTGTGACAGTGGGTGGAGGAAGGTCGGTAACGGAAGTGTTGATGTGCATGACCACTGTCTTGTCATGATTGATAGTCACATGATTGTCTGTGGTCCAGGCTTGAAGACGGTCGAGGATGTCTTGTAGGGGGTCATAGTTAGGGGAGGTGTATCGACAGTAATGCCGACTGTCGAGTCGTCCACGTACTTCCAGTGGAATGGGGTGTCTTTTAGGGCATCATTAATCAAGATGAGGAACAATAGAGGCCCCATCTTTGTGCCCTGTGGGACTCCACATGTGATGTCTAGGAAGGTGGAGATGAAGCCTTGGTATCGTACTGCTTGTCGTCTGTCACTAAGGAAGTCGGTCAACCACGCAACCAGGGTAGGATGTAGACCCAACTTTATGGCTTTGTTGATGATGATGGTGTGGTCAACAAGGTCAAATGCTTTCCTGAAGTCAATAAAGGCAAGGGCGAGGGAAGTCTTTCTCTTCTCAAGATTTGTGTAAATATAATCTAGGAAGCTAATAAGACAGTGAGTGGTGGAGGAGGTTTTTTCGTTGCCAAACTGTTGGGGATCTATCAAGTGACGGATTTGTGAGTAAGCCCAGGTGAATACAAAGTCCTCACAGATTAGACTAGGGATGGGCGTAATGGCAATTGGTCTGAGTTCATTAAGAGAATGTGGGGAGGGGGTTTTGGGGATTGGAGTGACGTATGAAGTTTTCCAGTCTTCAGGGCATTTACTTTGCCTTAAGGAGGCATTAATTATCGAGCAAAGGGGGGTGGCAAATTCCACCGAAAATTCTTTGTATATTTTCATGGGTAGGTCTACTGGGGTTGTTGATCTTTTTGATTTGAAACTGGAAAGCTTTTTGGCCACTTCAAATTCTTGAACAGTTACTGGGGGGGAAGGGGATGGGAGGAAGGCAGGGAGGTTGGTGCGGTCTAGTTTGGGGAGGGTTTGGCAGATGGTAGAGAAGTGATTATTTATCAGTTTATTTATTTAAAGGTGGGTGTGCATGCTATTATTTTCCTCCACAATCATTACCGGCAGTGTGCACTATAGCTTTTGGTGCAATATTTTCTGCTACAATGGCTTAATTATTTATATAATGGCCAAAATAGGATATGGGTGACACTTTCTGGATTCGGAGTTTAAGCGCTCTGATGACGTATGCCCAGCAACACAAGCTCTTCTGACAGGTGGAAATGGAGGATAGTGACAGTAGTTCCGATTCGTTTGCCAATACTGATGGTGATAACCGTGATTATGGCGAAGAACCTCAAGTGATGAATATTGGTGGTGTCCAGGCTTATATGTATGAACCTGTAGGACGAGATCCAGCAGCAGGAGAGGAGGGAGAAGCAGTTGTGATTACCGCCCGCCTTGTTTACACTACTCGGAGCCGCGGCGGACGCTAGCGATCATGTCCCCGTTTAATTTACTGCATTGGGATACAATAATGAAAGCCCGCCCCTCACGACTCCATGACTTATTGTCATCATCATATACATTGCAACAGGGTGCACATAACAGAAAAAAATCGCCGTAAAAATAGACGGGAACTTAACCGCGGCGATCGACTTATGTAAACATGATGATCGTACGCCTGGTCACTACATATCCTTCCCAACAATGTTTGCGCCACTCGCTGTTTTTTTTTTTTTTTTTTTGTTAACCTAGTTGCTAGTAGTTGAATTTCAGCCAATATATTTTTTTTAGCCTAGGTTAGGCCTATATCCATCACGCTGACTGTATAATTTGGGCTAGGCTTAAGTTAGCCCATATTATCCACTCTCCTGACTCCTGAAATTGGCAAGCACGTATGGGTGGGAGGGTGGTTTGGGGGATGGTGGGGGGAAGGTAGAAGGGTAATTGACTGTGTTACAAATATGGAGCCGATTGGTGAGGTAGTTTCGCCAACACAGATTTTAATTTTTTTATGTGATGATCTACGGATAGGCTGGAAGTGGGTGGTGGGAGGAAGTTGGGGTTGTGGTGGGGGGAAGACAGAAGGGTAGGGGACTTGTCACACAAATATGGAACCAATTGGTGCAGTCGTTTCGCCGCCACATATTTTCCTTTTTTTCCTTTGTGATGGCCTGATGCGGCGACCCATGGTCGGCAAGTGGATTGGGGGAGGGGGTTGGGGTGGTGGTAGCAAGAAGCCAGAAGGGTAAGGTACATGTGGTACAAATATGAAAGCTATAGGTGCAGTCGTTTCGCTGCTACGATTTTTTTCGGCGAGTCCGTATATATACGGACCTGGCACTGGGCGTGACAAGACCCCAGTCCGTATAGGGCTATAGGCAATCAGGGGTGCATCTAGCCATACCCATACTCCACCGCACTTTATTGTCAAAGCATTCATCACGAAAATGTCCATTGCATAATTATGAAGCTTGTTTTGGGCTTTGCCTCCCACACTCTGGTTCTTTGTATATACTTCACCCATTTGTTACAATGGTATGGATCACTTGAAAACTTGTGTAGTGCCATGTTTGGTCCAGGGATGTTGCTACACCCGAAAACAGCACACCTATTCACCATTTTTGTTATACTTGCTGATGTTTACTTCCCAAATGTTTGCCTGGGCCTACGTCACATCCTCACGTGAGTACTAGTTGCAAGGGGTCACAATTCAATATCTATTTTTGATTTGTTCTCTAATATTGAAGATTAGTTTTGACAAAGGAGTAGTCAGGTTGATTACTGGAGATCTAAACATCTCTTTAAATACATTATAAATTAATTTTAATTTTGCATGCCCCACTACCTTTAACCCATAACTGGCGGGACCCGGCTATAGTAGAGTGAAATAAATATGGCCTATGTGGCAGCACCCGGCTATTGTCAAGTGCAATTTTGAGCACGTAATGTGGTCTGAGAGAGAGCGGAGCTGTGGGAGGAGCATAGATTACCGCCTGACCGCTCGCCACGGCCGCAGTGGGCTACTGAGAAATATTGCACCCTCCCACCCTACTCACTCGCTACACACGTAATAATGTAAGAAAATTACCGTATTTTAGCGATTTTGACCTTCGGTTGCACGATCGTTGCAAGACAACCAGTGATCGTAGAAGGATGGTTCGGGTGTCATTGGAAAGCTCAATTTACGCCCTTTCAGGGATACATACTTGTATTACACTCTGGGTCTTGTTTATGCATGAAAAAGAGCACGGAAGCAACCCTATTTATGGCCAAAACCCCCTGCTGGGTGGTACATATAAATTACCGCCTAGGCCGCTCGTAGGGTGTTAAGGCCAGTCCAAATCAACAACTCGACCCAAATCAACCAATCAACCCAAATCAACAACTCACTCAAATCAACCAATCAACAAAAATCAACTTCGCAACTTAATTCAACAACTCAACTCAAATCAACCAATCAACCTCTCAGCCAAAATCTACCACACAACCCAAATCAACCAATCAACCTAAATCAAATTCTCAACACAAATCTACCACTCAACCCAAATCAACAGATCAACCACTCAACCCAAATCAACCACTCAACCCAAATAAACCAATCTACCCAATAAACCAACAACCGAAGTAAAATCAACCACTCAAACAAAATCAACCACTCAACCCAAATCAACCACTCAACCCATATCAACCACCCAACTCAAGTCAACCACCCAACCCTAATCAACCAATTTATTGTTCTTGATCCCACTCGGTAGCCTATTCCACATATCTACAACTCTGTTACCAAACAAATAGAGGCAAATCCCTTACACAGCCAATCTCTCTCTCGCTCATGTTTGTTTGCACACCGGTACAAACGAGGCAGATCCATTACACATGCAACCAAGATGAAAATGGGAGCCTGAAGAGAGAAAGTGGCCCACACAAGGCAGAACCTTTTCACACCAACCCATCTCATCCATATCTCTATCTGATTATCTTTAAGCTTTCTATTGTTCTTGATACCACTATAGCACTCGGTAGCCTATTTCACATATCTACAACTCTGTTACGAGAGGCAGATCCCATACACAGCCAATCTTTCTCTCTCTCTCATTTGCACACCAGTATACAAATTAGGCAGATCCCTTACACATGCAACCAAGGTGGAAATGGGTGCCTGTAGAGAGCCAGTGGGCCTAACAAGGCAGATCCCTTTCACACCCGACGCCACTCATACACATATGTTACTTACTGTCCATCACTTACTATACAGCAATGTTATCATATACCTGCAACCAAGATATAATTGTAAGAAATAGGAACTTAAGAAAATGGGAGTCATCAGGAGCCAATTGGCCCACACAAGACATTCGGTAGCCTATTCCACATATCTACAACTATGTTACGATTAGAGGCAAATCTTTTACACGGCCAATCACTTTCTCTTTTGCTCTGTGTTTGTGCACCCCTTGTTACGATCCAGGTTCTCAAAGACACAGGGCTCTCAACATTGGACTAGATAATGGCAAAAATGCAACAACGGTAACACTAGAATCCAACCCCTGCCTTAAACACTGGAAAACAAAACACCATTACCGCCCTGAGTCGTGCCTGGACAACGAGGTATCCTATGACTCGGTAACTGGTGCACACGCACTAGGCTGACACTCGATGAAACAGCCTATTCTCAAACAGTAAAAAGATTACTCGATTAGGTTACACAAAGAAAAGATAGTTAAACGTGATTAATTAGCGTTACGGTAGATACTCAAATAACTGGCACTCCTGTATTAAAGAAAGTGCAATGCTAGTCCTGCAACATCAACTGGAAACTTCTGAAATAAGTCTGATGCTGGGAAGATGTTCGTAAAGAATCTTGAAACAATTTATAATGCAGAATACGGGTCACAATAAATACTAGGACATATAGTATTAATAGGCAGGCAAATAATAAAGTCTGCGCAAAGGTAGTAATGCTCGACAACTAAAGAAATGCTTCGTGACACAACGCAACAGCCTACTAGGGTTGTGCAACTCAACAACAACCTCGGCTCAAAAGTGCAGTGAATAATAATGTGGCATACATATAATAATGGAGCTTATCTCTAACCAGTGTCTGCTTAGTTAATAAAGTCTAGCTGGGGTATCAAGGCAGGGCAACAATGGGCGAGCATGCGGCTCGTAGCCTAACGTTGTCCGAAGGTGGTATAATGAAGATTACGTTATATGACGGGGATGCTCTCTTGATAAATCTAGGTCTCTAGTACCTAGTTCTATCCTGGCAATCCCTCAGAAGTCAACACAAAGAGGCAGCACTATGTTGTGTGGATAGGCTATGGCCCTCTCACACCACAGTGCTGTGCTCGCAAAGTAAACCCCCCCCGAAGACAACCTAGGCTCCCACAGTACCTGTCGATGTCGTGCAGGGCTTAGCTAACACTGCACACATCGGAGACAACGACACAGTAACCTTACCCCTAGTCTAGCTTTAAATAACCAAGCAGAATCACTCAACACCTTGCCAGGGAGACATATACGGTCTACAACCTTCCCGAGAGAGGACACACACGGAAAAAGTCCGTCTCTCCAAACCTCATACATAGAAATATCTGAGAGCTTCGCGTACAATACGACTGGCCGACGGTGAACGTCTATGCTGAAACCAGAAGGGATGTTGAATTTAATAAAGATTAGAGAATGAGAAAGGAGAAGTCGAGAGAGAGAAATAGTATGCAAAGTGGCGAGTATGGGGGACAGAATTGCAAAGGATGTAGACGATACGCGTGTCAGGCAAGCTCTGAGCTGGTAAAGAACACGCGGCCGCGATGGCAGGGACTAGTTGACCACCCGGCCGCCAACGCCGTCAGCGCCCAAGCGAGCCGCGGCATAGTTCACCCCCGCTGCCAGGTGTACTTCCCTCACCCTCTCTCGCTCGCTTACCACACAAGCAACATTTATATTATAGTTGAATATAAAATATAAGGGCGCGGTCACAGACAAAAACAAAGACCATTTCTAGACTGTTAGTGGCAACACGACCCTAATGAAATAAAGCAGATCATTCTAGGACAAACTGTAGCCTATCCCCCCCCCTGGCGAGCGCTAGCGAGCTGCAATGCCCCACACAACCATTCTGCTAGCGTCCGGGAGGCGTCACACCCCCCCCAAGATATGGGACACTCAACCATGAGCCCATATCTGAACAGGCAGAATGTCGCTAGAATCTGCCACTCCTAACCACTCTGCCACTCATGGAATGCAAGCTCAGTCTCCTCAAAAAAAAAAAATACAACAACATTTTATATATAAAAAAAAATCTTATCACCCTTCCCAAACATAATACATTAATTCATAACATTGTGCTCCCAGAGCGAGCTTTAAGAAGCACAGCCTACTGAGGGAAAATCATCTGCCCTCAGTACTCAGCTACAATATTATTCTTAAAATTAATTATTAAAAAGAAAGAGTTTTTATTTATTTTTTTCATATTTTATTTTAATGTTGTTTTTGGCGGCTACTATAGATGTAGCCTAATTTTCGTTGAATCAAAGCCAACAACTCCTGCCCTGCGACCCTACGCTGATGCTACACACGCGAGCCATAAGCACCAGCGCAAAAATACACCGCGAGCCAAGACAGGAGGCTATACCAACATACTGTGGTAGCCTACCCAGGATCCTCCACCCGCGACAAACAGTCCGCAATCACATTCTCACAACCGGCAATATGGCGAATGTCTCAGTTGTACTCTTGCAACATGAGGGACCATCTGGTCAGCCTCATATTCCGGTTGTGGAATTGATTGAGGAATTTAAGCGGGTGGTGGTCGGTATACACTACCACGACTGGCCCATAGGCAGGAACATAGACCGTCAAAGTGTCTGAGCACTAACACGATTGCCAGCAGTTCCTTTTCAACACCCGAATAGTTTTTCTGTGCTGAATTAAAATCTTTGAAAAGAAACTGACTGGAATGCTCAAGACCTTCCTCGTCGTCTGCAAAAGTACGGCACCAGCCTCTACTCCGCTGGCATCAGTCGCCAACTGAAATGGTCGTTCAAAGTCCGGGGCCCTGAGGATAGGGTGAGTGCATAAAAGGTGTTTAACTACTCGAAACGCCTGCTCACACTCAGGTGCCCAGCGGAACTTTTTATCTTTAGCTAGTAAATCTGTCAAGGGAGCTAACACAGTAGAATAACCTCTTATAAAGCGGCGGTAATACCCTTCATGCCCAAAAATCTCATGATCTGCCGCTTGGTGGTCGGCCTGGGGAACAAGTCGATAGCCTGTATCTTCTGTTGGGGCGGGCTTCACCTGCCCTAACCCAACCACAAACCCCAGATACTGCACCGTGGCTTGCACAAAGTCACACTTGCCCAGATTAACCACCAAGCCTGCTTTACCAAGTTGACTAAATAAGGCTTCTATGTGCTCACAGTGACTTAGGAAATCGTTGTCATAAATGATCACGTCATCAAGGTAGACAGTACAGTTTGGGATGTCTGCTACGATATGTCATTACCACCTTAGAAGCGGCCTGGTTTATTATATGTACGCCAGCATTAGCCAAATAGGCTGTTTCGTGACATTGTCATGCCTAAATAAACCCAGACGTTACAAGTACCTATCCCTGAAAGGGCATAAACAGAGCTTCGAATGACACCATAACTCCTTTTATGATGGCTACAATAACCGTGCAACGCGAGTGCAAAAAGCATGTAAACCCTTTCCGATACAATCCTTATATAGCGAGGAGAGAGGGAGGAGGAGCCTGGATTCGTTTCAGTATGTTCGCCCGCGTGGTCTGGATCGTCATACGCTCGCTACTTCTCCTGCCCACTATGTGCCTCTCTCTCAGCAACATTACGTGCTGAAATTGCCACTCGAGTTATGTCGAGCGCCGCCACATAGTCCAGCTTTATTTAACTCGCCCTTATGTGAGCCCGCTAAGTTTAAGCTCTGGAAAGTGGCCGGTGCATTTTCAGACCATATGGCATCACGTTGCAACATACTCCATCCACCACAACCCGCACACCTCTTTAGGTTAAATCGAGACTCTCATCCAGGTAATTCCTTGACTGCGAACACATACCTCTTGCGGGTAACCATACCGCGAGCAATACAAGAGCAGGTTCCGGACAACAGTTTTCGCCGTCCCATTTCTCATTGGATATGCATCACGATAACGAGTGGCCACATCCATGATAGTTACTAGAAATTTATTACCGGCACTAGTAGGGGGGTAGGGGTCCGACCATATCAATGATGACCTTACTGAAGGGCGGTCCACTGACAGGAATGGGGTGCAACGGGGCTCTCGGAATTGTTTGGTTAGGTTTTCTAACCCTCTGGCACGTATGACACCTTGCTATCCAGGTTACCACCTGCCCCTTCAACCCCGGCCACCAAAACAATTTTTCTAAAGCCGCCACCGTTTTTCTCACCCCTAGATGTCCTGCCAGGGGGTATGTCATCCGCCAACCTCAGTTGTCTATCCCTTCACTCTCGTGGCACCACCAACTGTTCCACTACTCCTGACCCCTCTTGCCAACTACGTTTAGGGTCTTGGAAACCCCTATAGAGGATGCCTTCTAAATAAAAGAAATCTCCTGGCTGTGCATCGCCGTCCTCGTCGAGCTCTACAGCTCCATTAGCACACGTTTGGAGCTCAGGGTCCTCTAGTTGCAACCGACGTATATCTGAGGGTGCCAAGCGATCTAACTGCTCCCGGAGCAATGCATGACCTTCCCCGATACTGGGCTGCTCCCTCTGTCTCTCTCGATGTACATAACGTTGCTGTCGTGGAGACTCTTCATGCCCAGCCTCGTCACTCTCGATGACAGGCCCAGGGCTTACTCCAGAATTAAGTAATGGTGGAAATACTGAATCACCCAGGAGAGCCGCCGAATCAAGACTCTTAAAACCAACTCCAGTTTTAGCCTCCTCCTGTTGATCGTTCCTCCGCTGGTCTGAAGACGGAGGACTAGGCTGTGACACTTTAGCTGCCCGAGCTCGGGTGACAACACACGCCATGGGTTGTGTCTGGCACCGCTCGACCCACTCTTGCTCTTCCCAACTCACGTCGGCTGGCCTCTCGGCAACGACTAAGGGTGGAACCTCAGAAGCGGGCATTGCAAAGTCGTTGCCGAGAAGAAGGTCGACGCCCTCCACTGGCAGTTTCTCCACAATCCCGACATCCAATTCACGTGCCACACCATCCACCTCCAACTCCAACCGCACCAGTGGGTATGACCGAGTTGCATTAATACCCTGCACCACCACCACCCGAGCAGCGTTTATAGGGTAGCCAGTCAAGTTTTTCATCAGAGTCTGGGAAGCACCTGTATCACGCAAGACCTCTACTCCATGCTTGCGCCCCGCCCACATCACGCAACCCCGCCCTCTATGGTCGCAAAAAACATCCTGAGCAGGGTTCGAGCCTCACAGGTGCTTCTGCATTGGCTGTGCCTCAGCCTCTGACGAACTGCCCCGGGCAAACTCAGATGACTTCGGACACACACCAATGTTGCAGGCCAAAGACACAGCTGCTGTAGGTGGTTTGCTAGGACAGACTCTTGCAAAGTGCCCCTTTTCATGACAATGATAACACTCCAACTCCCTTTTGGGGTTCCCTTGGTACTGGGAAGGGCCCGGCCCCTTCTTAAATGGGACGGTGCTAGTCTTGTGGTCAGTCTTGGTATCATTGCTCTTGTACTTGTTTGCATAAGGTATATCACTAACTCGGGGGGTGGGGCGTCACGCCCCTTGTTACCTGCCTCACTACGATGGGCAAACCCGCACCCACGAATTAGTGATAGCCGTAGGTCAGCCATCTCAGCTGCCTCCTGTTGAGTTTTTGGTTGCTTTTCTTTAAGGTTTAACGTCAGGTCGCCACCCGTGCATTTGAAAAAACTGCTCTAAAAGCACCAACTGCTTAAGGTCGTCAAACGTAGTAGCTTTCTCCGACCTCAGCCAATTCCCAAAAGCAACGGCCCGCTCCCGCGAATGCTCCAACAAGGTGCTCTCCCGACCCTTGGTAACACCCCGGAACTTCAACCTGTACGTCTCTGGTTGTAGTTCGTATGCTCTCAGGACAGCCTCCTTGAGTTCCTCATAGATAGACAAGACTCTATAGGCAACGCATCGTAGGCTTTAAGACCCTTGCCTATTAATCGGGAGGATACAAGTGCTGCCCATTTACTCTCTGGCCACTGGTGTTCCTGGCACTTCTTCTCAAAGCGTGTGAAAAATTCTGTTACACCACTCTCATCAAAACACTGGAACCAGTTTCAATAAGTGCGAGAGAGACTGCTCATGAACACGGTTACCAGCCCCAAGTCGCTGTCCCGTTGTCTCTACTCGCGACTTCTCTACGTCCATGTCGGCACAGTAGCATAGTCGACTCAGCTTGGATTTTTGCTGACTCTATGTTTCTCTCTTCTATCCTGGCTCTTATAATTGCTGCTGAAGCTCACATGCCTTTTGTTGCTGCTGAAGCTTCGCTAATTCGAGCTGAAGCATTAATTCTGGAGTTAACCCTTCAGGAGGTGAAGGTGCTACAATGTTTGAAATTACCGGTGGTCCCCCCAGGGGCAACCCAAACCCTGGCCAGTGCACCACCCAACTGCGGGAGGAAGCGTACCCGGGGTCGGCAAACTACTTGGGATGGCTGGGAGTCGAGTGTAGGGGAAGCAATGGCGAAAGGGCTCAATAGCACTCAACCCACCCCGCTCACCATTAACAATGCCCCCAGTACACCCCTTATCAAGTTATCCCTGTGGTTCATGTCTACTAGGTAACCGCATGACCGATAGCTGTGGCGCCGGAATTGAAGACCTGTACCCGATCCATACCCTCCAACCGCTCGGCAGCTAACAGGCCATTGCAAAAATATCCTAGCAATCCCTCCTCACAGTTCACAGCAACCTATAACACCCTTTCATCATTCTTCTTGTTCCTCAGTTTTTTCGCCCTTAACGTACTTTTTGTCTCCATTCTCCTCTGATCCGGTATAAGACATTGATGCTCACAACCAAAAATTTCGTACCACAATATTCAGAAAAGAATTACCCCCAAACTTTTCCTTATGTAGCACTATTCACCGCTTGGCCCAAAAATGTCTGAATACCCTCTCCAAGTGCTTATACTACTTTGTCCAAAACACAATTAACCGTGCCCGACTATCTTCCTCAATACAACAAATGAAACCACAACGAATTCCTGCCATTATCTCTTAGTTCACAAGATGCTTAGCTAGTTCGCCATTTGTTACGATCCAGGTTCTCACGACACAGGGCTCGTCCCTTCAACATTGGACTAGATAATTCAACATGGAAACAACGGTAACACTAGAT